>RCWM02000237.1:0-80000 GCA_003667255.2 Euschistus heros
AGAGCTTTTACATTTTTTTCATTATCACCAAGAATTTGAATAATGCCGGGGTGTAAGTCCTAGATTTTTAGTTGCATTATATAGTATGGACATTCTTGGAATATATGACTAACCGTGATTATCTCACCGCAGTATTGGCATTTTGGCGGTGGTTGCTTGTTTATTAGATGCGAGTGTGTAAGGTTTAGTGTGACCAATCCTTAGCCTGCACAAGACTACTTCCTCTCTACGGTTTGATCGAACGGATGTGGTCCATGGTTTGACTGATTTTTTTTGATGTTTTTCAGTTTACTAGGTGGGCTCTCGTTCCACATGGACTGCCACCGATCATGAACTTCAATTTTTAAAGGAGAGCTAATATCTTGTGGAGTCAAGATGGCTGTTCCTCTGCCTGGGGAGTGCAAGGGCTTCTTTAGCAGCTATATCAGCGAGCTCGTTGCCCACAATTCCCACGTGACTCGGTACCCAAATAAAGTAAACTGTTTTGTCTAAGCTGTGTAACATATTTAGGTATCTATGAATTTTCTGTATAGTAGGATGAATTGAGTACATGTTGTTTAGACCTTTTAGTGAGCTCAATGAATCAGTTATGATTATTATTGTTTTTTGATTAATTGACATAGAGAAGTGGAGAGCTGAGGATATTGCATGTAGTTCGGCTGTATATATATTACATAGTTTGTGCAATTTAAATTTGTACGTTGAATTAAGGGTGACGAAAGAACAAGCTGTTGCATTATCCGATCTGGATCCGTCAGTGTAGATCACAAAAGGATTTTGAAAGTTTTGGAGCATACAGGAGAGTCTGGTTTGGAAGTCGATCGGAGGGGTATTGTTTTTGGATAACTTAGTAAGGTTAAGCATTGTTTTTGGAGGTTTGTGCGTCCAGGGAGGGTCTTCGTTTTCTTCTGTATATAAAGTTATTTCTTTTTAGAGCTATTGTTGCTGGATAGATTCTTTCAACTAATGGAAGAGTTGACTTGGTATTGTTCTGAAAAAGGCTCCATGAATTTTGGTTTAAATATGTATTTGTACGTTGGGTGTTGGGTCTGTGAGTATAGTTTTGAGATATAATTTATTGCTAGTTTTTGTCTTCTGAATGAAAGTGGGGGAGATGGAAGCAGCCTCAGAACATATGCTGAGGATCGGGCTAGTTCTGAAAGCGCCGGTTGCAATCCGGATTCCAGTGTTGTGGATTGAGTCTAGCTTAGTGAGTATTGGATATCGAGCGGATCCATAAATGAAAGAGCCATAATCGAGCTTAGAGCATATCAAGCAGTTATATAATTTTAACATCGTATGTCTGTCTGCACCCCAAGAAGTTCTACTAAGAAATCTTAGTATATTTAGTTTTTTTGTAGCATTTATTTTTAATGTGGAGATATGTGATTCCCAATTTAATTTTTTATCGAAAATTAAACCCAGAAATTTATGACTATTTGTGTATGGAATCAGAAAATTATCGAGATAAAGTTCAGGAGAGTGGGGAGTATTTCTCTTTCGGTTAAAGTGGATGGATTTGGTTTTTTCAGTTGAAAAATTGAGACCAGTGGAGAGTCCCCATTTAGTTATTCGTCCTATAGCTTCCTGTAATTTTGTTTTTTATTATGTCAGTGTTCTCGGATCTACAAACTATGGCTAAGTCATCCGCGAATAGTAGCGGCTTAACACCTCTTGGTAAAGTGATCCCTAGATCATTTATCGCCAGGCAAAATAAGGTAGGGCTTTAAGACACAACCTGTGGGACTCCTTTGAGTTGTTTGTGACTTTCTGACAGTTCACAACCTATTTGAACCCTAAAACTTCGATTTATTAGAAATTGTCTAATGTAGATAAGCATATTACCTTTGATTCCGACGGATGACAGTTTTTTGAGGATCACATGATGGCTTATATTGTCGAATGCTTTGTACATATCAAAGAAAACGGCGATAGTATGTTGTGAATTTATAAAGGCGTACTGGATTTCAGCTTCTAGAGCCACTAAATGGTCTATTGTCCCTCTGCCCTTGCGAAAACCGGATTGAAAGGGTTGAATTAAATTGTTCTTTTCTGTAATCCACATCAATCTTTTATTTACCATACGTTCCATGATCTTACTTACACAGCTTGTGAGGAATATAGGGCGATAATTGGTTAGTTCCCGTTTGTCTTTTCCATTTTTCAGAATCGGAATTACCACTGAGTCACGCCAGGAATTTGGGAATTGACCAGTGGACCAGATGTGATTGTAAAATGCGAGCAGCCACTCTAGGGTTTCGCTTGGTAGGTTTTTTATCATCTCGTAGTGTATGTTGTCCGGACCAGGAGTAGTTCCTTTGATGGAGTTTAAGATGTATTTTAATTGCCACATTGAGAAAGGCATGTTATATGTTTGGGATTCGTTATTATCAGAATCGTGACGCTCAGTTTGTTCGATGTTGGCAGAGTTTTGGCTTACATTGTATATTTCCGAAAAGAATTGAGCAAATATATTGGAAACAAGTTTTGGGTCGTCAGTCAACTGTCCATTCGCTGAAATGGTATAGCGGTTGGAAATGGGATTTTTGGTGATTTTACAAACTTTGCTCCATATTTCAGTCATATTTGTATTCGAATTTATTGAGTTTACAAATTTTTTTCCATGATTCATTTTTACAGTTGTTGAGAATTTTTCTGCATATTGCCCTCTGCCTTTTATATTCTATTAAGTGTTTTTTTTTTTTTTGAGTCATGGATTTTTGGAATTTTTTGTATGCTTTGCGTCGATCTTTTATTGCATTTTTACAAGTATCATTAAACCAAGGGACTAGAGGTCTTTTTGGCATACCTGATGTCCTTGGTATCGACACGTTAGCTGCTTTTATAATAGAGGTCGTAATTTCTTCACATGCTAAGTCAATACTTATATGGGAAGGCGGTGAACGGGGAGGTTGGACTAAGGAGGAAAAAAAGAGACCAATTTGCTTTATCTAGTACCCATCTCTGTTTTAAGCGTGTCTTTTTAAAATTTAGAAATTTAATAACAATGGGGAAATGATCGCTACTGTAAAGGTCAGGTAGAACTGTCCAGTCTATGAAATTAAATAGTGTAGGGTTACAGAAAGAGAGGTCTAGGGCTGAATAGGTTCCGTAGCTGGAACTTAAAAAAGTAGGTTCTCCTGTATTTAGTAAGAGGAGATTGGAGTTGGTAAAAATTGTTCGATTATTTTCCCTCTAGTATTTATGTCACGTGACCCCCATAAGGGGTTGTGACCATTAAGATCCCCTACAAAAGAACGGGATGTGGTAGCTGGTTATAAATATCAAGTAGGTGATGAATATCTATTGTGCGATCTTGTGGAAGGTATAGAGAGCAAATGAGAAAGTGATATTGAGATGTACTTTAACTGCGACAGTTTGAAGGTGTGAATTGATAGTGATGGCTTCTGAATATACAGAATTATGTACGGCTATAAGAACACCATGGTGATTATGATTTAAATTTGGACCATCTTTCCTATAAATTTCAAAATTTTTTAAATTTATTTTATCATTTCTGTTTAGATGAGTCTCTTGTAGAGCTAAACAAAAGGGGTCAATATCCCGTATTAACATTTTTAGATCATTAAAATGGGTTTTTAATCCATTACAGTTCCATTGAATGATTGACATGATTAGTTAAAGGGTAATAAGACATAAGGATAACAAAATTTAAAAAATATAATAAACGGGAGATTTAGAAATAATTTTAAATAGAAGGGTTGGCTTCTCTAATAATTTAATTAGTACTTGATTTAGCTAATGATGATTTACTGTTTCTTCCTTTTTTGTTTTTACATGTTTTGAACCCGTCTACGTCCATTAGTTCACTACTAATAGACGAAGAAGAGGAGGGATTGGGATCAGGATCGGGTTCAAGTTCGGGAGTTATAGGAGATGAATTTGAATGGAGGGGTTGAGGGGGGGGGTGTGGGGGCTGGAGTCGAGGGGGGAGTAAAGGTGACTGGGGGTGATGTTATTGTGGAGGCTGTGGCTGAACTATGTTTTGGCACTATGATAACCTTCGCAGTTATGGGTCTTGGTATTAAACCAATCATGGGAGCAGTGGATTTGGTACTGCATGAGGGCTTGTTAGCCTGGTCGGTTACTTTAATAGATGGAATTAATTTACTGTCAACAGCTGATGTGCTTTTGTTTAATTGAAAATTAAAAATAATATCTGCTTGTACAGCAACGTCTTTTTTTTCAACTATTTTTTCTTTGGTGACTTGTGCAAATGATTTAATGAAGGTTGTGGGATTTTTTCCCTATACAATCTTTTGGCCTCATTATAAGGAACTTTTTCAGTAACTTGAATTGATTTTATTTCTTTTTGTAGTAGAAATACTGGGCATTTACGATCTAATGCGTTGTGGTTACCGGTACAGTTTATACATTTTTGATTTTTAATACATTTTGAATTATCTTGATGTTTAACTTCACCACAATTGGCACAAATCGATTCTTTTTTGCATTTAAAGGTGGGGTGGGAAAAACCTAAACAATTAAAGCACCTCATTGGGTTTGGTGTGTAAGGTTGGACCCTTATTGTGTGGAACCCTATTTTAATAGTTTCAGGTAGCTTAGGAACAGCAAATGTTACAATGTAGGTGTGAGTTAATTTTTGCTCACCATTAATTTTATTTTTATTCTATTTATATCTACGATGATATGTTTTAATTCATTCTTAATTTCGTCTATTTCAACGAACTGGAGATCAAAAACATCTGATCACCCCTTTGCTGTAGTTTAGTGTTTTGTGAGGGTTCACCTCGACTTGGAATAAACCGCCGAAATCTTTAACATTTAACAGAACATCGGATTGTTTATTATTAATCGTTTCTACAAGTAGAGTACCATCTCTCAACTTCTTAATAACTTTTACCTCGCCTACTAGACCCGTTATAAATTTATTTATGAAAAATGGAGAAACTTTTGAAAAGTTATCTTCATCTAACCTACGTATTATCAGATATTTTGGACTAACTTTGGGGTTATCAAAGACATTTACTTTTTCGGAAAGCATTTTAATACGTCCTCTTTTTCTAAACTTAGCCATTGGACTAACGGATGGATCGTCCTCGTACATAATCACACTCAACGAGGTTGAGTCTTATTAAATTAAATATAAATTATCTTAAAGACAAAATAAAATTAAAATATCAGAAAAAATAATGAAATTATCTGTACTATTTCAAATGAACAAAAGGAAATATAAAGATAAAAACAAAAACAACTTAAAAACTACAACTTATCAGTTTGAGGTTAGAAAACACACGTGGTACGCCCTTCCTCTTCAAACACTAAATACCAACTGACCATTCCCGATGATCCTGCGAGGTGTCTGAAAAGAAATTGCCTAGAGATCTTCTAGTGTAGAATTTTTATTGAAGTTCTACTGATGATTAGTTCTTTTCAAGTTTTTACATGTCATTGTAATCGTTATCAGCTCATTTACTTGATGTACATATTTGTATAGTTGTAAATTTCAATAAATTTATTTTAAAAAAAAAAATTTATGTGAATAAGTAAAAATTAGTATGCTTACCGAGAATACGAGAGAATTGTCGAACTTAAAAAAACCACTTGCTGTGAATACCAGTTCCTTGCAATAACTCACGTGGAACACCAGCAGCTCCTGCAACGGATATAAGATGAACTATTTGTAATTTAGAATTACATCAAATCGATTGAGATTGGCGTGATTATTAATTACGTGACACTTCTATGATGGTGAATTTATTCAGAAACTAGTTTCGAATCTTCAGTTATAAAGAGATGATAATATTAATCTATACTCTTATACAAAAAAGACAAGCCATTTGCGATCACTAACCACAAAAACTACTGAACCAATCCGGACCAAATTTTAACCACATCATCTTTATAGTTCTAAGAAGGTTTACATGTAATAAAATCTACCGATATTCAATTAATTTCTTACTAAAAAAAAGCGATAGTATGTGAATAACGGTGAAGTTTGAAAATTGACCGATAGGTGGTGAGCGTCATTCTGTATGAGAGGTTACAATGTTACGTTCTTACATAGACCTTGAAATTGAACATAAAATTTTCTTATTTTAATAATGGCTTGTCCTTTTATACAATGGTATAGATATACATATATAAAATTATTCAAAACTGCTATATTTATTGACTCACATTATTTATCAAGGTGCCAGTCCTGTCTTCTAATATTTTCTCATAAAGCATCTCATTAACTTCCCTAGCCTGTGAAATTTTATAACCATTATTAATTTATAGAAGATATTTCATTCATAAACTGGTACACTGTGACTACTTTAGAATATATCAACTTTTGAAATATATACACATTTTACTACAGCTATACATATATATACATTTTATTTCAGGAAGAATATTTGTATTTTGATCTATTGCTCAAGAAAAATCAGCAATAGCGCTGGCATTGATTAAATATATACAATATGTGCAAACAAATAAAATAATCTTTGAAAATAAAACAATATATAATAAAATAAACAACACGTAAAATTAAAACACATACATAAGAATCTCACTAATCCGGCCAAAAGGTCGGATTAACCTTAGATTTCAATGAAAAACGTGTTTTCTTTATTGTTAAAAGTGTATCATAATTATATTAAAAGTTATAAATTAATATTGAAAAGAATTAAATTAAAGTAAAAATAAATTAAATAGAAAGAAATTTTATATTGACTTATATGTTTGCTGTATAAAGGGTGTTCGTAAGATCGTAGGCCAAAGAGGTATCTCGGGAAGGGAGGTTCATTTTGAACCTATTTAAAGTCACTTACCTATATACAAAGTTTTACGGTTTTGTTTTTTTTTTTAATGATTTTTTTTTAATAAATGGCCAATACCTAACATGTATGCCTTATAACTTCGTTGTTATAACGAACATACATTGTCCATGTAAAATAAAAAAGATTTGATGCAAAACAAAACGGGAGATCGTCTTGTTAAAGGCAAAAAAAAAAAAAAAATTGAGAACTTCCAGTTTAGGTAAGGGCAACAGCCAAATCCAAATTATTTTAAAAACGCCAGGTAGATTGAGTTTATTACTTTATTCAATAATAAAAAAAAACAAACTAGATGTGCTGCGTGCCTGCAAATAGTATTTTTTTAAAGAGTATTAAATAGAGAAGTTTTTTAAATAATTTGGATTTAGCTGTTGCGCTTACTTAAATAGGTTCAAAATGAACCTCCCTACCCGAAATACCTCTTTGGCCAACGGTCTTCCGAACAACCTATATGTCAAACTTCTTCAAACTTCGATGTGCAGCCCAAACCGCGTGTAACATAAATGTTGTTTGAAGTGAAGAAAACATCATTGAATGTACAATGCAGCGATAGCTCATTGGTTAGAGATTGTTATCTCGTTTATTAATTTTCAAATATCGAATACATATTTTCAATAAATTAAAGATTAGCTTGTATTGCATGGGATTTGTTTTTAATTCTGTAGATAGGCTTGGTCATTCTTGGGGAAGAACGGTGTATAATGACTTCAGAGGTGTCGATCGATTCCTAGGAATCGACTTTGAAACATCGATTCTCGATACCAATTCTTTTCTCAAGAATCAATGTAACCGAGAATCGACAAAGTCACCCAATGACATAATTGCAAAAATAACACTACATAATTATGAATAACTATAAATATTATTCATGCTAGAACGTACTTTTGAAGTTGTGCGACTGGAAGAAAATATGATATCCGTGAATGGACAACCAACTATTAAAAGTGATATTATAAAAGACCACTCGATGCTGTGCAGTTCCCTAAAATTTTCATAGGCGATATAATAAATGTTAAAAACATTGAACATGACCGTTATTGTACTGAATAATAAGGTTTGGATCCCGTAGATAGACACCAATAAGTCACTTATCGAATATAGCTCGGTCAATATTCTCAAAGTTCTCGTAATGTCTTTCGTTTTGAACAAGGCGTCGAGGATAGAGGTCAGCGCTGACTGCAATGCCGTGAACTGTGTTACGATGGAGAGTGAAAGTGGGAAAACGAACATGGCGAATAGAAAGATATGTAATGGCCACCAGAAAGTGTTCGAGGTATTGTAGCGAACGACGGATATCATGATGAGAACTGTGATGAGGACGAACTGACTCGTGTACAGCCTCCAAAGGCTCGGAATCCATTTCCATGCAATCCCTTCTTTGAGCAATTCCTCTTCGATTTTTAGCAGCTTCTCGTATACTTGCCGGACTTGGCATCTCTTCCTGGTGAGGACGATGAGCGAGACGATGTTTAAAAATGTGAGAGCAGTCGTTTTAAGGAGCCTTCGATAGTTTAAATCGCTTCCTAGCAGAATGAAAGGTGCGACGACGGAACCGAAAATTAGAATCGCAAGAGATTTCACATAAGTTCTCCGTGTCATCTTGAAGTCATGATCGAAAGGAAAGGTACCGAGTGCCCTAGGAAGGAGAAATATCTTCCGGAGTACCCTATCTGTATGGGTTGTAGGAGACTCCATTTCTCTCCTCCGACGAATGGAAGGCAGAGTGACAGAAATATTTCACGTGCATTGATCTTGTTTCCACTCAGGAAATTACTTTATTTTATTCCTAACCAAAACAAATTAGGAAAATGGAATTTCATATTTACTCTAATCATTGATTATTTGTTTTACTTTCTTCTTGAAATAATAAATATTCAAAGTCATTTAATTTGGCTATATACAGGGTAAATCCCTCTTAGTGTAAAAAAAAAAAAAAAAAAAATTGTTAAAGAAAACAGCTGATTAATATTCATATTAAACAGCTGTTTAATGATTACGTTTTTTATAGAGACATGGTGATTCTCTCTTAGTGTAAAAAAAAAATAAATAAATAAAATGGGTGAAACTAGACCATAGACCATAATTGAAGAAAAAGGCCGCTGACCGCATCTTTATATTCCAATCCGTTGCTGATATATGATAATTAATTTTTTTTTTTTTAATTTTAGGAAACCACTTTTATTTTGCTATAAAAGCCGTTATATCTCCATTTTGTCTGATTATTTTTCAAGATAGGACCATAAGTTCTGATTCAGCATTAAATTTCCTATAAAGCACACGTAACATTGAATTAAATGCAACCTCAAGCAAACTTGAGACTTAAAGAACAATCTACATCTACTGTAATTATCACAAAAACTTGCAAATTTAACCAGCTTTCGAATGGTATGAACAAATAAATGATTCTCGATTTCATGGAGAAACTTACTTCTTTTTTTTCTTTTTTTTAATATACATTTATTGAAATTTACAACAGTACAAAATATATACATCAAGTAAATGTATTGACAACGATTCAATAACATGACTAAACTTGAAAAGAACTACTCATCAGCAGCACTTTATTAAAAATTCTCCACTAGAAGTTCTCTAGGCCATCTCTTCGTTTCAGACGCTTCGGAGGGTTATCAGGAATATAAGGATTGAATACGAGATGAATTTGATGGTTTGGTGGAGCCCCAAAGCTCAACTCCGTACGTCCAAATAGGTCTAATCACAGTCATGTGCATGAACATTTTGTAATTAATTGGGAGCTTTGAACGTTTGTTTAATAAATGTTGAAGTAGTCTGTACCGACGGGCAGTTTCTTGTCGTTTTAGTCTTGTATATGCATAAATTTACTTTTGAAACCGGAAAAAAAAATGGTGTTTCCACTTAGCATAAAATCAGGTATTTGGGTAAATAAGACTTTGCGATAATCGCTTAGTGAAAATATGTATTTAAAAAAAAAAAAAAAAAAAAAAAAAAAAAACGCTTTATTGCAATAAAAAATATTTAAACAAATGATTGTTGTTTGTTTTTAAGGAAAAAAAAACTGCTATGGTTATTATTGCCCATATACCCGAACTTTACTATACCACCTGCATTGCAACAATGACAATAACAATAATAAATTTCTAATAAAATTATATTAAAGTCAGCCATAAATAAGATTTACTAAAAAAAAATAAATCAATAAAAAATAAAGAGAAAAAAAATAGTAATGAATAAAGTGACGAACATTAAATACAATTATATAACTTAATTTTCTTTATAAATTCTATAATACTAGAAATGTACTGTTCACTATCGCCCAAGAACATACAGAGCTGACGAGGTACACCACATTTATCCATATCTCTCCTGTACTGAGGACACTCCTCGAAGATGTGCCTCACTGTTAGAGCAACTCTGCGGAGTTGACACTGAGGGGATCTCTCCTTGCCATCAGGTAGTCATGTGTTAAACGACAGTGTCCAATCCTTAGCCGAGTGATTATCACCTCCTCCCGTCTACATTGTCTTGATGAAGAGGCCCAGCCACCGATGTTCGGTTTGATTTCTTTTAGTTTATTACCTTCCGATGCCGACCATGCACTCTGCCATTTACCCAAAATCTTCATGTGGAGTGGACAAATGATTGTTTATTAGAGAAAAAAGGAAAACTGTCGATAAAGCTCCGCCAGATCAAAGGAGTCCGTTATTTATTAGATTTACAAAATGTGCTTGATCTTACTCAAAAAAAAAAAAAAAAAAAAAAAAAAAAAAAAAAAAAAAAAAAAAAAAAAAAAAAAAAAAAAGTTAACCTGTAATGTTATTAATATGGGATATGTTTTAGCGGTGACCTTTTAAGTCGTTTGATATTAGGAGAGTAAGAGCAGTTAAGAGCTCAATACTAAATGCATATTTCAATATCTTGACTAGGAGGGAGGTTATTATGAGTGAGCTCCTTTTAGTATGTTTCTCCTAATACAAAAATGAAACCTCTCTTCAAGTGTAAGGGCTTTTTTGACAGGCTCTAGCTCAGTTAGTGTTCCTTGGATCGAAAATTTGACAATTTAATTACACACCTTAATTATCAGAAATTAATTGGGGAATATTTTTTGTTATATGACATTCCCCGCTATGGCCTACAGTTTTGGAGCTGTATTCGTTTGAAGGTAACGGTCGGGTTAAGAGGAGGCAGCTCCTACGCCCGCCGAGAATACATTTTATCGATTCTTACCTTCTTCCGATTTATTTCGGTGTTTTAGTCGCTACTTTTCGAGGGGAAAGGTTATTCTCATTTATTTACAGAAATCCCTGTTCAAAGTAATATTAACTTCTCTTTACCTTATGATATTAATATGAGAAATAAGAAAATAATGAAGTGGAAATAAGAAAATGTCAAAATATAAGAAACTAAATCAATTTTGAATTAATTAATATAATACTAAACCACCAGTAATGTTAATTCTTGATAAACTTTGTGATGTGAGGGAAGTGTAAATAACAAATTATAAATATTTAAAAGACAGAATCCTTACCATAAGTATTTATTTGTCATAACTCCTATTTATTTAACATTTGTTGATACATGTTTCCGAGACAATGCTCCATCATCAGGCTTCTAAATTTTTTTTAAAACACATTAATCGATAACATTATACCAACAGTTTTACAATTATATAGTAACGTGTCATTTACCTCTTAATCTGTGATTATTTTTAACATTGTCTATTCTCCATGTTATAATCCATTATACATTATAAGACAGAATCCTAGTTGAAAGTGATCATGTTAATTTCTGCTATATTTTCTCAAGGGAAGTGGAAATAAGAAAATATGAAACCTATGATATACTTTCTCAGATTTATTTTTAGATCGATATGTTTTATTGAAATAATTATACATTCTGTCTCACTTTAGGGCAATAAGTATTATGGATGACAAAGAATGCATTCACAAAATAAGCATACTGAAATTTTATCACTTAAGTTGATACAACAAATAAAAATATAAAAAACACCAAATCCATGTACAAATTAATGTTCTTAAGCTATGTAACACTTATACACATTAGATAAGAGGAAATAAGAAAACATGAATTGATAAAACACTAAATCCTTTATGAAACTCATGTTGTTATATTCTGTTTCACTTATTTACATTATACAATCTGTTACACTTTAGGACAATAAGTATTATGGATGACAAAGAATCCATTCACAAATATGCATACTGAAATTTTATCGCTTCAATTGATACAACAAAATAAAAATATATAAAACACCAAATCCATGTACAAATTAATGTTCTTAAGTTTTGTAACACTTTTACACATTAGATAAGAGGGAATAAGAAAACATGAATTGATAAAACACTTAATCCTTTATGAAAATCATATTGTTAACTTATGTTTCAGTTATTTACATTTAAGAAGACTAAATATTAATATAACACACTAAACAACACAATCCAAGTTGAAACTGTAGAAGTGATTGTTTACATGTGAGGTTATAGGAAAGAGCTATCGATAAATGTAAACTCGAAGTGAAGCGTAAGGATCGAACTGGTCGGTGTAGCGCTGGTCAAGGCAGTTTGCTGCCTCCTCTTAACCCGACCGTTACCATTTTTTTATTTAATTATTAGTTTAAGTAATTTGATCCTTTTAATTCTAAAATGTAAATTGAAAAAATCACTAGATTATAGATAAATATATCAATGAACGATTGTTTTTCCAATAAGAGAGAAATTGAGTTTTTTTTTTTTTTTTTATGTTAATAGTGAGGTGTTATCTTTACTTATATCATTAATCACAGAGGAAATAAATTAGTAGACTGAAATTACAGTTAACCATGAGCAGCCTATGTGGATTTTGTAGTCAGAGGGAAATAAGGATTAATATAGAGTTGGTGTTCTATCAATTCTCATCTCATGATTTTATTTCAAGGTGATTAAGCATTTTATAGCAGTATTCAATCGATTCTACCAAATTTGATTACTAATCAAAATTAAGAAATTATTCATAGAGCGTATCCCTAAGATAAACAAAACATTATTATCAAATGAAATCACACCGAAGTGGATAAAAAAAAAAAAAAAAAAAAAAAAAAAAAAAAAAAAGGAACAATTGGATTCTGGGGGGCTCCTCCGATAGTTTTTTTTTTTAAATCTTCAAAGAATCGATTTTGATTACTACAAATATGAATAGAGAAGTAAATTATAGAGGTTACATATAGATGATAGAAGGCCACTGTACCCTTAATAGAGAAATTGATTATATTAAAAATGAAGGTAAAAAAAACAAATGAAATGTTTAAGTATAAATAAATGCTAATTTTTTTTTATTAAAATATATCAGTGCATCATGAGGCCCTGGCATCCCGACCGACCTTTGTACTTTGTTTCATTTACATCAATAAGTGTATGGGATAGGAATCTTGTACTAATTTTTTTAATTAAAAACTCATTTTCTCCCTGATTTATAAAAACAATAGATCATAGTTAGGTTTATCTATAATCTACTGCTTTTTCCAATTTATATTTTAGAGTTAAAAGGATGATCAAACGATTTACTATTTGTCCTATAGATTTCTACAAAATTTGATTATTTCTCTGATGTGGTTTTGGGCCACATTAGCAATGTGGTAATAACCTAAATTGAGGATTCAAACAGTTGTTCAATAAAAACTAAAAGTAATTTCTGGTATTATAAACAGTAAAAGATAAAGATAAATAGTATTTATTGAGAGGGAACATAAAAAAATATAAGAATTATATAAATAAAAGTGAAAACTTAATCATGAGAATACTGTTAATACTGGCTAAAGTATTATATCAGATATACTAGCATGTTATTTATTATGAAGCATACTTGTAGTTTGATAGCATCCTTCTCGAGTGAGAGAAGGTAGTGCATCCACCACTTTCCATACCAGTTATGTTTTGAATGTTCAGAGGGAAGATGTATTATGAATAAGAAGGAGAAAGTTCCATTGAGTAAAGGAACGAACAAGAAAGGAACATTGGATTGCAGTAGTTTTTTGTAGGATGGAGTATAGAGATCGGAAAGATAGGATAGCTTTCCTATTCTTGTTTATTTAGTGATTGCATTCATGGCCTAAATTTGTAGGATATTGTGAAATAAGGCAGGGTGACATGTGTAGGTAACTTGGAAGAGGCATCTACCAATGAAGTATTCTCTACAGAAGGAAGGGAGAGCTGATTTAACTCAGTTTAGAACTGGGATACATGAGAACGTCTACGAAAATTCAGGTTCTGGGAACAGAAAAAATTCTGTTACACTAAAGGACAAAATTCTGTATCCCTAAAGAACTAGGTATATGGTATTGGATAATATTTATATCTAGCTGGATTAACTTTTAATCATGTTAGCTTTCTTGAGCGAGATCATAGGAATTACAATCTTTTTTTAATATTTATTCTGAATATATTCTATTCTCGATGAAAAATAATCTATTAACTTTATTACTGATCTCAAATAGAAAACTCTGGACATATACTCTCCTGTAGTTCCATGATTTAACAGAAATCAGATAATAATATTTAAATAAACGGAATGTTAATAAAACATGGCTGTCTTCAATAGATTTGTTGACGTATCAAACAGAACATTGATGGCCATCAGATATAGTTATAAGTTAAAGAAGGTGAATCAGAATACTCCCACATTCATATAACATGGCTTACAATGTATTTATTTTTTTACCGCTAAAATTTATTTTGCAATTTTAGGGGGAAAAAACACATACACCTTTTAGAAAATCTTATTTTATATTTTATCAAATAACAATAAATTTATATTAATATATTATATCATAAACAATGAATAAATAATAATGTTTTTAAATTATATATAAGCCTTTCATTTTCATACAGTTCGATAATTCATTATTTTAACATGCAAAAATAAAATCTAATAGTTTGTTGGGTTCCTCCCATTTTAATTCTATGCCACTTTAGCATTTATTACACGATTTTTTTTGTGGTACCTAGAGTTTGAAACAGTGCTGTTTTCTTGTGATACTCGGATTATTCTACAAATCCCCTGTAATAAAAAATTCTTTCTCTTATTCAACAATCAGCAATCCCTATTACTTCTTGTAGTTCATACACAACATTAAGTATACATTTATATTAATAGAGAAGGAAAAAGCAATCAATACTTTATCCAGATGCAGTATATGAAAATGACCGTCACCAAGTGTAAGTAAAATTAAATAAATAAGAAAAAAATATGAAAGATGAATAAAAAATATAAATACTTAAGTTGAAGAAAATTAATTAAATTATAATATAGAATACAAAATAAAAGTTAATGAAAAATGAAAATATTTTAGTTTAATGATAATTATGTTGAAATTAAAAAAACAAATTAATTAATATTAGTAATTATTTCCTCTCCCCTGATCAACTTGATGTAATGATAAACCTCTACTCATATTCAATACGCTACATTATTTTGGTGCCTCAACATAAAAGACATAAGAATTCACTGTACATATATAGAGTAATGTTACATTAACCAAACTGTACACTTTGTTTCGGTTCTCTCTGATTGGTAGAATGCCATGATTTAAAGGATTGATCATTTAGTGCAGCTACAGCGAAATTTCCCTCAACCAACTAATTTGGTGACCGAAGCTATAGAACTAGTACAATTTTCTATTACTATTACAAGTAAGAAGTATTGTTAATAATGATCACTACTATTACTTCCATTCGAAGTATTCATATTCTATTCGACTTATAAACTAGGAAAATTTTCTTTTATGAAACGCTACGCTGCAGCTGTACATTAAATTAACAATTTTATCAGGCTGTTGAGTTGTTGTTACTGACTGATGAGTTGTTGTGAATGGAAGATGCTCCACAGGCTAGGACAGGATTCGTGAACTGCATGAGAATTACCATGTAGGTAGTGGCACAGGCTATCATCTGCAACAGAAGGAATCTTTTGCAAATCAAAAATTCTTCGAAGAATATTACTCATACTATCTTATGAAAATTAACACTATATTTCTGGTAACTGGCCATAACTAGTCTAATAGACTTCTCGAATTGTGTTAAGTAGATCATTGTTTAACTCTTGGGCCCTTACACCATTAGTAAAAGTTAGTAAACTATAAAGAATGATCCGTCAAAAGAAAACTCTAAGGATCTAGTGTCAGCAACTTGTACTAAAACAGCCCAAGGGTTGAACAAAATGATCAGCTTAATGCAAGTCGACTTAACTAGTTTTTTGCCAGTGACCAGAGATATAAGTGTGGCAATGCATGAGGCAATCAAACATTATTCTTAAATAATTTTTTGTAATAAATAATAACAAAACAAAACAACAAAAAAATGCAACTTACAGAACAAATAAGTGAGTTATCTAGGCGGAAGAATCCACAAGCATTAAATTCCAACTCTGTGCCGCAAGTCAAGTGGAATTCCAGCAGTTCCTTTGTAGAAAACAGAAAACGCATAGTAATTAAGGTGGCTTGGATTTTAAAAAATGAAAAAATATAATACTATATTGATCAGTGAATATAATATACACAATATCGAACAGCTGTTTAATTAAAATAATTAAAGTAAAAAAGAAAAGTTGCTAATGACCCTTTGATGCTTGTAAAATGAATAAATAAATAAAAAGAAAATATAAGGTTTATATCTTTTAGTACTTACATTTTGATTGTGAGAGCTTGTGATATCTTCCAACATTTTCTCATGTAACTTCTCGTCAACTTTTCTTGCCTACAAAATAATGCATCTTAATATAAAACATGTATCAGAGGGATAACACCTAGTGAGCCCCATCACTCAATCAAGATTTATTGTATTGTTGTTTCATGATTTTGTACTTTACACGGAACTCCCTTAAAATGCACCACGTGCAGGAAAAGGGAGGTATTAATATTTTGTCAGTAATTATCAATCAATAAAAATAAAAAGTGATTTTAAAAATAAATGAGTGTATTTTACTGTTGTAGGACTGACTTGTATTTGTGAGGATGTGTCAAGTTTTTAATAAAATAATTCTAATAACTCACCTAGCCTGGTTGTCAGCAATTTATTCAGACATCTTTATTTCTAGCGATATATTTTGGGACTCAGGCCAACGAATCCAAAATGTTATTAAATTACTTATGAAAATGCTATCGTTGACTGTACAATGTAATAGAAGAGAAAGGGTCTTTTAATTAAAAAAAAACATGGATTTGTTAATTATTCCTGACTGCATCCCTGACAATTTCTCTACTATTAAATTATTTGTGTATCTGAAGATAGATCTTAGTTCCAAAATATTGTGATTTATGATAAATAAATAAATTGAGTGGCCAGAATGAGTTTTATCTTAATATTATTTTATTGAATGCTATAACCTCAATAACCTTCAAATTCTTTTCCAAAACTCTATTAAAAAATTAGGAGTTAGCTTTGATAAACACCTATCCTAGAACAACCATATCCTCAAATCTCAAAAAAAAAAAAAAAAATCAATCATAATCCTTAAATAGCCCTAAAGATTTCGAGATTCCTTTCTCCCGAAGTACCCATCAACTTCTTATTTTCCTCTACTTTGATTATGATTGCTTGGTTTATGGAGTCTTGTGATCTCGAGATGAGATTGAGGAGACTGATGAACTGGTTCATTAGATTCATCTTCAGGATCCCCATGCTGTCACACTTTACATGCAGATATCATGAGCTTGGGTGGCTTTTTTTTTCCTAATTTCCGATGGCAAACCTTCCTATATTCTTGACCTAATAACTCTACATTTTTATCCACCTCCTGAGCTTTAAGATCCCAAACTTTTAACCTCTATACCCACTCCTATGGAACTGCTTCCTTTGAAAAATCCTTCATCATTCCTGTTACCTCCTTCAGGAATTCCCTACCCACTCCTACAAGTAAAGCTGCTTCCTATACCTTTTTTTTTTTTAATATTTTATTTTTATACCTTCTAAACAATCAATCTTCCATAGACATGTATATGATTGTATTTTTATTTTTTCCCTAGGTACCGCAATCATGTAATTTTTAAGTAATACGACCAGATAATTGTATCAGTAATTATTTATTATTATCATTCATAAGAGACAGAATAAAGTTTATTTTTCATTTCATTTCAATTTACCATTCGCTGTGACACAAACGATAAATATCTTTAACAATCATATACATGTCCGCGGAAGATTGATTGTTTAAACCATTTCACGCTGCCAAAGATCTGTTTAGTCAGTAGACCCAACGAAAAAAATTGTCTGTATGAACTACTAATGACGGTGGCCTATGTATATTGCCTAAACCTTGCCAATTTCAAAACAGAATGAAACTTACTTGTGCGACTGTACGTCGGGATGAGACTATGATGACCACTAGGGAGCAGAATATTACAACAATCCAAACTCTTAGTTTAATTTTGAGCTCCGTGGTTTGATTACAAGACAAGTCAAAGTAGATATTGCACAAGATACAGGCGAAAATAGTTGTAGTGTAAAATAGTATCTGCAAGCCGTAAATTGAATTGAGGGCGCCACTTGCAGAGCGGAGGTTAGTCAAGATTATCAGCGTTCTGTTAATGTTTTTAGGCTCCGTCAATTCGCAGAAGAGAGAACTCAAGAGACACTGCAACGTCGTGAACTGCGTGATCACTGAAAGAGTCAAAAGGAATGTGAACATGTAAGATAATGCCATGAAGAGGGTGTGATAAACCTGGGAGGGATGGAAGGGCACGAAGGATGACACTAAGATGACCAGTGTATACAGGTATTGGATTAGGTACAGCCGCATGTGTCCAGGGCGCCACTTGTAAGAGGTACCATCATTCAACATATCCATTTCAACCTTCAGCAACGACTTGTACATCAAAAGAACATATTTTCTATTCGATATCAACGCTAAAAAAGCTAAAAGGTTAGTGAATGCTGTGAAAGCTAGCTTGATGATTCTTCGGAACTGGAAGTGATATAAATCGATGGACGAGCAAACGGAAAAGAAAACTAATAAAGACACTGAGCGGGTCATAGTCCTCTTGGTAATCTTAAAGGAGTTGTCAAAAGGGAACGTCCCTATGATTCGAGAAAACTTAAAGATATCTTTGAGGACAAGATCCATGTGCGTTTCTTCGGCCATGTTCTGGTTCTGGGCAGACAGTAAACTGAAGAATAAGATGGATGATAATCACCTGTCGCCTTTATCACAACAAGTTTCCCAAAAACACATGTTTATTTTTATAGCAAGAAGTTATGTTCTCAATGGGCTTACTTTAGAAGAGGAATAGTATTGACTTTAATCTATCAAGGTGCTATTGGCACATTATACATTCATTTGTTTAGTCTTTTTATGCTTCTTAGATCATGAAGTATTCATGTAATAACATGAGGTTAATACTGGGGATTGATATCGAACAGTAATAACCTTGGAGAGTAGAATACACAAGGTTGTCAACGAATTTTTAACCAACCAGAGGCTTGGGAGGGAAACCCGAGAAAGAGATCATCCAAGTTGAACCTTCAACTTTTTTTTATTATATACGTTATTGATATTTACAAATTTATTACAATATGTACAATAAGTAAATGTGAGGTTTGTTTTGTTTTATGGCGTACAACTACAGCGGTTATCAACGCCAATTTTTTCCTTTTTTATTTTATTTTTGTACCAAAATATTTCGTTCTTAGATTTAATTTACTTTACATGTTTTATACAGGGTGTCCCGAATTTAAATGGCAAAACTTAAGGAACTTATACGGGACCGAAAAACTGAGACAAAAAGTCCTTTAGAGATTTGTTCGTTTTTGCTTAGTTTTAGAGAAAATCGCAAAAAAAGAAACAAAACAAGTTTTCATTTTTATACTGATTTATTTACATTTATATTTATGTTATGTTCTTTTTAATGTAAATATTGCTCAAAATTTTGTCCTCTTGCACCAATGCAAGCATTACATCTAGCACTCACTTGATAAACTTCAGCTAAACATTGTTCAGATGATATTGGTGCATTGTGGCTGATGCTATTCACTCAAAAATATCTGAATAACTGACTGAAGACTGATTGAAATTTCTAAAGGACTTTTTGTGTTAGTTTTTCGGTCCCCTATAAGTTCCTGAAGTTTTGCCTTTTAAATTCGGGACACCCTGTATAAACTTCTGTTCTATAACATACTTAATATTTGTATAAAATTTCTTTTAATAAATCCTTCGATTTTAGGAATTAGAACACTAATTTTGTTGTTTCACTGTCATCTCCCAAGACTGTTGGAAGATCAGTATTCAGTCCCAAGCTATTAAGGCGCGAGGAGAAAAAAGGGCATTCTTGAAATATATGAGTTACTGTCAGTATATTATTGCAGTATTGGCACTTCGACGGAGCTTCTTTAGTGAATAGGTAGCAATGTGTCAATCTGGTGTGGCCTAGTCTGAGTCTCGTCAGTACAACTTCCTACCTACGACATTGGCGGCTGGATGTATTCCAGGGCCTGACGTTCTTTTTTATCGTTCTCAGTTTATTCGGTGGGCTTTCATCCACATTGACTGCCACCCATCATCGATTTCTTTCTCTAGGACTTTTCTTAGATCAGATGGAGTTAGTGCAAAGATTGCACGATGATGGGTGGCAGTCTATATTAGCACTTCAAGAAAGTCTCTAGGCTATTTTGGTGAAGCGGAAATTCAAACTACCGCCACCATCTTTAACAAGTTAACACAGGTACTGGGCTTTGCTGATGACCTGGCTTTGGTTGCTCGTTCTTTTGCGTCTCTCGAAAATGCATTTTTAAAGTTGTCTGAGGCTACAGAGGCCGGGGGAATGAAGGTAAACCAGGAGAAGACGGTGTACATGCGTGCAGGGCCGGTAACAGAGACAGAGGCCAGATGGCCGGTAGTTATGGGCCCATATACATTTCCAAGCTTAGATCAGTTCAAGTATCTAGGAGCAGTGGTAAGTTGTAGTAACAAGATATCCCTCGAGGTTAACAAGCGAATAGTGAAGGCAAATAGGTGTTATTTTGGCATTAGTAACCACCTGAGGAGCACTGTGATCTCACGCCGTACGAAGTGTCTCCTCTATAAGACCCTCATTAGGCCTGTCCTCACATACGGACCAGAGACTTAGACCCTACCTGGAGTCGAAGAAAAAATATTGCTTAGGAGAGACCTGGCGAAGGAGAACAAACAGCGAGGTATATCATCTGTATGGGGAGGCGGATGTGATGAGGCCCACCATAGCTTGGGAGACTGCGTTGGACTGGCCACATTGCCAGGATGAGAGAAGAGGATATACACAAGGGGTTGCTGGAAGGAAAGCTGTGCAGGACGAGAGGGAGATGCAGACGGCGTCTTAGATGGGAGGACGCCGTCATTCGGGACGCTCAAGAATTGTTGAACACCCGCAACTGGTGAGCGACCGCACACGATAGAGTCACCTGGCGAAGGCTCATTATGGAGGCCAAGGACCATATCGCTCTGTAGCGCCATGGAGTAGTAGTAGTAGTAAGCTTTCTTCTTTTCAAACACTTCGGAGGGTTATCGGGAATCGAATGAGAAGCATGTTGGGGACTAGTGGATTCGTGTAACTTGTCATGGAGGGATAGGTATCTTGTTTGCGTCAAATTTGCAGCATATGAAACATCTAGATCGTTATGGAGTTTATTTGTGACACAATACGGATCATTGGGAATTGTAAGGATTAGATACGAGAAGAATTAGAAGGTTAATGTTGAAGTAGTCAGAAATTACGAGCAGTTCATGGTCTTCTAAGCCTCTTACGTGGATTCCAAGTACCATAAGTCGTATGCCCTGCTGGAGCCATAGGTAGGGCCTTGAACTAATGATGAATTTATCAGATTTGAAAACTAACTTAATCTACTATATATTTGTCAAATACCACTCACTCATTTAACACGAAATCTCAGAAACCACCGAACGGATTGGAATGAAATTCGATGTGTATCTTCCGCTTGGGCCGTAGGTGCTCGCTAAGAAAAGGAATTTTAAAAAATCGGCCTGGATCGCGGCTAATTCACGAAAAAAGCGATTACAAATTTTTATTAGGTGAATAATAATAGATTAATTGTCATATGGTATTTGGAGATAAGCTAAGTTAAAAAATAGGTTAGATGTTTAAGCCGCACGCTTTGACCACAAATTAAATTCCTTATAGTTGTAAACAAACAAAAATAGGATCGATGTCGAAACCTTATAATATGGTACTTTCTGTGAACTCATGCTGGCTGCAGAGGTGGACCCTTACAAGTTTGAGTTGTTTCGCAACGAGAAGCTATTAAAAGACTTATGTTAAAGAGGAGGTTAAAAGACTTATGTTCTCTAGTGATGACATGTAAGGCCAGTTCGATGTACATATTTCTTACAAGCAACCCCCTACATTGCTTCACCAGTAGCTTCGTCCCCAACTACTCTTCCTTCAGTTTTCCGGTCGGCCACAAGATAATCGGCTTTTCTCAAACCAGGCCCAAGTTGTACCTAGCATTTCTGAATTTCATTCCTTGAACCTAGAATATACCTTTTTCTCAGTTCAGATAAGTCTATTAACGCTTAATTTTTACTAATCTAAGTTGTCCTTAATCCTAATGATATTGAACCGTAGCGGAGCAGGGTACCTTCAGCTAGTAATATATAATTGTGAAAACATTTAATAATTCCTATTTGGACTGGATACCAAGTGTTGTCCAAACCGCCACTGATTGCTCATTCAAAATCTATTTTTCTTAATAAATCTTAAACTTAACTGTCGTAAAATAGAATAGAAAATAAACTTTATTCTGGGATGATGTCCCCTAAGAATAATATAACGTAGATAAATAAATACAATGAGTCTAGCTTCCATAAGATGAAATAAAACAAATTAACAATCTGGTTAACTATTTACAATTTTACAAATAAAGAACAAAAACAGAAATAAAAATTACAAAAATCCAATAATTGTAGGAGAAAAAATAAAAACCTTTTTACATCCACTGAATGCACTTCTTTTTTTTTTTTTTAGTGAAGTTTTGCTTGCCAGTATCATTCTGGAGGGAAAGGAGGTATTGAAAGACAAGGGATTTAAATGTGGACAGAGATGGAGCATTACGGATATTACAGGGTAGTGAATTCCATAAGGAAGTAGCACGGGAAATGAAGGAGTGGTCAAATGATGTACTCTTATGGGAAGAAGTATACAGGTCAGAGGAGCGAGATCTTGTAGTGCGGGAGGAGACCAAGGATCTGAACTACTGTCGTAGTTTTCATTATTTGTTATTTTTTATGTATGTTATGGAGGGAGGGGGATGCATCTCCTTATGTACTGGGGGGGGGGGGGGGCGCTATGTACAGTCAAGGAACGACACTACTCTTAAAAATAATAATTTTGAGAAAAAGCCTCTAATCAAAAATTACTGTCCTTGTCATCTAATTCAGAATTGGATTTCATTTTTTTTTTTCTCCTATTAGATGGAAGGAACTCATATAGTACAGCCAAATACACTATTTTAGTATTTTTTTATTTTATTGTATTTTTATCCTAAGAAAGATGTTTAAACATAACTTGAACATTCAGCCAACTAAACCGCTTACTATGTAGGATCTCATAACTTACAGTAGATAACAACTTTTAATTTACAAGAATATCCTAAAGCCCATATGGACCTACGGACAAGAACTTTAGGGAACAGCGAAATATTCAAATATCCAACGTATCCCATCCTTTCAATCCAAAGTTCTGAGAACCATAACCAACGCACCTTAAAATGTCTCCAACAAAACCTTACATAATGAACTTAATATACCTTTTGTCCTAGAATCTATACCCGTCAAAGTTTCAAAAACTTTCCTATCACCCAAATCCACTAGCGCCATCTCTATCCACTTCCGCTCAGCCCTATAATCCTCCTCGCAGATCATAAAGGCAGTGGTCTCGTGGTCTATTATAAGCCTGTCTGGGGATCCCCAGGATGTGTTTATTGTAAATTCGTATGGTTGTTTTTTTTTAACTTTTAATTTAATCTTATTTATGTTTTCACTATCATTATTGTTTCTTTTATAATGTTATTTTTTATTATTTTTGTAATTTAATGTATTCCTTTTTTTTTTTTTACCTACCTGTTAGTGTAGAAATAAAACAATTGGGTGAAACTAGATCAAAAAATGAAAAACATAAGCCGCAGACCTTACCTTTATATTCCAATCCGCCGTTGCAGGTATGCCATAATTCAAAGACGGTTTTTAGGAAACCACGTTTCTTGCCATAAAAGCTGTAATATCTCCTCTTTGTTTTAAGATTATCCAATTTTTAATCACATTTTCGGATTTAGCATTATAGAGTACATGTTTCCTCGAATTTTACAAACTTAAGAACCAAAGGACAGCTTGATCTTCACTTTATTTAGGGATGTTACAATGTCTTATAATACTTCAACGCTACCGTTTTTTCAAAAAAAAAAAAAAAAAAAAAAAAAAAAAAAACAATCTACAAAACTGTAGGTAAATCAAAAAAAAAAAAAAAAAAAAAAAAAAAAACTTGCAAATTTAACTAGCTTCCATATGGTATGATCAAATTAATTATTCCGTATCGATTTCATGGACAAATTTACTTTTAAAACCGGAAAACATGGTGTTTTTAGTTGTTTTTATTTATTTTATTTTTTTTTTATTATTATTTTTTTTTTTTATTACTTGCGAAGAAGGGGCTTGCTCCTTTTAACAGTTACTTTTTGGTAACCAGTTACTGTTTAAACTTCGCGCACTCTAGCGGTAGACATTCGAAATTAGAACTCCCTTTATGTTCCCTTTATCACCACATCTAACTTGTCCCGATGTTTTCCAGCCTTTGAAATTCCCTCAGCGCTCTTCACTACGGTACGCCTTTTTAGCAAAAGTAACCACAGAATATTAATTTATTATTCTATATCACATTTAAACATAAAATAAATACCTTATACTCATATGTTATTTATCAATATAATATACTATATTTATCCATATAAATAATATAAATCATATAATATTATTCGACTATTAATAACATAATATTATTAGTAAATAACCTTTACCCTTTGTCGTAAACCTTCGACTTCCTGTCCTACATTATCCTCTAATGATATTCCACTAATCACTGTTGAACAGATCCGCTACCCAGGACTCCACTTGGACAAACGTCTTACTTGGAATCCACATACAAGACTAAAAAGACAAGAAACTGCCCGTCGTTACAGATTACTTCAACATTTATTAGACAAACGTTCAAAGCTCCCAATTAATTACAAAAGATTAATAAACATGACTGTGATTAGACCTATCGGGACGTACGGAGGGGCTCAATTAAACCATCTAATTCATCTCGTATCCAATCCTTACAATCCAAAATCCATCGAATAATCTCAATGCTCCTTACTTTGTTACCAATAAACTTATCCTTAAAGATGTTAATGTTCCACATGTTGATGATTTAGCCCAAACCAGATATGTAGAATGTTTATTCAAGTGATACTGATGCGTAGTTATATTTAAGTTTTGTCACGTTATTGTAATAGTTAACAGCACATTTACTTGATGTATATATTTTGTACAGTTGTAAATTTCTATAAATTGTTTTAAAAAAAAAGTTATAAAAATAATCAAACACTTCAATCAATCAATTCATATATTTTCTGGTTATTTTTTTTCTCTACTTTTAGAATACTACGCCTATTCAATATTATAAAACAATTTCATATTTATTGAATAAAATACAATTTTTAAACATTGAAGTACAACTTACAAAAGCATGTAGTGTGATTTATATTTTCATCAAGAGATATAATCTGAAACTCGTGCTGAAGGAGGGAAATTTGGAAGTTTTCATTTCTAATGTCTACCGATAGAATGCGCGCCGGTCAAACAGTAACGGGTTAGCGGAAATAACTGTTAAAAGAAGTAATACCTTCTTGGTATTATCTTTTCACTTTATTTATCTCATTGTATGTATTATGTGAATGGATCTATAAAGTCACCCATATTACTTATCGTTCCCTTTGAGGCAGATTAAAAAAAAATAAATAAATAAAAAAAATTTAAAAAAATAAAAAAAAGTGAAAAGTAAATTATATATGATTGAAAGAGTGTAACATACCTTTGAAATTGTATTACTGGATGAAACTATGATGTCCATTAGTGCATAGACAAATAGAATGATCCAGATTCTATGCACTACTTTGACCCCAATCGGGGTGATCACATCGAAATTCGTAATAAACATTACAAACGATAAAAATGAAAACGGAAGTCGTGTAAAAGAGTAATTGTATGCCGTAAATAGATGAGATAGCGCAACTTGCTGAACGGAGGTTGGTCAAAATTATTAGCATCTTATTTACGTTTGTGGACTCGAGCGATGTATCGAAGAGAGAGCCTAGCAATCCTTGCAAAGTGGTATATTGCGCAATTACTGAGAGGCTTGAAGGGAACGTGAACGTGTAAGACAATATGGTGAAGGCTGTCTGAGAAATATTATTCGGATCAAAGCGAACGTAAGCGGAAATGAAAAGCATTAACATGAACATATAGTAGCTGAGGAACAACCGCAAATGTCCGGGGCGCCATTTAACACCCATTCCGTCGTTCAACATATCTATTTCAACCTTTCTCAATGACTTGTACATAAATAAAACATCTTTTCTCCTCGCGATCAGTACTACTACAGATAGGAGATTAGCGAAAGATGTGAAAACAATCTTGATGATTCGTCGTGTATGGTAATTAAATAAATCCAAGAATGAAACAGCGAAGAGGAATATTAACAGACAGATTGAACGAGCCGTGGTCCTCTTTTTGACCTGGAAGGAATCGTTAAAGGGGAACGTCCCCAGAATACGGGGAAAGAGTAAAACATCTCGAAGGACTTGATCCAACTTTGTCTCTTCCGCCATCATTCTTCTCAGCTTGTGCACTCGACTAGAGGATCCATCGAAATATAATCGCACTCCATCAGTCCTGTCTCACTTATTACAATAACATGCAACAACAGTCGCGATGTTTATTGTGTATACCAACATAAACAACCTTTAAAATGGATATGGATTAGGAGAAAAGAAAACACATCTAATGGATTACGACTATATTTAAAACGAAAACAGAAATGTGTTATTTCTAATCTATTTGAAATGAATATTGTACAAACTGCATTCTGCTTGCTTATTTTCATTTAACAAGCATTAATATTTGATTGGTTTAGATGCAAAGGGGTACAACTAACAAAACCTCATTGTAGGGTAAAAGCCAATCAAAGTATCCGTTTGCCACAAACACTTTCAGGATTTTCGGTAAGTAGTTAGATTTCTTCTCTATAGATGGCATCACCTAACGGAATATTCAGTTGTATATCTTTGCCACAGGATTATTTGTAATTTATTTAGAATTAAAGTTTCACAATATGCACTTACTCCATTTGCCACTTGTACCCCTTTGCATCTAAAACACTCATTTAAATTCAATACAAAACCC
The DNA here is from genome assembly GCA_003667255.2 of Euschistus heros. Taxonomy (NCBI): domain Eukaryota; kingdom Metazoa; phylum Arthropoda; class Insecta; order Hemiptera; family Pentatomidae; genus Euschistus; species Euschistus heros. The sequence continues at coordinate 27,255 of RCWM02000237.1, forward strand.
TTTAAAAGATACGAGTAATAACTGAAAGATGATATAAAAAATATATCATTAACTAATAACTGAATAGGTTACCTCTTTGCACCTATATAAGAAACCATGTACAAACTTTGAAATCAATACACAAGTCAAAGAAAAATATGGCTATGATATGAATCCTGGCAACAACGTTATAACCCGCACGGGTTACGCCATTGTTGATTTAGCAATAACAGTGCGGGGAACGGTGAGTACTTTTAGGCAAAACTGGACCTTTTCAATCTTGGTACCTCTTTAATAATAAAACAAGGATTCATGGCGAGAGAAATGATTCTCCTGTTTAGGGTAGGGCGAAATATGGCTCTTAATGAGCTCAGTAACTTCGTCTTTTACCGTTATTTAGCCATTTTTCGTTACCGAACGATAAACGGAAGCTATGACTTGTTCCCAAGAAATATCGTCACGGTCAGAAACAAGGTTACCAACCTCAGAGAAGAGGAAAAACATATTTAGTATCTTGAGGGTTACGACATTTTCATCAAAATATGCGTTTCTGAAAAGGTATGGTTACATGGTCATTGAGGTGACCCATTCGACTATATATAAATTAATAACATCTGAATATTCGTCTCTACTCAGCTATCATCACTCCATCTCGTTCTCAAATTATCTCTTCTCGAAATGTATCCGAGTTCGACCTCCGATTGGTAATTCTCCATAAATAAGTTATTAGTCCCGTCAATGAGGGGTGTAGAGTACGTGAAATATGCGATATTTTTTCAACTAAGGACTTCGTTAGTATTGGGTTGTTTCACATGAAATGTCCGATTTTATAATATTTGAAATACATAGAGGATTTTGCGAGTCTCTGTTGTTTACTTCCAAAGTTCACATATCATAATCAAGCAGTTACTAATCCTCTACTTTTCTTTTATAAACATTAGCTTCCCAATCAATTACACACTGTTTAGTATACCTTCAAATATGAACATGGAAACACGCGATTTTCGTGTAATATTTTTTTTTATGAGTTTAAACTAGGTCGTTCGGCAGCTGAGGCTGCTAGAAACATCTGTAAGGCGTTTGGGGAAGGGAGTGTAAATGAACGAACCATTTGCCGTTGGTTTGCTAAGTTTTCGACTGGGGATACCAACTTGGAAAACCAGCCCCGAGGAAGACCTCCAACTGTAATTGAAAACGATGTCCTCAAACATACTGTAGAAGGAAACCCCTACCAAACAGTTAGAGAACTTTCAGCACAACTTAGTGCAAGTGCACCTACCGTTTCCAGACACTTAAAGTGCTTAGGGAAAGTAAAAAAGATCGATACATGGGTACCTCACGATCTCACTGAGCGACAGCAATTGAAACATCTTGAGACCTGCGTTTCGTTGCTTGCTAGGCAAAAAAACCGACCCTTTCCTTGAAAGAATAATAACTTGCGACGAAAAATGGATTGCTTATGACAATCAGCGTCGGTCAGGGCAGTGGTTAGACATCGACGAAAGCCCAGGACAAATGCCAAAACCAAATTTCCACCCGAAAAAATTGATGGTTACAGTATGGTGGTCCATGGCTGGAATCATACATTATTCCTTTTTGCCTAGAGGTGAGACCATTACCTCTACAACCTACTGCAATGAAATTGGCCAAATGCACGAAAAATTATTGAAAAAAAACAACCTGGATTGGTAAATCGGAAGGGCCCTATACTCCTACACGACAACGCTAGACCCCACGTTTCAAAACTTACCATGCATAAATTGAAAGAGCTAGGGTACGAAGTTCTTCCGCACCCACCATATTCTCCCGACTTGTCTCCAACAGATTATCACCATTTTCAGGAATTTAGACAACTTCTACAGAGGAAAATTTTTTGCAAATGATGCTGAAATCAAAAGTGCGTTTTCAGATTTTTTTCAAATCCGGCTCAGAGTTTTTCAAATCCGGGATAAAAAAAGTTGTTGTCACGTTGGGAAAAAAATGTGTAAAAAGAAGGTAAATACTTCGAATAAAATTATATTGTTTTCATATTGTATTTTTACTAAAATCCCTTTACCTTGAAAACGGACATTTCATGCGAAACAACCCAATAGTTAGAAGGTAAACCGCCCCTAGCAGTGAGCTTACGGTGGGAAGAGGGGAGAAGGCCCCATTTTTGGGTTTTTCGATTATGTCTCGATAACGGTGGACTCTAGAAAAATCAAAGCTAATTAAATTTTCTATAAAATTGCTTTATACATATTTGTCGAACTTCCAACCGTTTTCGAAATATACGTTGTTGAAAATCAATAATTTTCGCCAAACAAAATAATTTTCATCTCACCTTTTATCAAGCATTCTAGTGCCTTCCACGATCGTTTATCAGAAAAAATGTTGTATAACAATTATTTTACTTTAATTTCATATATACGTTTCTGGCACTTGAAGCAAATTTTTGACAAAAAAGTGAGGTAAGTTTGTTTGTAACAAATTTTTCTGGAGTCCACCGTTTTCGAGACATATTCGAAAAACTCATAGATGGGACCTCTCCCCTCCCCCACCATTTGTTCACACCCCAGCGGCGGGGACTTTTAGTATGTTTACCTTTTAACTATTGCTAACGAAGCTATGAAATCAAAAATAATCGCATATTTAATGCACTCTACAGTATGTTTATTTCCTGGACTATCGTTTCTTTATACAATGAACTTCGTGTGCAAGGCCCCCATATAGCTAAAAAATATCCCTAGGCTTTACTCACTGTGTACCGACGATAATAATGCCAAAAACGAAAACGAGAACGGAGATAAAATACTTTTCTCTTCGCTCGTATCGTCTCGTTTTACTCAACGCTCTGCTATCAGCTGAGTTTTAGGATTTTTTTTTTTTTACATGCAATGCATAGTCTTTTGGCTGGAGGTCAACAGTTTTCTTGTGTAACTTTTTCCCCACTCTCAAAATTGTAACATTTTGACACACTCTGTTGGTGTTTCATGGATCGAGAATTTGAAAACAGATTCCTGGACATAAATTCAATGGTGCATATTTTTGGTTATTTTATAACATTCCCCGCTAGTACCTACCGTTTGGGAGCCATATTGAATGAATAAAGCCATATGTTAGAATGAATAAAGTCACGTTTAAAACTTGTATTTTTAAGTATTAGGGCTTTTTGACACACTCCAGCTCTGTTCGTGTTATCCAGATCGAATACAGATCCTGACAGTTTCCTTATCGGAAGCAGTAGATGAAGATAAACATATCCATGACCTATTGTTTTTCTCAGTCAGGGAGAAATTGGTTTTCTTATGGCTATTGACGAAAATTCTGATAAGACTAGTTAGAGTAAATCTGTTAAGATATAATATAATTCGACAAGGTTGGAAAATCGATAGGGTATGCTTTATGCGGGTCCGGCTGTTTCCTGGAATGAGGATAGCTGAGCTGTAGCATTTTTTCGTTATAACAATACTTAGAAGCTTTGTGACTCTCTAAATATTTCTACAGTGCGTTCACTCTAAGAACTAATTATTGTGATTACAATACTTATTCATGTTTGTGTTACTGATTACAGTAGAATCTCACTAACCCGCCCCCATGGAGTTATAGTACTATGGAAAGGCCCTTCCCGTATATTGTTCCGTGAGGGGCGAGACCAAAACATAACCTGCCACGCCCACTATGCCCAACTGGCGACTTGAATTCCATATAGCCTAGGGCAATTGAAAGGGTTCGTAATAAATAAAATAAGTAAATCGCTACTTTAAATAAATCACTAAAATAAAATAACAGCAGTATAAAGCCTAGGAAGCCAAATTTGAACTGATAAGAGGTTAATATACTGATAATACGGTTCACACCAAAATGGCTGCCTGCCCTGGCTAATGAGAGATAAGCCCCTCCACTTGTCTATAAATCCATGCCCGGCCCTATGGGACCAAAGGTTAGGGCGGAATGGACAAGAGGTCGGATTAACCGGTGATTTCTATGAACACATGTGTTTCATTGCTAAAGATGTAGGGTCTCTTTTACTTTAGCCCGCCATTTTTATTTTATATAATTACATATGATTTTAATGGTGTCTTCAGTTACTATTTCTATAACTTTTCTTAGTAATAGGTTATAATGAATCTTATTGCTCTTTCTTGAGTTTTTAAAAGTAAATAGAGTATTTTAAGATTTTATCAAAAATTTGATATTAAAAAGAAAAATAAGAAATGCGTTAAAGGATATTGGATGTATTTATATTGTATTAAAGAGAAAAAGACACGAAAAACAGGATATTTTTCATGTTTAAAATGTTTTGTTTACTTATATTTTTTTCTTTCTTTTTTTTTTTTTTTTTTTTTTTTTTTTTAGGTTATGTTTATGAACATTTAGGTACAATTAGTAACACGTTAATCACTAATTGATTAAAAACACCAGTGTGTGTGTGTGTGTGTGTGTGTGTGTGTGTGTGTGTGTGTGTGTGTGTGTGTGTGTGTGTGTGTGTGTGTGTGTGTGTGTGTGTGTGTGTGTGTGTGTGTCTTGTTTTGTGTGTGTTATGTGTATTCTAATTTACAATATGGGGCTATATTAAAAAAGACCCATAATGTTTTTATGTCTATTTTATTATATTTAAATTTCATTATAAAATAATATGTATTTTATTATTTGTAAATAAATCTTGTTTTAAACCCCTGTTGTTATAATATTAATGTCAATCGTCTAAAGATTTGTTTAATGTTAGCATGGGATGTTAGAGAATGAAATTAAAATTTTGTAGCTAACCAACGAATAACGATTTTCACATTGAAAAGATTATGAGAAGCTGTCGTGCGGGTCTTAACGTTCGGGTGAAGTCTCGGGGTAGAATACTAGTACCCTAATGTTGGTCTGAATTAATTTTCACAGCATGGTTTGGGCCGAGAATGATTTTTGTAAGCAGAAACTGAAACTCAATTTTATTTTAGTCAGAAGTAGTCAATGGGAAAGAAGTGTTGGTCGGTAGAGGTGTCAGTCGATCATTTCTTCCGTACTGTAGGACGATGACCAGGTACGTTGTAGCTGTCGAAATCATCTGCAACAGGGAAATATTATCTTAATCCGTTAAAATTATATTGATTGACAATTTAATGGTTCAGTTAAAAAATAATGAAGGTTTTGAATATTCATTTTGTTCAGGCAAACTAAACAAAGGTAATCCTCCAGCCTAGTTATTGGATTATAATACAATGGTTATTAATGTTATATTTCTCAAAGATTAATTTGTCAGAAATAATAATTACTATGTTTGTTTAATATAGGCAGGCAGTGCACAGTGTGGTAGCACTGCCCTCGCCATCTTGTTGAGAGAGTGACGCTATGTTGGAATAGACGCTATGTAGAGAGATTATGAATTTACCCCAGTTATAATAAAGTTATTTTAACATAATTTTGTTTAGTGTTTTTTTTTTTTTTTTTGGAGTACAGACCCCTGAAGTTCACCATATCAAGACAAGATTTTCATAAAATTTATTATATCAAATTCAAACTTGATCTAAATGCGGCCCAAACCGCGCGAAACATTTTGATATTTTAGACAAGGATTGTCGCTTTTTCTTTCGCTTTGATAGAAAAAACCCTCACAAAACTACTCTGGACATTGTGGGAGAAGTTAGTGTTGACCACTCAACAAATTTTTTGTCACATATAAAAACCTGCATTATTTTGTACCAACCCACTAAAGTTATATTATAACACTAAAGTTAAGGCGTAGTCCAGTAAAATAAGGGTTTGCTGAAGAAAAAAAAACTGCCGAACTTTTATTCTTAACGGATTTTTTATATTTTTTTGGGCTGCTGAATCCGAATCTGAAGTTTGCTACCATGGTAAACGTCGGCTTCAAACCAAATTGTAAAAAAACCGTCCAGTGTACCGGTTATTGTCGTTTTTTAATCTATAACACGAAAACGGAGCTTTTTTTGAAGGATGTCTTCAAATATTAATTGTAGCTGGAATAATTATCTACGAAATGAAAAAAAAATACTTCGAAATCGGACCATTTTTCGCGAAGATATGGTCTTGGGAAAAAAGTGTAGAAATTGGCCAACTGGCGGTCAGTCCCACTTTTTTGTCTATAACACAAATTACATTTTTGTTTCATCTCAAAGCTGATTAATTTACTATTATAGATAATATACTATTAGACTATTATATATGTAGTTTTAATAATGTCCCTCAAAATCACGCTAAAGAAAAACCGTATTGTTGTGAAATCCACGTTTTTTGCACATTTTTCACTATGACTCCAAAACTATTCGTCCGATTCAAAAAAACATTTTTTTTGTATCTAAAAGCTGGTCAAATTTACTATAATATTCTATATATGAGGTTATAATCGGGTCTCTTGAAATAATTTGTGGAAGGGTATGTCAGCAAAAATAACACAAATTGATACCAAATACCCCAGATCATACTCATTTTAATTATATCAGATGTTTTAGTTGGCTAGGAGAAATATAAAAATGTATAAAGATTTCATAGCCCTAAATTATAACATACATTTGTTATTATAATATGGTATAATTATTTAATATACCATTTTCCTAATAACGACGCTATGCTTCATGATTGATTTAATAGAATTTATTTATTACTATTAGAATTCTGAATATCTATTTATACTCACAGAAAAAATGAGAGAGTTATCAATGGTGAAAAATCCACAAGCAGTGAAGACCATTTCCTCGTTAACCAAAAAGTGAAAATTGAGCTTCTCCTGTGAAATAAAACATTTTTAATTATTTTTTGTGTTTGTTGAGATAAGTTAGTGCAGTTAGTTTAGATTGCCGCTGTACCTGTAGATACTTACATTTTTCAAAAGTTTCATAGATTTATCCTCGACCATCTCCCAATAGAGCTGTTGGTTGAACGTTTTTGCCTTAAACGGATTTGAAAAAATAGTGGATTAATAATAATTAATATTGTAACGAAAAATTCTCTACAGAGAATTAAAAAAAAAAAAAAAAAAAAAAAAAAAAAAAAATAAAAAAAAAAAAATAATATATATATATATATACTATATATATATATATATATTTTATTATATAAAAGGACAAGTCATTTTTGTTTGTGATCACTAACTGCGAATAAAAAACTACTCAACAAATCTGTCTGATATTTTAATATCTTATATATAAAAGGACAAGTCATTTTTGTTTGTGATCACTAACCGCGAAAAACTATTCAAAACCATAAACCATCTTCATAGTTCCAGGATGGTTTAGCAATAATAAATTTAACTTAAATTGTTGTTTAATACGCATATATATATTTGGTGCCATGTTGATTTTCCTTTTTTATTAATATATTTTCCTTTCTCTATTTTATCTAAGTATTTATTAATTTCATTTATGTAACCCTTAGTTGGAACCAATCTCAATTTACGATATGTATTTATATCATTTAGGATGTTGAGAATTTTTTCTTTATAGTCCATTTTGAACATTATCGTTAATTGTTTGTTTTATCTGATTTTATTATCATTATTTCTTTATTTTCTTTCAAAAATTGCTTCAATTCTTTTATGTCTCTTATTTTTTTATTATCTATTATGTTATGAATTTGACTTTTATTGTATTTATTATTATTTTTATATTTATTTAAGAAGTTATTTATTGTGATGCTTATGTTATTTCTTAGAATATTTTTATGAATATCTGTTATAATTTCTCTACTTATTTGTACTCTCCAAGTATGCTATAATTTTAATATATCTTTATTAATTTTTATGTCGTTATTAACATTATAAAACAGAAGTTTTCACCCAATGATAAGACATTTAATATGTTAATCGGTATATCTATTTTCATTTTATTAACTACTCTATTTAGTTTATATAGTGATTCATATTTATTTAACATATTTTGTTCATTAATGATATTCCATCAGTTTTTGTTTTTATTGATGTTTTCATTGTCTATTATTAAAAAGGAAGGGACTTTATTATTTATATTTTTGTTTACCAAGATTTGTGGAATATCGATTTTTATTTGTTTTTATATTAATTTTTCTGTCAATTTTTTTATTTAAGTTATTGCCTTTTAAATTTTGATGTGATTGTCTATGTTTAATTATTATATTCTCTATTTTACTTTTAATTTCTTCCAATGATTTAAATTTGTTTTTTAGTTTTATGTGACTGTTAAAATTAAAATTAAAACAGAATATAAAATATTCTAAGAAATAGCATAAGCATCACAATAAATAACTTCTTAAATAAAAATAAAAATAATAATAAATACAATAAAAGTCAAATTCATAACATAATAGATAATAAAATAATAAGACATAAAAGAATTGAAGCAATTTTTGAAAGAAAATAAAGAAATAATGATAATAAAATCAGATAAAACAAAACAATTAACGATAATGTTCAAAATGGACTATAAAGAAAAATTCTCAACATCCTAAATGATATAAATACATATCGTAAATTGAGATTAGTTCCAACTAAAATTAATAAATACTTAGATAAACTAGAGAAAGAAAAATATATTAATAAAAAAGAAAAAATCAACATGGCACCAAATAATATATATCACCCACACTTCATGGATTAATAAAATTACACAAAAAAAGAGGAAAACTTAAGATTAATAGTAAAACAATATAAACGGACCAACTTATAAATTAAATAAATACTTCAACAATACGCTACATGCACTTAATAATTATAATAGCTATGATATAAAAAAAAAAGTTTTGAATTAAAAAGTAAACTAAATGAATTAGATTATAATCAAAACAAAGAAATATGCAGTTTTGATGTAACAAATTTATATAATAATATACCAATAGACTTGAGCCTGAAAATTATAGAAGAAAATTGGAAGGAAATCGAACTAATACAACAATTAAAAATAAAAAATGTATTTGGAAGGTTTAAAAATTTGTTTATATAACAACTATTTCTAATACGATAATAGTTTTTATAGACAAATAGACGGGATAGCAATGGGATCTAGCCTAGGTGTAAACATGAGTGGAATCACCATGAACCACCTAATTAAAAAAAAGTCTAAACAATAGTATAATAAATCAACCATTATTAATAGTTAAATACATAGATGGCTTGTTAATAATAACAGTAAATAAAAATGAAATGGATATACTATACGATAATTTCAACAAAATGAATAAAAAAAATTAACTTTACAAAAAAGAAGAAATGTCTAATATCGAAATTAAATACCTAAATTTATTAATAATAAAGAATAAAAACGCTATAAATACTAAATGGATAAAAAAAGAAAAATCCAGCAATAGAATTTTATACTTTTTCAGTAATCACCCCATATAACAAAAACGAAACACAATAGATAATTATACCAATACGGCAATAAAATCAACAGATCATATATACCTAAATGAAATAAAACAAGAAATTATAAACAACCTAACAGATAATATGGTCCCGTATAAGATAATAAATAAAAGTTGGTATAAAAATATAAATAAAACAAAAATAAAAGATAAAACCATTAGTAAAAATAATAAAAATACACACAAAAATGGTAAAATTAAAAAAGGAAATAATAACAAAAAAAGTATCAACACAGAAAAAATAAGCTTTAAAATAGGCAAGATAAATGAACGATTGAAAATCACTGACTTCTACCATAAAAAACAAAGTACTGAGGAAGAACTTAATAAAAGTATAGATGAGAACACCAACAATGCCAAAAAACATCTAACATAATTTTAAAGAAAACTTATAACAGAGTGAAATACATCCCAACACTTACAAGACAATTAATAAATTAATTAAATAATGAAAAACTTTAAAATTAACGGTTCTTTATATAATAATAATAAAATTAATAACATTATAAGAAATACAGAAATCATGGACAAGTGGACTAAAAAAGATCTGATTTATAAAATAAACTGCAAAGTTTGTGAAAATCATTACATAGGTGAAACCAAACAGAATTTAATTACGAGTAAACGAGTAAACCAGCATAGATATGACTGTAAAAGAACAAATAACAAAGAGAAAAATAATAAGACTGCACTGTGTGAACACACAAACAAATTCAAACATGAATTTGACTTTGAAAATACAACCATATTAAATCATGAGAATGAAAACAAAAAATAAAAAAATAATGGAAGCAATTTATATAAATAAAACAATAGACCAGGCAGTAAACTACAAAACAGATACACATAAAATTGGTACAAGCTATGCTAAATTAATAGATAGATTGAAAAATATAAATAGTCCATATAAGAATAAAATCATTAATAAATAAAAGTAATAAAAATGTAAACTCAAAAGGGAAAAAATAATATTTTTTATGAATTACGGAAAAGGAAAACAAAATTCAAAAGCGGATTTGCCTAAGATATAGCTAATTCGGTACACACGCCCACAATTTTTTTAAGGTCGGTGCCAGGAGCAAGCCCGCTTGTCCGAACAGAGACATAAACTAACAGACAGTAAATGTTTGTTTTGTTTTTTTTAAAGTTATTTTTCTTACATTTTTTAAATTTTTGTTTGCACTGTGGTGGCTGGCACCGATCTCAAAAAAACTGTGTACCGAATTAGGTATATCTTTGACAAATCCGCTTTTGAATTTTGTTTTCCTTTTCTGTAATTCCTAAAAAATATTATATTTTTTTCCTTTTGAGTTCATGGCTGTTTCTAATTTTGTATACCTATCTTCCATAGGTAATTTAAAGTCGATTTAATTTTTTAAAATTACTTTTAAAAGAGGTCGGTTAAAAGATTCATTTAAATAACAGTAATTAGACTGATTTGGACATACGGAGTTGAGCTTTGGGGCTCCTCTAAACCATCCAATTCATCTCATATCCAGTACTTACAATTCAAAATCCTTAAAAAATCATCAATGCTCCTTAATTCCTTATATATACTTTACGTTTCTGACTTAGCTCAAACCAGATATATATCCTTTCATAGCAAACTCCACAATCATTCAAATTCATTAGTATCACAACTTGCTTCTCACTCCATTCCAGATAACCCTCCGAGCCGTCTGAAAAGAAGATGGCTTTGGTTCCTTCAAATATAGTACTTCATTATATAGAACCTTTATAAGTGCTACCAATGGGTAGATGCTTTGAAAATAATAACGTGTCATTTTTAGCATTATCATCATATTTTTATATTGTATATACAGTTGTAAATTTCAATAAATAACTATTTAAAAAAATCTAGTTTTAATTCAGATTTTAAATAAATTTCAGATAAGCATTTCAGTGCAGACATTTGTTCACAAAACCATGAAAGTTTATGAATATTAATTACCTTCTTGTTTAATTCATTACAGATCGAATAACCACCAAAAACCGGATATTGATAATATACAACAAACAAAAAAGAGACTAAATCGATCCAAGTAAGATCCGGTGTAAATATGAAATATAGTTCGACTAAGCTAAGGACGAAGCTCCAACTTATCATAAGGAACATGGGTAGCTTAAACAAATGGCAAATCCTGTCGAAGATTGCAGAGATCCGTTGGCACCTTAGGACAGAGTCTTCGTATTTATTGAAGCGAATGAAGTCGTCGAAGAAGGAACCTAATTGGAGGAGCGAACAGCTGAGGATAGAACTGAAGGCCAAAGTAAAGGAAGAGTTGATAAGGAACGTAAATGTTACGGAAAAATATACCCAAGTATCCTCTTTCAACGGAGATGTAAAAGTGAGTGCGACGGCAGCCATTATAACCATTATCACTTCCTTCCAGCACTTTATTATGGAGGGACCACTAATAATATTAACCTCCAGGAGACCCAAGTCGACCTCAAGATCACAGGCAATCCGTTTGTTGAAAAGGAACCAGGTAAGTGATATAACAGTACAAATGGTACCAGAGTTGATTTGTAATTGGTCCATTGTGTTTGTGACTCGGTCGGCAGCTAAGGAGCTGTATTCCCCGGGTATACAAGAGTATTTAAGAAAACATACACCGTGCATAACAGATCCGCAATGAGAAATGTTGCGATCAACAATCGATAGGAGAGCTTATGATAACAAGCAAACAGGAAGCTGAGGCCGTACTCCATCTTGAGTGGACGATGCTGTTAACACCAAGTGATCGAAACACAAACTGGCGCTAATCTCCTAATAGGGATCTAGTTATTAAATATTTACATTTGTCGAAGTCATTTATTAATCAGGACAAGTGACTTTGCATTGAAAACGAAAACATCGCTCATGTCAACAAATACCCTTAAGAGCTCTGACATAATGAAAAGACATCATTTCAGGCTCATAGGCAGGCAAATATTAAAATATTAGCATCCCCCTAATGACTTCGATGGCTCTTATAAGTGGAAAACTTAACTTTTCTTGTATTGAAGAATGCAATTGAGCATTGCTTCCTCAATGATATTATCACGCATAGCAGTCATCTTTAACCTGGACAATACTGCAATGATCAGAAGCTTGAAGATTACGTAAAAGCATAAAAAGATGGACAGAGACTATTATAAATTTCTTGTGGCTAATTTACTGCATTGTCATTGCTTACATCTAAAGACCCAAGAATAATATTTTTACTAACAGTATCAAAAAGCAAAATCGACATTTTGATTTAGTAATAATTTTATTCGGCAGAAAAATTTTATTGATTTCATCTAGTTGGATTTTAATTTACAGCCATAAAAGAATATGACAGTCTAGCAATCTTTTGGGGTCACCTGTGGTGTAGTGGTTAGCATAGCAACCTACTAAACCCAAGATCGCGGGTTCGCAGCCCGGCAGATGACCTTGGGATTTTTTAAAGGGAGTAAAAAATCCTCAGCTATGCCGTCCTTCGGAAGGGACGTAAAATGGGGGTCCCGAGCCTGTGCGATGTCAGGTACTCGTTAAAGATCCCTATCCTAATTATACCTGGATAGGCAAATTTAAGACTCCCACCGTAGCATCGTCCGATTAGCCATAGCAGCATAAAGTGACGTTAAACGAAACAAACAAACAAGTCTAGCAATCTCATTTCTCCCACTCAACGTTGTACACTCAATTTTTATTTTGTAAAATATATTATTACACTGTCACACCGAGCCAAATATTTAGTGCTTTTGTAATAACAATTTAATTGAAAATAAGCAAAGTTTATTATCAACGTCAAGCTCAATTTGACACTGTACTTTTGTATACTCTCATGTAAAACGGCGATCGCCACCTATCGCTCAATATTCAAACTTCACGTTTATCCACTTATCGCTTTTGTAAAAACGAATTAGTGGAAAAAATCAGTAGATTTTATTATTTCTAAACCTCCCTTGAACTATGAAGATAATGTGGTCAAAATTTGGTAGAGATTGGTTCAGCAGTTTTCGCGATTAGTGATCGCAAACAAAAAAATTGTTCTTTTATATAACGGTAAAGATTGGTGTTCATTAATTCATTTGGTTTACAGAATCCACCTAGAGTAAAGTATAGGGAGGTTAAAGGTTGTATTAATGAAGACGAGCTATCAATGACAATTCACAATCGTTGAGAATTGCCACAGGGAGAGCTAGGATACTGTATTAGCTACGAAATTCACTAAAGAATAACGCAGAACTCTGCAAGCGGATTTCTAGAGTTTGAGATATTTATGATAACATCCTTATACATATGAATAGAGCGTTCCAAATAATTGAAGCCACTCTTGAGCCTTTCGGCTAAATAAAGAATAACAGGGAACATGTTTTAAGGTTTGCCCTAGTAACAGTCGATGCTCATATGTTTTATGTTGTTTTTTTTCGCTTACATTGGTATTTATATATTTAAATTCATTTTTCTGTAGGAGATACAGATATCAAATTAAATATCTTAATCCTGCTGAACGTCTGTGCCCTTATGTTTTGTTGCTGTTTGTTTTTCCGCCTACCTGTATGATTTTAAATTGAATTAACAATTAATGAACTATTCGAATAAAGTTGAGAAAAGATAGGGGTTAGAAACGTGGCTTTTTTCATTGAACCAATATAGTCACTAAACGGTAGGCCCCAGCGACAAATATTATATAACCAAATAGCTCTTTACTTTTATTATAGTATATTTCATGAAGTTAGCATCGTAATGATTGAACATCTTGCTTTAATATTCTCATTTTAACAGTAGTCTTTGATGCCGGAATGGGTAGCTGAAGTAAATAAGATTATCACGCATCATTTACTTCAAAACAGCTGCGAGGGATCGATTAAGATCGGGCAAATCCAGATTATTTTTTTTAACTTCATATTAGAAGGAACAGAGACAAAAGTAGCTCACTCATTAAAATCGGCCTCCGAGTCCTCCTAACTGCTCCTACTCTCCTAATATCCAACTAGATCACCTGTAAACATTTTCATGTTAAAATTCTCTATGCAATAGAGTGTGCTTATCCACAAGAAGTAGAGGTGACTTCAGCAGTTACGGTTCATACCACTTCATGCTGCACTTAGTTTCCCAATGTAGTCTGTTTTTCATCAACAATTTGGTGATGAAGTGAACCCAATTGACGAATTTACGGAAACATTTTGCTGAAAAGTGATTTTGATGTTTATACTTCTTTAAAATTGGTACCATATGGGGGCAATCCAAAAAAAACCTAATGATAACAAAATCGGGGGATACAGTTTGCCGTTGTAGTTACGAATCTATCCTCTACATCCAAAATTAAATTTCCTTCAAAATATACATTTTTTTTTCCTTTTATCTTCAACCCGTCAAATGTTACATAAATGTTAACTTTTGTTGGTAAAACATACTAAACGTCCTTCACATTTGCCATGCGTATATCTCGGAAACGGTACAGAATATGAAAAATGTGTATATAATAAAAGTTGTAGAGAATTTAATTAGCTTTAATTTAGTAAATAGTCATATTTTGCATACGGCGCGCCGTTTTCGAGACATGAGCGGATAACCAAAAACCAAACCTTCCGCGCTCCGCGCCCCCCCCCCCTCCTTCCTGTTCCCAAGCCTGAAAACTCCAGGACTTTTAGTATGTTTACTTTCCAACTACCCCGAACATGTTTCCAAAGAAAACCCTTGGATTACAGAAAATGCACTCTACACCTTTTTTCAGGCCTTCATTGACTGCACTATATGGTAAGGCACATTTTTTTTTTTGCAATGGCGTTACCTCTCAGCCAAGCCCCGCCCTCAAGAAGGCAAAAAACCACTGACGATATGATATTTCATTGGCAGTCTCTAGGAAAGAAAGGGTGTTTCCAAAAAAAAAAACTACCAGGGTCGATTTGAAGATTCCTTTAAAAAAGTAAAGTTGAAAGATTTCAGTGGAATCGGGTTGGGCACCTACGCTAAATGATTAACGATATACAGTAAAAGGGATATCGAAAAGAAGGATGCTGCTTGTCCCCGACACTTTTCAATATATATGTTGAACAGGTACTAAAATCCTGGAAACAGAGATGCCGAGGGATGGGAATTGAGGTAGGAAGTGATAAAACTGTTTACGCTACAATTTGCAGATGATCAGGTTGTCTTATCAGCAGATGAATATGATATGGAATTTATGATGAGGAGACTCCTCGAAGAGTATAAAAAGTGGGGCCTGGGAATAAATACTGAAAAAACCGAGTATATGGCATTGCAATTTCCCTCATTCATCTTTTGTGCATAGAAGGATGGACGATTCCACAAAAGTACTGCTTTTAAGTATCTTGGAGTGACGATAGACAGCTTCGGCACAGTCCAAAAGGATATACAGAACAAAATCACTCGAGGAAAAAAAAGTAATAGGTCTCCTTAACGGTATATTGTGGAATAAGAAGGTCTCCCTAGAAACCAAAAAGAGGATATACCACTCCTTCTTGATCGGCACAACTTTTATATGGCTCAGAATCATGGGTGGTGACAAAACAAAATGCAAATAAACACTGGCCCTAGAAATGGATTTTTGGAGAAGAAGTTGCGCCATATCCAGGTTACAGAAGGTCCCAAATGAAATTATAAGAAATCAGGTAGGAGCTAAAACCAACATTCTCAAAACCATCAGTGAAAGAAGATTGCTATGGTTTGGCATGTCATGAGAATGAATGAGGACACGATGGCCCCTTCGAGCACTTAAATACTGTCCTGAGAAGAGAAGAAGACGCGGAAGGCCTCGGAAACAGTGGGATAGAAGAGGTCAGAGAAGAAATGGCGGCTAGAGGGCTGACTGAGGAAGACAGTTTAGACAGGAGATATTGGAAGGAAGGCGTATTGGGGACCGGGATGTGATATTTTCGCATAATCCTGAAATAAAAAAAAAAAAGTAAAAGGGATATCGAAAAGAAGGATTTAGAACTGATTTCGTCATTTACCATGAAATATAGTCATGTGGGAGCTAGGAGCATTAATACAACCCCTCTTAATATATTTCCTTCAAAAAGAATAAATCTTAGGACATAACTGATTTTAACATCTAGTTTTTAACAGCTGACATCCCGACGCATCCTAGTACCATCCTCACCACGTATACTGATGGCATTTTTTGTGTGTTATAATAAACAATGATACTTTCATTGCCTCCCAGCACACTCCAATCCCATATCCGAAACTTTCAAGAATGGTGTAAAAAAATGGAGAATCAAAAATAATCAAACTAAATCCCATAAAATACCCTTTAACCCTTCGTCGTGAACCTACGACTTCCAGTCCTACAGTTTCCTTTAATGATGTTGCCACTAATCCCCGTCGAACAGATCTTCTTACTTGGAATCCACATACAAGACTAAAACCACGAGAAAACTGCCCGTCGTTTTCGACTACTTCAACATTTACTTGACAATCGTTCAAAAACCTTCCAATAAATTGCATAAAAAGTTTTTTTTTTTTTTAATTTAAAACCTACTTCCAATTGGTACACAGGTATGTAAATTAAAACAGCCAGTGAACTCAAAAGGGAAAAAATAATATTTTTTATGAATTACGGAAAAGGAAAACAAAATTCAAAAGCGGATTTGCCTAAGATATAGCTTATTCGGTACACAATTTTTTTAAGGTCGGTGCCAGGAGCAAGCCCGCTTGCCCGAACAGAGTATTTACCGAACAGTAAATTTTTGTTTTGTTTTTTTTAAAGTTATTTTTCCTAACATTTTTTAAATTTGTGTTTGCACTGTGGTGGCTGGCACCGACCTCAAAAAAACTGTGTACCGAATTAGGTATATCTTAGACAAATCCGCTTTTTAATTTTGTTTTCCTTTTCCGTAATTCCTAAAAAATATTTTTTTTTGTTTCCTTTTAGTTCATGGCTGTTTCAAATTTTGTATACCTATCTTCCATAGGTAATTTGAAGTCGGTTTAATTTTTTTTAAATTACTTTTAAAAGAGGTCGGTAACAAAAAGATTCATTTAAGTAACAGTAATTAGACTGATTTGGACATACGGAGTTGAACTTTGGGGCTCCTCTAAACCATCCAATTCATCTCGTATCCAGTACTTCCAATTCAAAATCCTTAGAAAAATCATCAATGCTTCTTAATTCCTTATATATACTTTACGTTTCTGACTTAGCTCAAACCAGATATCTATCCTTTCATAGCAAACTCCACAATCATTCAAATTCATTAGTATCACAACTTGTTTCTCACTCCTTCCAATAACCCTCCGAGCCGTCTGAAAAGAAGATGGCCTCGGTACCTTCTAATATAGTACTTCATTATATAGAACCTTATAAGTGCTACCAATGGGTAGGTGCTTTGAAAATAATAACGTGTCATTTTTAGCATTATCATCATATTTTTATATTGTATATACTGTTGTAAATTTCAATAAATAACTATTTAAAAAAATCTAGTTTTAGTTCAGATTTTAAATAAATTTCAGATAAGCATTTCAGTGCAGACATTTGTTCACAAAACCATGAAAGTTTATGAATATTAATTACCTTCTTGTTTAATTCATTACAAGATCGAATAACACCAAAACCGGATATGATAATATACAACAAACAATAAAGAGACTAAATCGATCCAAGTAAGATCCGGTGTAAATATGAAATATAGTTCGACTAAGCTAAGGACGAAGCTCCCAACTAATCATAAGGAACATGGGTAGCTTGAACAAAATGGCAAATCTTGTCGAAGATAGCAGAGATCCGTTGGCACCTTAGGACAGAGTCTTCGTATTTATTGAAGCGAATGAAGTCGTCGAAGAAGGAACCTAATTGGAGGAGCGAACAGCTGAGGATAGAACTGAAGGCCAAAGTAAAGGAAGAGTTGATAAGGAACGTAAATGTTACGGAAAATATATCCCCAAGTATCCTCTTTCAACGGAGATGTAAAAGTGAGTGCGACGGCAGCCATTATAACCATTTCTCACTTCCTTCCAGCACTTTGTTTATGGAGGGACCACTAATAATATTAACCTCCAGGAGACCCAAGTCGACCTCAAGATCACAGGCAATCCGTTTGTTGGAAAAGGAACCAGGTAAGTGATATAACAGTACAAATGGTACCTGAGTTGATTTGTAATTGGTCCATTGTGTTTGTGACTCGGTCGGCAGCTAAGGAGCTGTATTCCCCCGGATATACAAGAGTATTTAAGAAAACATACTCCGTGCATCGGTGAAATTGATTTATCGAAGTCATTTATTAATCAGGACAAGTGACTTTGCATTGAAAACGAAAACACCACTCATGCCTAATAATACCCTTACGAGCTCTGACACAATGAAACATCATTTCAGGTTCACAGAGAGGCAAATATTAAAATATCTGTTCATCCACATATTTATAAAAATGAATAGAGAGTTCCAAATAAATTGAAACCACTCTTGAGGCTGTCGGCTAAAGAAGAATAACACGGGGAACCCTGTTTAAAGGATTGCCCAGCTTTGATCTCTTTGATATATTATATATATATTTTTGCTCACATGTGATTTATTTTTCTGTATGGAATAAAAATTTCAAATTAAATATCTTAATCCGAGGCTAACCGTCAATGATCTGAACTGTATGATTTAAAATTAAATTAACCATTAATGAATATTCGAAATAAACTTCGAAATAAAATAGAGGTTACATAAAACCGGGCAATATTTTAAATGCGTTTGTTTAATTTCGAAGAGAAAAAGATTAATGGTCGGGATTGAACAGTTCCCCACTGTTAACGTGGGGATCACTAGGCTACCGAGCTCGTTCCGAACAGGAAACTTCACTGATCCATACCCCCCGGGCACTCGCAGTTATGTACAAATCGGGGATGAATGTTCATTATGAGATAATTATTTGTTGTTTTGGTAAATATATTTTTAATATATTTTTATTTTGAAGAGAAAAGATTTACCCGGTCGGGATTCGAACCCGAGTCCCCACTTCTCTAGCGTGGTGCCTTATCCACTAGGCTACCGAGCTCGTATCCGAACCAGGGAAATCTTTTCTCTTCACTGATCCATACCCCCGGGCACTCGCAGTTGCGATGTACAAATCGGGGATGAATGTTCATTGAACATTACTGTTAACTGGATCTTGTTGACATACGTCAATTTATATTATAATTATGAGATAATTATTTGTTGTTGGTAAATATATTTTTAATATATTTTTTATTTTGAAGAGAAAAGATTTACCCGGTCGGGATTCGAACCCGAGTCCCCACTTCTCTAGCGTGGTGCCTTATCCACTAGGCTACCGAGCTCGTATCCGAACCAGGGAAATCTTTTCTCTTCACTGATCCATACCCCCGGGCACTCGCAGTTGCGATGTACAAATCGGGGATGAATGTTCATTGAACATTACTGTTAACTGGATCTTGTTGACATACGTCAATTTATATTATAATTATGAGATAATTATTTGTTGTTGGTAAATATATTTTTAATATATTTTTTATTTTGAAGAGAAAAGATTTACCCGGTCGGGATTCGAACCCGAGTCCCCACTTCTCTAGCGTGGTGCCTTATCCACTAGGCTACCGAGCTCGTATCCGAACCAGGGAAATCTTTTCTCTTCACTGATCCATACCCCCGGGCACTCGCAGTTGCGATGTACAAATCGGGGATGAATGTTCATTGAACATTACTGTTAACTGGATCTTGTTGACATACGTCAATTTATATTATAATTATGAGATAATTATTTGTTGTTGGTAAATATATTTTTTAATATATTTTTTATTTTGAAGAGAAAAGATTTACCCGGTCGGGATTCGAACCCGAGTCCCCACTTCTCTAGCGTGGTGCCTTATCCACTAGGCTACCGAGCTCGTATCCGAACCAGGGAAATCTTTTCTCTTCACTGATCCATACCCCCGGGCACTCGCAGTTGCGATGTACAAATCGGGGATGAATGTTCATTGAACATTACTGTTAACTGGATCTTGTTGACATACGTCAATTTATATTATAATTATGAGATAATTATTTGTTGTTGGTAAATATATTTTAATATATTTTTTATTTTGAAGAGAAAAGATTTACCGGTCGGGATTCGAACCCGAGTCCCCACTTCTCTAGCGTGGTGCCTTATCCACTAGGCTACCGAGCTCGTATCCGAACCAGGGAAATCTTTTCTCTTCACTGATCCATACCCCCGGGCACTCGCAGTTGCGATGTACAAATCGGGGATGAATGTTCATTGAACATTACTGTTAACTGGATCTTGTTGACATACGTCAATTTATATTATAATTATGAGATAATTATTTGTTGTTGGTAAATATATTTTTAATATATTTTTTATTTTGAAGAGAAAAGATTTACCCGGTCGGGATTCGAACCCGAGTCCCCACTTCTCTAGCGTGGTGCCTTATCCCCTAGGCTACCGAGCTCGTATCCGAACCAGGGAAATCTTTTCTCTTCACTGATCCATACCCCCGGGCACTCGCAGTTGCGATGTACAAATCGGGGATGAATGTTTCATTGAACATTACTGTTAAATCTCTTCATAAATTTAAAAATATATTAAAATATATTTACCAACAACAAATAATATCTCATAATTATAATATAAATTGACGTATGTCAACAAGATCCAGTTAACAGTAATGTTCAATGAACATTCATCCCCGATTTGTACATCGCAACTGCGAGTGCCCGGGGGTATGGATCAGTGAAGAGAAAAGATTTCCCTGGTTCGGATACGAGCTCGGTAGCCTAGTGGATAAGGCACCACGCTAGAGAAGTGGGGACTCGGGTTCGAATCCCGACCGGGTAAATCTTTTCTCTTCAAAATAAAAATATATTAAAAATATATTTACCAACAACAAATAATTATCTCATAATTATAATATAAATTGACGTATGTCAACAAGATCCAGTTAACAGTAATGTTCAATGAACATTCATCCCCGATTTGTACATCGCAACTGCGAGTGCCCGGGGGTATGGATCAGTGAAGAGAAAAGATTTCCCTGGTTCGGATACGAGCTCGGTAGCCTAGTGGATAAGGCACCACGCTAGAGAAGTGGGGACTCGGGTTCGAATCCCGACCGGGTAAATCTTTTCTCTTCAAAATAAAAAAATATATTAAAATATATTTACCAACAACAAATAATTATCTCATAATTATAATATAAATTGACGTATGTCAACAAGATCCAGTTAACAGTAATGTTCAATGAACATTCATCCCCGATTTGTACATCGCAACTGCGAGTGCCCGGGGGTATGGATCAGTGAAGAGAAAAGATTTCCCTGGTTCGGATACGAGCTCGGTAGCCTAGTGGATAAGGCACCACGCTAGAGAAGTGGGGACTCGGGTTCGAATCCCGACCGGGTAAATCTTTTCTCTTCAAAATAAAAAATATATTAAAATATATTTACCAACAACAAATAATTATCTCATAATTATAATATAAATTGACGTATGTCAACAAGATCCAGTTAACAGTAATGTTCAATGAACATTCATCCCCGATTTGTACATCGCAACTGCGAGTGCCCGGGGGTATGGATCAGTGAAGAGAAAAGATTTCCCTGGTTCGGATACGAGCTCGGTAGCCTAGTGGATAAGGCACCACGCTAGAGAAGTGGGGACTCGGGTTCGAATCCCGACCGGGTAAATCTTTTCTCTTCAAAATAAAAAAATATATTAAAAATATATTTACCAACAACAAATAATTATCTCATAATTATAATATAAATTGACGTATGTCAACAAGATCCAGTTAACAGTAATGTTCAATGAACATTCATCCCCGATTTGTACATCGCAACTGCGAGTGCCCGGGGGTATGGATCAGTGAAGAGAAAAGATTTCCCTGGTTCGGATACGAGCTCGGTAGCCTAGTGGATAAGGCACCACGCTAGAGAAGTGGGGACTCGGGTTCGAATCCCGACCGGGTAAATCTTTTCTCTTCAAAATAAAAAATATATTAAAAATATATTTACCAACAACAAATAATTATCTCATAATTATAATATAAATTGACGTATGTCAACAAGATCCAGTTAACAGTAATGTTCAATGAACATTCATCCCCGATTTGTACATCGCAACTGCGAGTGCCGGGGGTATGGATCAGTGAAGAGAAAAGATTTCCCTGGTTCGGATACGAGCTCGGTAGCCTAGTGGATAAGGCACCACGCTAGAGAAGTGGGGACTCGGGTTCGAATCCCGACCGGGTAAATCTTTTCTCTTCAAAATAAAAAATATATTAAAAATATATTTACCAACAAACAAATAATTATCTCATAATTATAATATAAATTGACGTATGTCAACAAGATCCAGTTAACAGTAATGTTCAATGAACATTCATCCCCGATTTGTACATCGCAACTGCGAGTGCCCGGGGGTATGGATCAGTGAAGAGAAAAGATTTCCCTGGTTCGGATACGAGCTCGGTAGCCTAGTGGATAAGGCACCACGCTAGAGAAGTGGGGACTCGGGTTCGAATCCCGACCGGGTAAATCTTTTCTCTTCAAAATTAAAAATATATTAAAAATATATTTACCAACAACAAATAATTATCTCATAAGTTGAATATTTTAGTTCAATATTCAAAGAACCTTGAAAGTTTTGATTATTAATTACCTTCTTGTTTAATTCATTACAGGATCGGATCACCATCAAAACTGGGTATTGTAAGAACATAATCAGTATCACAGAAAGATAATGAAAACAAGATGATTTTGAAACATTTTAAAAATAAGAAATAGATTAAACATGCTAAGATAAAGGTATAACTAATGATAAGGAACATCGGTAGCTTGAACAAATGGCAAATCTTGTCGAAGATAGCAGAGATCCGTTGGCACCTTGGACAGAGTCTTCGTATCTATTGAAGCGCATGAAGTCGTCGAAGAAGGAACCTAATTGGAGCAGCGAACAGCTGAGGACACCGCAGAAGCTAAGTGTGAACGAAGAGCGTAAAACAAAACACATTAATTGGTTCAGCTGCAGTAACCAGGATTTCCCGTGAGACAGAACATTACTAAACCCTTCGCTACATATAAACTAAAATCAATAATCTTATTTTATTATATTATTAAGGCAAATATGATACTATATTTCAAAATTATATACCTGAAGATGATGATTCCATGTCATACAAGTATTAATACTGTATGTAAAAAAAAAAAAAAAAAAAAACATCTGTTAATAAGAAATTGATGCAGACACTGACATTGATGCCACTGAACTTTGTCCCACTTTCTCCGATTATCAGTACAAGACATGACCGTTATCAACTTGATGAATTACATTATTTTGTTCTGCAGAGCCTTAACTAACAGATAATTAAGTCATCACGTTGAAAGGAAAATTTTAGTTTTAGGACTTTCTGCCATGTTTTTTGCTTTAGTTTGTCCCACTGGGCGTCGTAGCATCAGCTGCTCAAGAAGGAGGAAGCAGAGAAGTAGATAAGAGGGATGAAGAAGAATATCAGAAAGAAATTTGTTAGCCTGTTGAAGACGATAATACCGCAAGAGTATATGTTTCTGAATGTTTATGTTTTTCAAAATTACGTTTTTCGGAAATTCTTCTTCTTCTTCTTTTAGCACAAGAGACAACATATAGCGGCCCCTGGCTTTTTCATCTTCTGCCTTCTCTTTATCTCCGTCCATTTTCGGAACTATTACTTTAAAAATAATTCTCGCCAGTTTTTCCGTCTAGATGTTTGAGTTACACCACTTAATTCAGTGAAACAATCTCTTATTAAACATAAGCATAAAGCCCTGAGTTTAAAATACCAGTAGCGTTTCTAGTTTTGCTACAGTTTAAAAACTATCTAGTTTTAGCTAAAAATAAGATTTATCGAAATTTCAGATCTTGAACATGAGAAATTTTAGTTCAATATTCAAAAAAACCTTGAAAAGTTTTGATTATTAATTACCTTCTTGTTTAATTCATTACAGGATCACAGAAAGATAGTTGAAAACCAGATGATTATGAAAACATTTTAAACAAAATAAATAGATTAAACATACTAGTGAGAAAGATATAACTAATGATAAGGAACATGGGTTGCTTGAACAAATGGCAAATCTTGTCGAAGATAGCAGAGATCCGTTGGCACCTATTTGGACAGAGTCTTCGTATCTATTGAAGCGCATGAAGTCGTCGAAAAAGGAACCTAATTGGAGCAGCGAACAGCTGAGGACACCGCAGAAGACAAGGGTGAACGAAGAGCGTAAAACAAAACACATTAATTGGTTCAGCTGCAGTAACCAGGATTTCCCGTGAGACAGAACATTACACAAATAAGCAGGGTTGAACCAGTTCAACTATTTAATAACTTCCATCAAACACTTCTTCGCGGTGCCATCACCCATGTTGTCGAACTCCAGAAGACTCAGCTCAACTTCAAGAGCAATCATAGTTTTTTTTTTTGTTGAAAAGAAACCAGACGAATGATATAATGTGATATGAACTGGCGCCATTCACCTAATGGAAGTTCTTTGTATATTAAATATTTACAAGTCGAAGTCTCTATATTGAAGAAGTGCCTTAGTAATGAGGACAAGTGACATGGTATCGGAAACAAAAACATCTCTCTGTCAGCAAATAACCTTAAGTGATCAGGCATAATGATACAAAAGGTTACATGACAAAATGATATCATTTAGATGAGGTTTTTGTTGACTGTCGAACTAATGGAAAATATAGCTTGTTGGGGTATGCTGTCATAGATACACATATAATTAAACATAATTTTTATATATAGTGCCGAAGTTTCATCCTACAATGTAAGCCTTCTTCAGGGCTTGAAGAAAAACAAACAATGTAGGCCGAAAACTTCGGCTCTATAAATTAAAATTTTTATAATCAATAATTTATTATGTATATGTATGGCTGCATAACCCACCCAACTACCCATATCTTCATTAATATCACTTAGGATCTTCCACCTAACTTTGAATGTTACACTAAATTAACAGTCCTTAATGTAATGACCATTCTTCTTCGACGATAATTTAAGCCGAAGAGATCCTCGTCCATGTTCCTTCAACTTTCCGATTTAGATAAGAAGGAGCAGGGTCTTTCCATTTCAAATCAACAAAGAGTATAAACCTCATCACCTAAGGATTTAATACAAAGGTTGTCCTCATAGAGATTAAGAAAATGCAAATTTAATCAAGTTAATTATTTTTTGTATTGTGTTTATTTCATTCGGACTGGACCAGAACTGAAAGGAGTTTTGATTTAGATATTCATTCCTGCGCAGTATCTCGGCTTCAGAAAGTTCCAAACACTGAAATTGGACAGAAAGTGGAACAAACGGATAGCACCCTCTACACTCTTGAGGCTATGAGTCGGAATTGGTTTGGCCATGTTATGAGGATGGGACGGGACGATGGCAAAAAAGATTTTTTGAATTGAGCCGGAAAGAAAACGGAAGCAAGGTCGCCCTATGAGACGTTGTGTCGAGGGCTTCATGGAAGGAATGATGGATAGCGGAATGTGTGAGGGAGGCTGGTTGAAAGAATTATTTAATTAAATATCTAGTTGTTTCCTGCACTACTTTAACACTCGAGTGGTAACAATAGACATCCAATGCTATTTGTTTTGGCATGAAGAGATTAAAAAATATAACTATTGCTAAAACACTAGAATATTTAGTGAATTACTGCTGTCATCCGCACGACCATGTTCATTGTAATTAGGAGGTTAACATACTACAAGTCCTGAGGTTTTCGGACCTGGGAACAGGAAGGGGAGGAGGTCCCAATTTTTATTTTTTCGCTTGTATCTTCAAAACAGTGCGTCTTACGCAAAAGATGAATTTTTTTACTAAAATAAAATTAATTAAATTTTCTACAAATTGTATTATATACACTTTTTTTTATATTCCGTATCGTTCCCGATATATCTGCTTAGCAAATGTGAAAATTCGATTTTCACACCACGTTCTCTGAGAAACTTAACTCCATATCTTCTAAAGCTATCATCCTATGACAAAACTCCCCATAGTAAATGTTGTAGAGCATTAAATATCCTTTAAACAATATATATTGTAACAATTTCATCATTAATAAACCTTCATGGAATTATAAGGATGATGTGGTTAAAATTGGTACTGTAGTTTTAATAATTGCAAACGAAAAATGGCTAATCCTTTTTTATAATATTATAGATTAGCTTGTCCTTTTATATGATAGTATAAATTAAAAAATGGTATTTGCTGTTAGGTTATATTAGAACTATGCGTTCCAATAGACTAGAAGTTAATTTGGTTAAGATTTTTTTAAACCATGCGCAAGAGATATTTACTTAGATATCAAAATTAAAAATCCAGGCAAACTGGTTACTTTTAACATCTGATTTTATTATAAAAGTTTATACACATTATAACTAATTTAAATATTGCAGTGCTTGAGTATGGCTTGGCCAGAATTCCACATTGCTCTCTAAAACTTAAATGTCATGATTGTTAAATACCTTCTTGTTTAACTCATTACACGATCGAATCACCTCTAAAATCGGATATTGAAAAAATAAAAAGAAAGATCAAAGAAATAATATGGCTCCAGATTAGCTCAGGTTGAAACGTTTTAAATATAACATACAGATCAACTACGCAAAGGAGAAAGCTCCAACTGATGAGGAGGAACATGGGTAGCTTGAACAAATTACAAATCTTGTCGAAGATAGCAGAGATCTGTTGGCACCTTAGGACAGAGTCTTCGTATTTATTGAAGCGAATGAAGTCGTCGTAAAAGGATCCTAATTGGAGGAACGAACAGCTGACGATAGAACTGCATCCATAGGCGAAACAACTGTAGATCGTGAAAACAATGATTTGCAATATATGTACCAAAGATATCTCGTGAAATAGTAAATTAGCTGCCGTGATCGTGAAACCCTATCATGAAAACTGTTACAGTTTCCTTCAAACGCCTCTTCACGGGCCATCACTTATAATATTAATCCCAGAATACCCAAGTCAGCCTCAAGAGAATGGATAATCCGTTTGTTAAAAGAATCCAGATAAATGATATAGAACTGTAAGCGATACCACCATAAGTTTGTAAACCCACCATTACGTTTACGATTCCGTCTGTAACTAAGGATCTGTATTCCTTAACGTTTACCTTAGGATATACGGAAAGATACACCGAACAAAACCAACCTACGCCAAGCAATCCTTCGATTAACAATTGATAGGAGAGCTTATGAATGAAGCGAACGAAGAGGAAACCGGAACCATTGTTCCATTATGAGAGGACGAGATTGTGAGCACTAAACGATCAAAACTAGAACTGGCGCCCATCGGCTTATGAAAGCTATTTGTTTATTAATATTTACTTTGGTCGAAGCCACTTTATCAATTGGATCATTTAGTAATGGGGCATGTAAACAAATAAACCTAAGTGATGAGACTATTAATATTTAATGTTTTTTTCGTAATGGTCTGAATAAAAAAAAAAAAAAAAAAAAAAAAAAAAAAAAAAAAAAAAAAAAAAAAAAAAAAAAAAAAAAAAAAAAAAAAAAAAAAAAAAAAAAAAATTGGTTTAGCATTGGAAAAGGTAAGGCAGTTCTGATTTTGATACATCGTTAATGATCTGCTACTGTAATAAACTTGAATCCTCGTCCATGTTCTTTCAACTTTCCGATTTAGATAAGAAGGAGTAGGGTCTTTCCATTTCAAATCAACCAAAGAGTATAAACCTCATCACCTCAGGATTTAGTACAAAGGTTGTCCTCATAGAGATTAAGAAAATGCAAATGTAATCAAGTTAATTATTTGTTGTATTGTGTTTATTTCATTCGGACTGGCCCAGAACTAAAAGGAGTATTAATTTAAATACTCATTCCTGCGCAGTATCTTGGCTTCAGAAAGTTCCAAACACTGAAATTGGAGAAAAAGAACAAACGGATAGCACCCTCTACACTCTTGAGGCTATGAGTCAGAATTGGTTTGGGCATGTTATGAGGATGGGGAAGGGACGATGGCCAAAAAGATTTTTTGAATTGAGCCGGAAAGAAAACGGAAGCAAGGTCGCCCAATGAGACGTTGTGTCGAGGGCTTCATGGAAGGAATGATGGATAGAGGAATGTGTGAGGGAGGCTGGTTGAAAGAATTATTTAATTAAATATCTAGTTGTTTCCTGCACTACTTTAACACTCGAGTGGTAACAATAGACATCCAATGCTATTTTTTTGGCATGAAGAGATTAAAAAATATAACTATTGCTAAAACACTAGAATATTTAGTGAATTACTGCTGTCATCCGCACGACCATGTTCATTGTAATTAGGGGGTTAACATACTACAAGTCCTGAGGTTTTCGGACCTGGGAACAGGAAGGGGAGGAGGTCCCAATTTTTATTTTTCGCTTGTATCTTCAAAACAGTGCGTCTTACGCAAAAGATGAATTTTTTACTAAAATAAAATTAATTAAATTTTCTACAAATTGTATTATATACACTTTTTTTATATTCCGTATCGTTCCCGATATATCTGCTTAGCAAATGTGAAAATTCGATTTTCACACCACGTTCTCTGAGAAACTTAACTCCATATCTTCTAAAGCGATCATCCTATGACAAAACTCCCCATAGTAATTGTTGTAGAGCATTAAATTTCCTTTAAACAATATATATTGTAACAACACAACACAGGTGTTTTCAACTCAAGGTTCATTAATAAAGAACAAGATATTTAACTTCTATTTACCACACCAATAAACACAACACAAAACAACATAACCACCTCATTACATCCATCTTGTTATTATCTGTCACATAGCAACGAGTAAATTACTCCTTAGCGAGTCTAGTTCACTTAGCAGCGGGGGTGGTTCCCCTTATTTCATTACAATATATATACATATTCCATTTATCTTCAACATGAACAATGTCACACCAATTTTAATGTTTTTTTGATAAGAACTTGTATTTAGCAGTAGTCTTATTTCTTGAAACTCAATGCCTTCTATAAGTCTACCAGTATATACGGGTTGCGTATTCAAAGTAGCCCTATATAATGAACTTCAATGATTCATTATCACACTGAGAGCCCGAAACCTGCCGCATATGTTTTCACTATAGGTTCTATCTTCTTCAAGAATGTGCTAATTATAATATTTTCAGGTCGAGTATTACCAAAGGAAAATGGTGGGATTGGTATCTGTTTCCTTTCATAGTAAATTCCATAACCACACAAATCCGCTAGTCCGTCAACTTGCTTCTCATTCTATTCACGATAACCCTCCGAGGCGTCTGAAAAGAAAATGGCCGCCTCGGAAGGTTATCGGTATAGAATGCTGAGTTGAGAGATTAGCGGATTTGTGTGGTTATGGAATTTACTATGAAAGGAAACAGATACCAATCCTACCATTTTCCTTTGGTAATAATCGACCTGAAAATATGATAATTAGCACATTCTTGAAGAAGATACAACCTATAGCGAAAAAATATGCGGCAGGTTTCGGGGCTCTCAGTGTGATAATGAATCATTGAAGTTCATTATATAGGGTTACTAGCTAGCAGATATATAGAAGAAATCAGCTCCCTGCAACTTACAACCGATGAAATTCATTACCCACCATGGACTCTAAAATTACCTGCAATAAACTTAAAACTCCAAAAATTCGCTAAAAATAACACTACAGGACTTACCTATCTAGCAGAATTCCAAAAAATATAGTGATAGAAATTATATTATTACAGATGGTTCCAAATTAGAGAATAATGTTGGATGTTCCTTTGTATCAGACTCCAGCATTATCAAATACAAACTTCCCTCTCTAACCAGTACCTTCACTGCAGAATGTTATGCGATTTGTGAGGCGCTGTATTATATTATGCAATGTGAAGAAGAAAACTTCGTAATATGTACAGATTCTCTATCTGCTCTAATGACATTAAAAAACATGTACACTAAAGACCGTTTAGTAATGAAAGCCCAAGTCTATACAACAATGATAAACAATATGAAAAAAAAAGGTACTACTGTTTGGACTCCGTCTCACGTGGGAATCAAAGGAAATGAAGAAGCGGATCGAGCAGCGAAGGAAGCAGCAAAATCATCAATAGACATCACCAACATTTACACAACATCTGACATTTGCAATAGATTAAAATACCAAGTAAAAATGGACTGGGCACAGCTGTGGGAAAACACAGAAGAACTAAACAAACTGAAATCAATTAAAAAAAAAAAAAATGTGGAAAAGCTCTTACCGCAACAATAAAAAGAAGAAGCTATTATAACTAGACTTAGGATCGGACATACACGCCTCACTCACGGACAATCTAATAACAAAGGACAATCCACCAAAGTGCACATCATGCAATATACAACTAACATTTTTATCACATTCTAGTAGAATGCCCTAAATGGGATAATTATTTTCAAGAAGAAGAACTACAAAGAAACCTCCCTACCATGCTCGGTGATAATAACCAGAATATCGAAATAACAATTAAGTTTCTTAAAAAATACAATTTTTTTTCAATAAAATTTAAAAAGAAGACATAGAAGAAAACATAGATTGAAGGACACTAAAGACCCCTCGAAGTTGAGTGTCCATAAGAATTTCAACCTAACCTAACCTATAGGGTTACTTTGAATACGCAACCCGTATATACTCGTAGACTTATAGAAGGCATTGAGTTTCAAGAAATAAGACTACTGCTAAATACAACTTTTTTATCAAAAAAACATTAAAATTGGTGTGACCTGGTTCAGGTTGAAGATAAATTGGAATATTTATTATATATTTTTAAAGGAAATTTAATGCTCTACAACATTTATTATGATAATTATTATTATAATTTTTTATTATTATAATTATTACTTTTGTCATAGATTTTAGAAACGTTTTAGAAGATATGGAGGGAAGTGTAACAAAGGGCGTGAGATAAAAATCGTTTTTTTTTTTTTTTTTTTTAATTTTCACATTTGCTAAGCGTATATCTTGGGAACGGTTTCGGAATATGAAAAAGTGTAAATAACACAATTACGTTACAAAAGTTATTGTCATGTTACTGTATTTATTTACTAGATGTATATGTACTATACAGTTGTAAATATAAAAAAAAAAAATTGGAAAATAAAATATAGACAGGAGGGACAGCAATGGAACAGAAGTAATGTAACACCGTGGATCGAAGCGCGCCAAGATCTTTATCGCGGAACTCATTCTACAAGAAGTAAGTCAAGAAAGAAAAAGTTTCAAAAGGTATTTTGTCTTACCTTTCAGCACTATAAAATGAAATTCAGTGAAACAATCTCTTATTAAACATAAGCATAAAGCCCTGAGTTTGAAATACCAGTTGCGTTTCTAGTTTTGCTACAGTTTAACTATCTAGTTTTAGCTAAAAATAAGATTTTATCGAAATTTCAGATCTTGAACATGAGAAATTTTAGTTCAATATTCAAAAAAAAACTTGAAAGCTTTTATTTTTAATTACCTTCTTGTTTAATTCATTACAGGATCGGATCACCATCAAAACTGGGATTTGTAAGAACATAATCAGTATCACAGAAAGATAATTGAAAACAAGATGATTTTGAAACATTTTAAACAAAATAAATAGATTAAACATACTAATGAGAAAGATATAACTAATGATAAGGAACATGGGTAGCTTGAACAAATGGCATATCTTGTCGAAGATAGCAGAGATCCGATGGCACCTTAGGACAGAGTCTTCGTATCTATTGAAGCGCATGAAGTCGTCGAAGAAGGAACCTAATTGGAGCAGCGAACAGCTGAGGACACCGCAGAAGCCAAGGGTGAACGAAGAGTTGAAAAAAAAAACCATTAATTGGTTCAGCTGCTGTAACCAGGATTTCCTGAGAGACAGAACATTACACAAATATAAGGAGGTTTGAACCAGTTCAACTATAATGACTTCCATCAAACACTTCTTCGCGGTGCCATCACCCATGTTGTCGAACCCCAGAAGACTCAGCTCAACTTCAAGAGCAATCATAGTTTTTTTGTTGAAAAGAAACCAGACGAATGATATAAATGTGTAAATAACAGTGCCAAAAAACTGGATTTGCATCATTACAATCAGAATTCGGTCATCATTTAGAAATCTGAATTGCTTCGACAGTACAGGAGGGTTCAAGCAAATGTACAACGAACAAACCAAACTCACGACTAATAATGTTGCGATAAACAATCGATAGGAGAGCTTGTGATAGCAAGCGAACAGGAAGCTGAGGCCATACTCCATCATCAGCGGGGAAAGTGTGAACACCAAGTGATCGAAACTCAAACTGGCGCCATTCACCTAATGGAAGGTCTTTGTATATTAAATATTTAAATTTGTTGAAGTCTCTATATTGAAGAAGTGCATTAGTAATGAGGACAAGTGACATGGTATTGGAAACAAAAACATCTCTCTGTCAGCAAATAACCTTAAGTGATCAGGCATAATGATACAAATGTTGACAAAATAGTATCATCTAGATGAGGTTTTTGTTGACTGTGGAACTAATGGAAATAAAAAGTATTGGCACAGTTGTATAAACTTAGATACTAAGTTCTTTATTTGCATTGCCACATACTTTAATCCTTTCAGTCCGAAAGATATACAAACCAAAATGTATACGATTATTTTATTCTATATTTTGAATGGTTCAGTGTTAATTAATTGAGGAAATCACAAAAGAATTGTGTATAATTACGAATCCGTATGGCTAAATTGCGTTTTTTTATGGATTTAGTTACTGTAACATTCCGTATAGACTTGATTTAAGTTTTAGGACACTTAGAAACACCATAAAAAAGAATAATGAGACGAGTTCAGTTGTTAACAAACGACGCTCAGGGGGGCAACAAACGTTTTCTGAAAAGGGAATAAAATAGTTCACAATATAATAGAAAAAAAAACACTCTCGAATTATGCTTCTAAAATAGCATAACTGATTTCATCAGCTTCTATCACAACTTTTATCTTGAGAACAGTAAAGGACGCAATCCAGTTCTACTTATTGTTGGAGAGTTCAAAGAATAAAATCAATCGTAATTGATGTCAATCGAAAGAAATGTCCCGAGTTTGTCATAATCGACATAAAGGGGTCACTTGAGATTTTGGCAAATACAATGTTTTATGCTCTCATAGCCATAAATATGTTTGGAGAATTTCAAATGAGCAATGTAAGACAAACAATAAATATGGAGTTAGGAGCATTAAAGTTTGGGATTGCGTGTCGTGATTACGAGCCTGATCTTACTACACCAGTTACGATATTTGGATACTTCAATGTTGATGCCTCACAAAACCGCTCATTGCCCGACTTCATGCACAGCGAGTTCAATTTGCCTTATATTGAAACTTCTCCAACAACGTTAGGTAATACCTGTATTGATTACCAGAAATCTGTTTGTTTGTTTATTTCGTTTAACGTCACTTTGTGCTGCAATGGCTAATCGGACGATGCTACGGTGGAAGCCCTAAATTTGGCCTATCCAGGTATAATTAGGATAGGGATCTTTAACGGGTACCTGACATCGCACAGGCTCGGGACCCCCATTTTACGTCCCTTCCGAAGGACGGCATAGCTAAGGATTTTTTTTCTCCCTTTAAAAAATCCTAAGGTCGTCTGCAGGGCTGCAAACCCGCAATCTTGGGTTTAGTAGGTTGCTATGCTAACCACTACACCACAGGTGACCCCTACCAGAAATCTAGGTGTGTCTTGTTTGCCATTTGTGTCGTACTTTTCGTATCTCAGACCTATAATTAATAAAGTTATATTTTAACACAATAATTATTTGTTTCCTTTAATGTATTAAAGTACAACAGACGGCCGTGACCATGACACAGCCACACCTCTTTTTTCATGTTTTTTTTTTCTTCTAGCCCAAAATAAGAAGACTTACAATGAAGTCCGAAACGTCTATCGTCCGTTATAGATGTATTATGACTGCATACTCCACTCGGACAATTCATATATCTTTATTAATATCATTTAGGATCTTCTGCCTGGCTTTGAAAGTTATACTAAACTAGCATCCCCCCGCCGAGACTTCGCCCGCTCTCATAAATAAAGAACGTGGATTATTTTAATTAATAATTGATTTTCAATTGTTTATCGATAAGAATCTCGATATTTTGACGCATAGCAGTATTTTTAACCTGGTTAAAATTGCTCTAAATTAAGTGGTTGAGTTATGCTTAAAGGCATAATTAGACATCCAATTTTTAATTTTTATCTATGAGTTGGAAATCCAGATGGACAGAGATTATTAGGAAAATCTTGCAGGTAATGGACTGCATTATCAGTGGTTACAACTAATGGCCCATTAGTTATAGTAGAAACCACGTTTCTGCCATTCAAAATTGTAGATAAAAATGTTTATATTGTAAATTTTATTATTGGTAAACTTTCCTAGAAATATGAATGTGATGTAGCTAAACTTTGGTGCAGATTGGTACAGAAGTTTCGATTTTTAGAACTTCACATGTCCACGTGTTGCACCACGAATTAAAATATGGTTAAATAATTTAATTGAGTATAAGTAAATTTTATTATCAATTTCAAGCTCTCTACAACACCTCATCTTTGTAGCCTGCCATGTAGAATGGCGCTCGCCACCTATTGGTCAGTTTTCAAAGTTCACTCTATCCACATACTTTCGCTTTTTTAGAAGCAAACTAATTTGAATTCGGCAGATTTCATCATTAATAAACCTACATGGAATTACAAGGATGATGTGGTTAAAATTGGTATTGTAGTTTTCATGGTTAGTGATCACAAACGAAAAATGGCTTGTCCCTTTATATAATAGTATAGATTAAGAATGGTATTTTCCATTAGAAATATACATTACAATAGTGTAGAAGGTAACTTGGTTAAGATTTTTTTTAAACCATGCGCAAGAGATATTTACTTAGATATCAAAATTAAAAAACCCTGGCAAACTGGTTATTTTTAACATCTGATTTTATCATAAAAGTTTATACACATTATTACTAAATTAAATATTGCAGTGCTTGAATATGGCTAGACCAGAATTCCACATTGCTCTCTAAAACATAAAAGTCATTGTTAATTACCTTCTTGTTTAACTCGTTGCACGATCGAATCACCTCTAAAATCGGATATTGAAAAAATATAAGAAAGATCAAATAAATAATATGGCTCCAAATTAGCTCTAGTTGAAACGTTTTAAATATAACATACAGATCAACTACGCAAAGGAGAAAGCTCCAACTGATGAGGAGGAACATGGGTAGCTTGAACAAACGGCAAATCTTGTCGAAGATAGCAGAGATCTGTTGGCACCTTAGGACAGAGTCTTCGTATTTATTGAAGCGAATGAAGTCGTCGTAGAAGGATACTAATTGGAGGAACGAACAGCTGACGATAGAACTGCATCCATAGGCGAAACAACTGTAGATCGTGAAAACAATGAATTGCAATATAGGTACAAAGATATCTCGTGAAATAGTAAATTAGCTGCCGTGATCGTGAACCCTATCATGAAAACTGTTACAGTTTCCTTCAAACGCCTCTTCACGGAGCCATCACAGATAATATTAATCCCCAGAAGACCCAAGTCAGCCTCAAGAGAATGGATAATATGTTTGTTGAAAAGAACCCAGATAAATGATATAGAATTGTAAGCAACACCACCATAAGTTTGTAAATCCACCATTAGGTTTAGGATTCCGTCTGTAACTAAGGATCTGTATTCCTTAACATATACCTTAGGATTTACGGAAAGATACACCGAACAAAACCAACCTACGACAAGCAATCCTCCGATCAACAATTGATACGAGAGCTTATGAATGAAGCGAACGAAGAGAAAACCGGAACCATGTTCCATTATGAGAGGACGAGCACTAAACGATCAAAACTCGAACTGGCGCCCATCGGGTTATGAAAGCTATTTGTTTATTAAATATTTACTTTGGTCGAAGCCACTTTATCAATTGGATCATTTAGTAATGGGGCAAGTCACCTTGTATTGAAAATGAAAACACAACTCATGTAAACATGTAAACTCAGATTAAACCTAAATGATGAGACTATTAACATTTAATGTTTTTTTCATAATGGTGTGAATAAAAAAAAAAAATTAAAAAAAAATAAAAATGGTTAAGCATTGGAAAAGGTAAGGCAGTTCTGATTTTCGATACATTGTTGGTGATCTGCTAGTGTAATGAACTCCACGTTTCGGAGCTTGTTCACGTTAATTCATTACACGATCGGATCACCACCAGTAGTGGATATTTAAAGTACACAAAGAACAAAAAAATTGGAAAATAGTACCAGAACCGATCGGGTTGGAAAAATTTAAATATAATATATAGGTCAAACAACAAAAGGAGGAAACTCCAACTTATCATAAGGAACATGGGTAGCTTAAACAAATGGCAAATCTTGTCGAAGATAGCAGAGATCCGTTGGCACCTTAGGACAGAGTCTTCGTATTTATTGAAGCGAATGAAGTCGTCGAAGAAGGAACCTAATTGGAGGAGCGAACAGCTGAGGACACCGCAGAAGCCAAGGGTGAAAGAAAAAATGATGAGGTAGGCGATTAATTGGGTCAGTTGAATCCAGGATGACCAGTAAAATAGAAAATGAACCATTGTAAACGTGAACGTTATTAGATAAACTGTTACAATTTCTTTCAAACACTTCTTCGCGGAGGCATCACTCATGTTGTTCAACCCCAAAAGACTCAAGTCAACCTCAAGAGAACGGACCATTCGTTTTTTGAGAAGAAACCAGAAAAATGATATAGAAGCGTAAGTAATACCACCGTATCTTTGTATTTGTATCATTACTTTTCTGGGTTGGTCGTTAAAATCGTTAAATTTTAAAAAATATTTTAAAATAGTATCCTCAAGGACAACAATGGCGGGTCATCCGCCATCTTAAAAACCGTTTAAATCGTGAAATATTTTAAAACAGTATCCTTAAGTATAACAATGGCAGAATATCCTTTCGGCCTCTTAAAATCATAAAATATTCTAATATTCCAAAACAACATGCATAAGGATAACAATAGCGGAATATCCTTCCGCCATATCAAAATCGTTAAATCCTGGCAGATCTGAAAAACAGTGTTATACTAAAGTTATACTAAATTAGCAATCCTAGATGTACCGACCAGTCCTCTTCTTTCTTAATTCCCCTTGAGTGCCACTCAGCGGATGGGAGCGTTCAGCCAGGACTTCTCTGTTTCTTGATAGTATCCTGATCTGATCTGACGAAGACTTGCTCCTCTCTTCCTACAAAGCCTTTCTATATAACTGAGGTAGGATATTCTCGTTTGGCCTCATGTTTTCTACCATCAGGAATCCATCGTTTTCAGAGGATGACAGTGTTTGTCTATTCGTACAACTAGGCCGACCACTTAATTTGTCGAGTCTCGACGACTTCCTAATCCTCTTATTTCGGATGCAACCCTCCTATCTTCCCTGCAAATTATTGCAAATTACCCCCACAGCACCGGTAGGTATACCGATTTGAAGACATAAAGCTTCACGTTTCTTACTACTTCTCTTTTACCTACCATGGTTTTGCAAATCATTTACGAGAATAAAAAAAATATTGAGGAGCAACCGAAAACGAAACTTATAGCACAAGTGTTTTATCAGAAACTGAAACAAACCGGAAACAAATGTGAGGAAGGGAATTACAGTTAATCCTTCGTACAATCTTTGATCAGTCCAAACTCTACTTTTTTTTTTAAATCGACTTTGATATGTTAGATGTTTTCCGATAAAAACTTATGCTATGGTTTATGCTAAGGAATCTTCGGAAATTCGATATATGAAGATCTTCTTAACGAATCCTTCGATATGTAATGGTGAAAATTACAGAACAATGATTTGCAGATTCAAGGTGAATAAAAAAACATCGATTTATCAAGGAATTCCCTATATCGAGGTTCCACAGTATTGATTAAAATGATATTAAATATATTGAGTAGAGTCTCTCCTTATATTTTGTTTTGCTTTCATTATTTTAGTTTCACATTCTTGAAACTACTCATCTTCAAGGCAGGTATATTTACCTACTCTTCTCTGTGGAAGCGAAAGCTGGATTCCACTGGACAAGCACTGGAGCCGGTTAACAGCAGTTGAAATGAGGTACTTGAGGAGATCAGGCTTGATGAATTAATTTCCACTTCTATTGGAATGATTTTATTTGAAAACTAGTTTCGAATGTTAAACATTCATTAGTTGTAAAAAAAATAAAATAAAAAAAAAATACAAACATTTCAAAACATCAGCACTTTGTAACATAGATAATATATACTAAAGTTTTCAAAAAATGTAATAAAAGAGATCAAATATGACTAATTGGTTTTTTTCTGTTCTGATTGGAAAAAAAATTAAAATGCGACTATGGAAATATTTCTCAGATCATTTAAAATAAAAATCTGGATTGGTTTTAAACGATATTATTATTTCAAATGATCCTAAATATTTATAATGATAAAAGTATAGTTGACTGGGATGATGAATAGAGATGAAACGTTAGCGGCGACCCTCTGGGTTCGGATGCTGCTTATTTCACCAGTAAATGCAAGTCATTTTAAGTTTTTTTATTCGAATATTTTTACTTTGAAATGGAAGTTAAAAGACGCTGATTGGTTAAAATACAGAGAGTTAATGAGCCAATATTCAAAGCACCAAGAACTATCTACTAACAGACTCAGTCAGTTATGATCTTTTTATGACTAATATAAAAATGCAGCCGCAAAATGTATCCCCGGTTCCAATATATCTCAGTCTGGAGAATCAGGGAATCCTTGGTGGAACTTAGACTGTCAACAATCGATAAACAGTCTTGCTAAAGCATATTCAGTTTTTTAACATAATATGTAATAGCTTTGAAAATTTTCTAGCATACAAAAAAGCAAATACACGGGCCAAAAACCTCATAAAAGTAGCTAAAATGAAAAGTTGGGCCTGTAATTCCCTAACTGAGGAATCGGGGTGCACATATATCTGGAATACAATAAAGAAAATAAAAAATAGAAAAATGGAAAACCGTCAGCCACTTCAAAAGGGAGACTGGGTTGAAGAGAAGTGGGTGTGTTATAAATCGCTCTTCCCAAAGGTTTCGTTCATTCCCTGGTTCTAGAAAGTCAATGCACCTCAATCATGGATTATGTGCAGATATCAGCAAATGTATGTGCAGACTACGGACTAATCATGGTTTATCAGGATTATATTTATTTAAAATTAAGGAGAGAAAATCAGATGTATGTGAATTGTGTGGAGACAAGGAGGATCTAGAGCAAATCATTGTGCATTGTAATGAGAGAATATGGGGGAGGGGGGCTCGGAGTTCCATCCGGAAGAGGGATAGTAAAAAAGGAGGCAGCTGAGAGAGTTTGGACACATTTGTAGGATGGTGAACCGAAACCTAAGGAAGTAGTGATGGGTCGTTCTTGGTGGAACGCAACTTGCAACTGGTTCCAGCTTTGAACCGGTTTGGAACAGAACGAATCACCCAAGTTTTTCGTTGATCAATGGAAGCACCGTCACTTGATTCCTTCCATCCAAAAAGGGCCCTACCGCCGTTGATCCTGCCGCTAGGTGTGCACGAAGACCCAACGGCAGGCCTAAACCAAAACATGGAAGGACCACATCTCCAGGTTGGGACATAGAAGAGAAGATAGACTGAACGCCATTAAAATGCTGTCTTGGACCGAGGCTCCTCCAAGCTGAAAGGCACAAAGGAGGAAGGAGAAGAAGGATTTTCTATTCGGTTGTAATAGAACTATTAGATTTTTTTATAAGCAGTGCCTAGGAGATATTTACATAGCTATAAAAATTACTTACTTTCTGCTCACGATGTAGAAAATTGCTTGTTGCTCAATTTTAAAAATAACAAGTTTTTCTTTATATCCAACAGTTCATTTGGTGAAACATAAAAAGGTTGATTTTTGTTGACGCTGGACGCTACCAATTAGCAAGCGGCGTCGCTGATTGGTCTTTATAAACCTTGATTTTTAGTACACATGCACACCAACTAAAGATGGATAAGTTGTTTTATCATCTAGT
The DNA here is from genome assembly GCA_003667255.2 of Euschistus heros. Classification (NCBI taxonomy): domain Eukaryota; kingdom Metazoa; phylum Arthropoda; class Insecta; order Hemiptera; family Pentatomidae; genus Euschistus; species Euschistus heros. The sequence continues at coordinate 67,563 of RCWM02000237.1, forward strand.
TGTAACATTTTCCATAAATTTTTTATAAATATTTCAATTTGCAAAAATTTAAAGATATGAATGTTAATTACCTTCTTGTTTAATTCATTGCATGATCGAATCACCACCAAAACTGGATATTGATAGTATAAAAAAAACAAAAAAGAGACATAAAATGCAATAAGATTTGAATAAATTTGTGGTTGAAAAAATTTGAATATAGTATATAGATTAAACAAACTTAGAAGGAAGCTCCAACTTATCATGAGGAACATGGGAAGCTTGAGCAAATGACAAATCTTGTCGAAGATAGCAGAGATCCGCTGGCACCTTAGGACAGAGTCTTCGTATTTATTGAAGCGCATGAAGTCGTCGAAGAAGGAACCTAATTGGACGAGCGAACAGCTGAGGACACTGCTGCATCCATAGCCGAAAGAAAAGTTGATGAGAAAGACGATTAGTGGAATCAGTTGAAGCCAAGATGACCAGTGAAATAGAAAATTAACGATTGCCATAGTGCAAGCGATCAGTAAACTGTTATAATTTCTTTCAAACACCTCCTCGCGGGGGCATCACTCATGATGTTCAACCCCAAAAGACTCAAGTCAACCTCAAGAGAACGGATCGTCCGTTTGTTGATAAGAAACCAGATAAATGATATAGAAGCGTAACTGATGCCACCACAGTTGTGTATTAGTATCATTACATTTCTGGGTTGGTCTTTAGACAACTTGGAGTATTCGTCTGTTTCTTTCTGAGGATTGTTGATACTAGGATCAAGGGTTATGATTATGGAACAAAAGAAATCCACAATAAGTAATGCAGCGATCAACAATCGATAGGAGAGCTTGTGATAGCAAGCAAACAGGAAGCTGAAGCCGTACTCCATCTTCAGCGGGGGAGGGTGTGAGCACCAAGTGAACTAAACTCAAACTGGCACCAATCTCTTAATGGAAGGTGTTTATATATTAAATATTTACATTTGTTGAAGTTTCTATATTGAAGAAATGAATTAGTAATGAGGTCAAGTGACCTGGTATTGAAAATGAAAACATCACTCTCTCACACTGTCTCGGGGTCTTCTTCAACTGAATCCTTTTAATTATCAAATTTAAGTTTTTTAAAAATGTTTTAACGAGTTTTTCTATTTCTGTTTTAAGTCGAAAAAAATTGAAAAGAATATACGTGAATACGTTTGTGAAACGGGTTATATTTTTTAAATAATATGTTATGTTTATGTATTTAAGATAAAAGCGAGAGAACAAATAATTATTTTGTTACAATATAACTTTATTAATTATAGATCTGTGATACGAAAACTACGACACAATTGGCATACAAGAAACATCGAAATTTCTGGTAAATGTTAAATCAATACAGGTATTACCTAACGATGTTGGAGAAGTTTCAATATAAGGCAAATTGAACTCGCTGTGCATGAAGTCGGGTAATAAGCGGTTTTGTGAGACATCAACATTAAAATCTCCAAATATCGTAACTGGTGTAGTGAGATCAGAATCGTATCGCTTATAATTTTAGCGATGTTTTTGGAATACTTTAACAACTATCGAAACATAAAGAGTTTAATTTCTGCTAACACTTTGTCGGGGTGGATATACACACATCCGAACACGAATACGAAGATGACATTGGCCTTTACTAGAAAGATATGACCAGATTTTGCATATTTAATTTCCAAATAAATTTTTAAATAGTCAATGTTTTTTTTGTTTGTTTTTTTCGTTTTTCATTATCATTTTTTTATTTCTTATATAATTTTACAATTCACAAAATTACATGCTGTACCTACAAAATAAACCAGTCTCAGTTTAAAATACAATACCAATAATCAACTTAAATATATGTGATATAATCATGATTTATAATTATTAGAGTTATATAATGTAATAGAGTTAACATTAGAGTCAATGTTAACTCTATTACAATCAGTAAAGCTATTAATGTTGCGATATACGCCGACTCCACCGACTTTGCAACTTGAATATACCACCACAGACAATGTAGTTGCAATTTTTCTGTTCTTAATGGTGTTGCAATATGATCTCAGATCAAAGCTAGGCACATTCACTGGGATGAAATTTTTCATCCAAGTTTCGCTGATTGCCAAACAATCAGATCGGTTGATGATTGTATCGGTAGAGATGTCTTCGGAGTACGCGACCAAGCTTAGAGCAATCATGGCGGAAATAAGTATAAAACAATGCTGATTAGGAACTTTTACGTTCCCGGCACTGCTTGACTCGGTCATATGGTGTTTTATTGTTACCATTCGATTGTTCTTTAAAAGCCTTTTCCAACCGTATACGTTCTCTGTATTTGGTTTTGGCTTTTCGACGCGTATAGGCCGACTTTATATAATTTTGATAATATTTTTTTTATTCTAACACCTTATTATATTTACTGTCGATAGATTTTGACGACAGCTGACGATTAAAACTGAAACAAACATCGCAACTTCTCCGAGTCATAAGTTATACTAATTGCAAATCTCGTTACGCAAAATAACCTCAAAGCTTCCCCTTCACCGCGCGCGATGAGTCACTGTTCTCGCATATCGTAATGAATTCTTTGGTCCTTTAGCTAAGTTCCCTATGTAGCTAAGACGCAGATGTAAAGCTAATAGACCGAGTAGAAAATAGCCTAAAATTAAATATTTATGAATCATTTGAAATAATATATAACGATCCATAAATAACGATAAATAACGATCCATTTTTTTTATTTTAAATGATCTGAAAAACACTTTTAATGGTCCCATTTAAAATTTGTTTACAATTAGAACTAAAAAAATATTTATCCCGTTGCATCTTGTAATTTTTTCATGTTATTATAGTTTTCCTTGTGTGATTTGTTTGGTAAGGGGCGATGCTCCTTGAAAATAAATAATGTTTATGTTAATAAATTGTCAAGTTGTTAATTTAAGAGCTATATTTATATAAAGCTGTGAATATTAATAAAAATAATTGGGTTTTTTTAATCTGTTTTTCATCTACAAATTTGGTGATGAAGTGAACCCACTTGGCGAATTAACGGAAACATTTTGCTGAAAAGTGATTTTGATGTGCATACGTCTTTCAATTTGCTACCATATGGGGGCAAACCTAATGATAACAAAATCGGGGAATATTGTGCAATATTTCAGATAAATGTTGCAGTGCTTGAGCATGGCTTGACCAGAATTCCAAATTGTTCTCTAAAACTTAAAAGTCATGATTGTTAATTACCTTCTTGTTTAACTCGTTACACGATCGAATCATTACTAAAATCGGATATTGAAAAAATATAAGAACGATCAAAGAAATAATATGGCTCCAGATTAGCTCAGGTTGAAACGTTCTAAATATAACATACAGATCAACTAAAGGAGAAAGCATCAACTGATGAGGAGGAACATGGGTAGCTCGAACAAACGGCAAATCTTGTCGAAGATAGCAGAGATCCGTTAGCACCTTAGGACAAAGTCTTCGTATTTGTTGAAGCGAATGAAGTCGTCGTAGAAGGATCCTAGTTGGAGGAACGAACGTCAAGGTGACTCCAACAATCACAGAACAAACTGGTTGTCTCCTTTATTGTATGGGACCATATTAGAATCTTTTGGGAGGAGAGTGTTGAAGAGGCGTTAAGGAGGCGGGATATGGACTGGAGTAAGAGAAGAGAGCTGGCCCAAGAACGGGACATCTGGTCCAGGCTCTACAAATTGTGATCCCACACTGCGCAGCGGTATAGGGGATACAATTATTATGACTAACAGTGAAAATATTGACATCGCTATAACAAAAATGTAATTTCTGATCACATGCTATCAATAAAGTCAAACACTTCCTCTAAAGGGGAGTGATGTAGAATGATAGTCTGCAGCTTGAACAACATTCATGAACGATTAAGTCAGAACATTTAAAATAAGGAGTTCTGGAGCAGTTGAGTAATGCGGTTTAGAACCGAGTATTCTCAAAATTTAATCGGCTGGTATTCTTCGTACATCCTTGAAAAAATGTTAGCATAAATCTGGCATTCCTCTTTAGTTGTTTCCTGCTTGTTTTTTAATGCGAATGGAATAGATCACTAGATATAATACTCTGGTAATGTATTCCGTTCGCGTTTACTTGGTTTTAGATCCATTTGAAATTCATCCGATCTGGAATCTCTTTATCTCTCCTATAGTGATAGTACCTTTATAGTGATACTTATTGCAATATCTAGTTCTAAGTCCAGAAAATCTGCCAAATAAAAAAATAAATAAAAATGGTTTAGCACTGCAAACCAGAATGGTTTAGCACTGCATGATTAGAAATGAGAGAACGGGAGGACCTCGCAGTTCCACCTACCATTTAGATTTAGCTGATTTTTATTCAATTTAATATTGTGAGAAATACAATTTTTTGGTAGCTTCAAACCGCCAACAAAATTATTACAAAATGTCTGCCACTTTACTTTAGTTCTCGTTCACAAAGCTTGCTTACTGCTCACATAGCAGAAAATTGCTTTTAGTTCAATTTTAGAAAGAACAAGTTTTTCTTTAAATGCTACCGTTCAACAAATATTATGGTAAAACGTAAAAAGATTGATTTTTGTTGACGCTTGACGCTGCCAATTTAACATTTACCATAAATTTTATATAAATATTTCAATTTGCAAAAATTAAAAGGTATGAATCTTAATTACCTTGTTGTTTAATTCATAACATGCTCGAATCACCACCAATACTGGATAGTTAAAGTATATAAAATACAAAATTGATAAATAACTCGAGATAAGATGCGGTTGAAAAAATTTGAATATACTATATAGATTGAATAAGCTTAGAAGGAAGCTCCAACTAATCATGAGGAACATGGGAAGCTTGAACAAATGACAAATCTTGTCAAAGATAGCAGAGATCTGTTGGCACCTTAGAACAGAGTCTTCGTATTTATTAAAGCGCATGAAGTCTTCGAAGAAGGGGGCTAATTGGAGGAGCGAACAGCTGAGGACACCGCTGCATCCGTAGGTGAAAGAAAAGTTAATGAGAAAGACGATTAGTGGAATCAGTTGAAGCCAAGATGACCAGTGAAATAGAAAATTAACGATTGCCATAGTGCAAGCGATGAGACAAACTGTTATAATTTCTTTCAAACACCTCCTCGCGGGGGCATCACTGATGTTCAACCCCAAAAGACTCAAGTCAACCTCAAGAGAACGGATCGTCCGTTTGTTGATAAGAAACCAGATAAATGATATAGAAGCGTAACTGATGCCACCACAGCTGTGTATTAGTATCATTACCTTTCTGGGTTGGTCGTTAACCTCCCTGGAATTGTATTCATCTGTATCTTTAGGAGGGTTGATGATATTAGGATCAAGGTTTATGATTATGGAACAAAACAAATCCACAATAAGTAATGCAGCGATCAACAATCGATAGGAGAGCTTGTGATAGCAAGCAAACAGGAAGCTGAAGCCGTACTCCATCTTCAGCGGGGGAGGGTGTGAGCACCAAGTGAACTAAACTCAAACTGGCACCAATCTCTTAATGGAAGGTGTTTATATATTAAATATTTACATTTATTGAAGTCTCTACATTGAAGAAATCAATTAGTAATGAGTTTTAGTGACCTGGTAATGAAAATGAAAACAGCTCTCGTCAGAAAATCGAAGCCATGTGGGATTTTGGAAGTTAGCTTAAGACGGTTAAGGGGATAACCGATTCCGGTATAGTTTAGATCACACCGAAATGGTTACCCAGAATATTATGTACTCACGATTTAGGCTAAAAAATAACGACCCAGCTTCAGTCTACCTATTCCTTGATTCTTCGCTAAAATCTGTGAGGAGTTAGTCCGTGGTGTATCTTAGCAAATTCCTTTTGTTAATTTTATGAGCATGGTATCAACGCATAGCATTTTGCATACGAAAGTGGCGCCAAAATTGAAGTGGCAATCATTTGCCGGTCCTGCCATAATGTCAAAATGCAAAGACTGCGCCTGGATGCCAACTGTGATATCTAATTACAACCTCACCAAAAAAACTTTTTTTTTTTTTATTGAGATTCACAACCGTATAGAACATTTACTTCTAGTCAATGTGTGGTGAAATAAATACAGTAATATAACAATGGCTAGTTAACGTATTGGTTCCACTTTAATAAACGTTCTAGTTCTATACAAGAAGATCTCGAGGCATTTTTTTTTTTTTTTTTTTTTTTTTTTTTTTTTTTCCAGATGCCTCTGAGAGTTACTAAGAATTGGATTGGAGAAGAATCAGAAGGTTTAGTTGAGCCCCAAAGCTCAAGAATTTTACGATGTATTTTAGATTCTTCAAAATTTATTTTGTACGTCCAAATCTAATCCCATAGGACTCAACTAAACCTTCTAATTCATCTTGTATCCAATCCTTACAATCCAAAATCCTTCGAAAAATCCTAAATGCCCTTTACTTTGTCACCAATAAGCTTATCCATAAAGACCTTACCTTAATGTTCCATATGTTGCTGAGTTAGCCCAAATCACATACCTATCCTTTCATAGTAAGCTCCATAACCACTCAAATCCATTAGTTTCTCAACTTGCTTTCCACTCCATTCCCGATAATCCTCCGAGGCGTCTGAAAAGAAGATGGCCTAGAGACCTTCTAGTGTAGAATTTTTATTGAAGTGCTACAGATGGCTAGTTCTTATCAAGTTATTAAATGTCATTGTCATTTACATTATGTATATATTGGTATAGTTGTAAATTTCAATAATTGATATATCTACTATATATTTGTCAAATACCACTCACTCATTTAACACTAAATCTCAGAAACCACCGAACGGATTTGAATAAAATTTGATATGTAAATTCCTCTAGGGCCGTGGTTGCTCGCAAAGAAAGGATTAAAAGAAATCGGCCTGGATAGCGGCTCAATCGCGAAAAATGCGATTACAATTTTTATTGGGTGAATAACTATAGATTAATTATCATATGGTATATGGAAATAAGCTAAGTTAAAGAATAGGTTAGATGCTTAAGCCGCACACTTTGACCACAAATTACGTTCCTTACAGTTCTAAACAAACAAAAATACGATCGATGTCGAAATCATATAATATAGTACTTTCTGTGAACTCATGGTGGCTGCAGATGTGTACCCTTACAAGTTTGAGTTGTTTCGTGATGAGAAGCTATTAAAAGACTTATGTTAAAGAGGAGGTTAAAAGACTTAGCTTCTCTGGTGATGTCATGTAAGGCCAGTTCGATGTACATATTCCTTACGAGCAACCCACCACCCTTGCTTCACCAGCAGCTTCGTCCCCCCAACTACTCTTCCTTCAGCTTTCCGGTCACAAGATAATTATTCTGAACTGTAATTGGCCTTCATCAAATCGGCTTTTCTCTACCTGGCCCAAGTTGTATTTCTCGAATCATGGACAAGTTATACCTAGCCTTTCTTAATTTCATCCTTGAACCTAGAATCTACCTTTTTCTCAGTTCACATGAGTCTATTGCAACATTGAAGTAAACTCATCAATCTAAAAGTAAACAACGTAGGAAATGATTCACAGATCCAGTTCGCAACAAACAACTAAGAAACTGGGCTGCTAAACATATTCAAGCACATGTAGAAGTCAACAGGGATGCTGTTAAGAAATACATGACAAATCATCCTGAAATTAGCAGAAAAGTGTAAACAAACATAAAGAGAGCCAATCCGAAGTTAAAGGATATGCTGTACACACATATGCTGAGAATCACCCAAATATACTTAGAGGGGCTGAACTGAAGTATAAGAAAACCCATCCTGAAATCCAAAGAAAGTCTTCAAAAAAAAAATTATCAGAAAATAATCCTCATGTTAAACGTGTAGCTGTAACAAAACAATGTTTAATGGAAAGGTTACAGACAGTATGACCCAAAACTGAATATGAAAAAGACAAAACCGTCGATATTGGATCACGGTCTACTTGATATTGGTGTTATGCTGTAAATGGACGAGAGCCCTGCCATGTGCTGCAGTAAGGGGAAAGTCCAACTTCCTCCCTTTCAAGAATATCCTGAACACTTGCACAGCCTTCTTACTTACGAACATCCTGAGGCTGAGCATTTTCTAAATAATATTTAGAAATTGAACGATTGTTTCCAAATGATATCGTTTGGAGCAAAAAAGATAAAAGAGGGACATTTCATGCCAACATTTAAGGTGCGAGGACAGGTATATATCACAGAATAGGGAGTCTGATGCCTGGAACACAACAGCAACCGTCTTTTATTCAGGTAAATTTTGTTAGGTGATGACAACCATATAAGAGGCATTCGCTGTGGTCACTTTCAAAATGTCAAGCCTGCATTTATAGGCCAACTCCAAAAATTCTTCATGAACATAACGAGTATATCAAGGACTTCAGAGTTTGCTGTTGAGTCTGTTCCCAAAGATCTACAACATTTCCAGGTAGTTATCAGTGCTGACAAAAAGCCTTCAAATGCTCACTGAGGACGTTACAATACTCCTACCATGATTGACAAAAGTTGCTGTCTTGATTATTGGCCAGGTGTTTGAAAAGCGAGGCATTGTTCTCCACAGCAGGGACAAAAAAACTGATAAGAATCAGTGAGTTCTATCAAGCATATGATTCGCTTCAGTATCGTCTCTTGTTCTGCATGGAGAAAATGGGTACAGTATTAACATCCCTCAGTGTGACCTAAACACCAATATACCAACTGTGTCTGCAGTAAGAAAACGTGTCTGCAGCTGATTTTTATGCCTAAATGTTGATGGAGCGAGGATGTGAAGAACCTTATTTACTTTAATTTCGTAATGTCCTCAACCAATTTATGCTTGATATGTACGTAAAAATAGAAACAGTAAGACTAAACTTTATTCGAAGAAGTTGAGACTATATTCACTTAAAGTATGCCATAAGGAAAGCTGATGGTCTGGTACCTGAGCCGGTCAGATGGTAGTGCTCCCTCAAAGCTTCACTGGAGGACTGTTAAAATAATATAAAATTAACTTTTGCAAATTGTCAAATTTACTTATTGAAATTATTCTAAGAATGGAATTCTTTAGGTTTATTTAAGTAATAATAATTATCAACGTTAAGCTTAGCTTTTACTAATTTCTGTTGTCCTTAATCCTTATGATATTAAACAGTAGCGGAACAGGGTACTTTTAGCTAGTATATATATATATATATATATATATATATATATATATATATATATATATATATATATATAATATATATAAATTGAGATTCCGATATATAGGTGGTAGGTCTTTCTCGGGACTCCTCCCTAATCCCCGGTTCCGTCCATCTTAATATATATAAATTACGTGTCGCTGTGTTGGGGCAGGCTGACACCTAAACTACTGAACCGATTTTAATCAAATTTTCACACCGTGTTGCAGTTTGATCCAACAAAAAAGATAGGGATACCTATATCTTAATTTATAGTCGCAATTATTATTTGTATATTAGTCTGTAAGTCACAATAGTATCTGGGTTAGCTCTATACGATTCTAACCATATGACGGTCTATAAGGTTATACTATTATATAAAAGGACAAGACAATTTTTCAACACAGACAAGCACAGTTTTGTGTTCACTAACCGCCAAAACACTACTGAACCAATCTCTCTTACAAATTTTGACTACATCCATCTTTATGGGGAGATGGTTGTAGCATCGGAAAATCTAATGACTTTTCAACTAATTCTTTATTGAAAAAATGAATATATAAGGTGGGATAACAGTGAAGTTCAAAATGGCGGCAGAATTGCCACAGGAAAGGTTAAAAGGGCACAGTGTTACATAGAGCGGTGAACATGTGATAATAAAATTTACTTATTTTCAATTAAATTGTTATAAAACAGCTATATGGAGTGAAATATACTAAATTTTAACTACATCATGTTCATAGTTCTAGGTTTAGCAACAATAGAAATTTAAAGGTACAATGTGAGTGTTAGAAACGGGTTTGCCCGCGTTTCATTGTCACACTACACATACTTTTATGGTTAGAAATAAAATTATTAAAAATCACAAATGCCCGATCCTCAGCTGGTTAATATGGTTTAATAATGGCTGCTAGCGTGAAAATATCATCAAAAATATAATTTTCAATTGTTTACTTTCAATACAAGATTTTTATCGATAAACAAAATTTCAAGATATTAGTTTTTCAAAGTCATACTCAGATCTTCACTTATGAGAGAGGGCGAAGCCTCGGACGGAGGGAGGATGATGAAGTTATATATAAAGGACAAAGCCAGTTTCCGTTCGTGATCACTAACAGCGAAAACTATAGACGCTATTATGTTTTTTTTTATACAAACATAACTACATCATCTTCCATTCCGTTCAGACGGTAAGTCGCAATCTATGGCGAATTTATATATTTTCTATTTCAATTACTGTTTTAAAAAGGCGATAAATATGTGGTGTGTTGTGTAAGCGAGCGACCAGTCAAGAAGAGTGGTTCAATATTCCGGTGTTAAATATAGTTAGAAATGATAATAAAATTACTGAAAAAAAATTAACTAAATTAATTAATTTATTATCCAAAAAGCTGCTAAATATGTAGAATATGTAGTGAATTTAAAAAATCGAATATGTGGTAACAAGCGATAATAGAGGGGGGTTTTAGGAAAACGTAAGGAACCTACCTGAACCAATTTAACAAACATCATCTTCATGTTCTTGAAAAGATTTACTAATAAGAAAATGTACTATAAATAATAAGTTTATACTATTCGATAAAAGGACAAAGCACATTGTTCGTTTGTGATCACTACCCCGCGAATACTAATGAACCATATCTGTACTAAATATTAACTACATCCAATCTTCATATTCTAAGAAGGGTTCAGCAATATTAAAATCTAATGATTTTAATTTATATTTGATTAAAAAAAGTTATATAGTGGACAAACAGTCTGAAGTTGGAAAATTGACCGATAGGTGGCGAGTGGCATTCTACCACGAGAGGTTATGTACAAACAGCTTTGAAATGGGGGGATTGATTAAAATTTTACTATAAACTATCAAGAAAATTAGCAAAAAGATTTAAAAATTGGTGTGCGATATGTGATCTCAGTGAAGCTTGAGAAATCTACCGATTGTATATCGCGCCATTCCACAATAGAGTTTTACCAATGGGAGTGGTAACTGAACCTATCTGTTACCGACATCGAAATAAGGATTTGTATAATTATAGGAAGGGTTTTGCCATGGTAAAATTTCAAATAACTACACATTTTGGAAAAAACTAAGTGTTACAATGTTGAGATGGCAGGGAAACCGAGGTTGTGCCACACTGTCCGATATTTGGTTACTTTATGTTCCTGAAATCACAACAGATCCACCAGATGAAATCAATATAAAGTTATTTCTAACCAATAAAATTCTTACTAAATCAAAATTGTCGATCCTGTGCTTTTTTTTGAATATCGTGTGTAAAAATATGATCCACGGGCCTTTGTCGTAAGCACTGATAACGTGCAGTTGATTTTTCGAAAGAGTTTCATAATAGTCTTTATCCATCTTGATACCAATATCCATACATTCAAATAAGTAAAAAATTTATGTTCTAATAGGTGCTTTTACGCAATCTGCAAGCCGACCTAATTAGTGCAAATTATAACTAGATTAATAATTACTGCTATGCGTGAAACAAATCATTGAAAAAAATAATCGCCTCAACCACACCATGCTGGAAATAAGAATCTCATCGATAAACAAATAAAACTTTAATTTTTAGTTGACAGATCTTTAACTTCATGAAGGGCGGGCGATAGCCGCGACGGGGATGCTTAGTATTGTTATAAAAATTACTTCTGCCCATACTTTGGAAAAGTCGCTATGCAGGAGACCCTCAGTCCTGGTTTTTCCTCGCACATGATTTGTTTTTTCTTGTCATTGATTATGCGTCATCTGACTTCCTACCATATCTGTGGGTCTCTCGTCGCGGAACTTTCATCTTCTTGGGACTCCATTTCCCCTCCTCTGGCTGGGCTGCCGCGCGTTCTTCTTGGGGCTCATTATTTGCACGTCCGTGTATCATCTTCACCCTCGTCCTGTCGGAAGGCCATGGATCTTAAAAAATGCCCGGATACGGATTGCCATGACAGCCCCGGCTCGGTTTTCCTCTAACCGCATTCACCAATAACTGACGCTTTGACTACCAATCGGCCACTACGTTTCTCCTTGCCCGGTTTATATAAACTACCTCGGAGTTGATTGACGGCTGAGGAAACTCCTTCCTACCATCGTCACTCTCGCAGCGGTTTCCTTTAACTTTCCCGTACCCACTGTCCATGGGCGTTATGGACTTGAAAACCCCTCCCGAATGCCCGTACGGACAAAAGTGATTCCAAAGCCCATAAAATTCCGAGTAGCTCACGTTTCCCAACGCAGCCTGGTACCTACATGGGCGTCGACCATCGTCTCTCTTGGAAGTGGTGACGATCCGTTGTTCACCTGT
>RCWM02000237.1:1285000-1652000 GCA_003667255.2 Euschistus heros
TTTATTCCTGTTTCAAAAAATGGTTTCAAAAAGAGACAAAAATAATAATTCAAATAAAAACACAAAAAATATTGTTGAAAGTGATCAAAGGGTTGGTTCCTACCAAGAAGAACTGGTTCATTGTCTGATTGGTTACCATAAAGGTTCCCACGCTGGAGGATCTGCTTCATCATTTTGCAGTGGTGAAATGGAGGGTTCAAATTCTGGTCTTGATATAACGGTAGACGACCCTGATAAATCTTTGTCTTCCGAGTCCAATAAGAGAGCTAGAAGAAGGCTTGATTTTTATAATAAAGTTAATAATATGAGAGTAAACCAAGGTAAATCAAAGAAGAGTGTTTTTGACAAGTCACCAATGAAGAAAAATTTCACTGGAACTAGAAGTGAAAAGAGCACTAAAGTATATAATTTGAAAATAGATAAAAGTTTACCATCCCATATAAATCAGAAGAAATTAACCAAAGTTGCCAAGTTAAATAAATCCAAAACTGTGAAAAAGAGTAATAAAAAAAGTGCCAAAGTAGGAATAATGAAACAAATCAGATCCAATGGTCAAGCGAATTGCAATATGTCAAGAACTAATATTTCCGAATTAATTGAGAAGAACAATAAGGTTATGTCAAAAGTACTTTTATATAAAATTATGGACTTTCAAGATATATATCAACTGATGATTGAAAACAATGTTAAAACTGTGAATATACCAGAAAATATTTATAATGTATTTAAAAAAGGTTCTCACAATACACAACCAAAATCATTGACAAAAATTCATAGCATTGACAACAAAGTACTGAAGAAAAATGATAGAGCTAAGAAAAAAAGTTTAAATTACTACACAATAACCAGTTAAAGACAGGCAGGAACAATCAATTGTATGTTAAAGAATTTTGTAATTATTGTATTTAATTGGTGCTGAGATTTCATCTGTGGCTGTGACATGTGACTCAGACATGTTCAGAGACTTAAAATGTATGCTTTGATAGTAACACTTTGTCACTTGTTTTAAATAAAAATAAAATTGATTTTTTTTTTTTTAATTTACTGGGTGTTTCATGTTCTAAACACATCAAGCATGAAATATACATATTTTTCTTTTTCTCATTCAATCTTCACCCGTGCCCATTTGCATTCATTATCAAAATATATGATGATATACTACATAACCTATACTATTATATAAAAGGACTAGCCATTTTTTGTTTGCAATCACTAACCAAGAAAACTATAGAACTGTGCCAAATTTTAACCACATCCTTACAGTTGCAGGAAGGTTTAGCTATAATAAAAATATACTATTTTCTATTAATTTGTTATTTAAAAAGTGATTATTTGTGGATAGCAGTGAAGTTCGAAAATTGATTGATAGGTGGTGAGCACCATTGTACTGAGAGGTTATAAAGGTACAGTGTTATATGGTTTGCAATTGATAATAAAATGTGTCATTTTCAATTAAATTATTTTAAAAAATTTATGTATGTGGTTTGCACCTTTCCTTAATAGAGTTTAAAATGGAAGAACTACCAATCCCATCTGTACCTAATTTTAACTGCATCAATTTCATATTTCAAGGAAAGTTTACCAATAATAACATATACAAAAATAAAAATTAAATGTACAATGCCGAGTGGCAGAAATGAGGTTTTAATGTAGTCCATTATACACAAGAGTTTATTAATAGTCTCTGTCCATCTGGATTACCAACTCATATATTTAAATTAAAAAATTTATGTGAAATTATGCTTTTCGTACTCTTTAACCACCTAATCTGTTCAATATTAACCAGGTAAAAATTAATGGTATGTGTGTAAATATCATTGTCGAAATATTGAGCCATTGCATATTTCAATTAATAATTAAAATTATCTAAGTTCTTTACTTATGAGAGCGGGTGAAGCCATGACGGGGATACTAGTCCTCCCTTCTGATACTATCGTATGCCTTTTGGAAGTCGATATAGAGGTGATGCGTAGTGATATATCTAGTTTTCTCCAGGATGGTTTTATATCGAAAAAAATTGGTCCTCAGTTGATCGGCCCCTCATGAACCCTGCCCGGTACATTCTGATTTCTCTTTCTGCAAGTGATCGGAGTCTCTCATAATATTCTTGAGAGTAGTGATATTCCTTGATAGTTGCCTCAATGTGAATATAAAATATCCTACTTTTGTATGTTAATAGTTATCTTATTTTAAGAGTAATTTAATTTACTTTTTCACGACAACCACTGAAATATAGTTTAATCAGCATACAAATAAATGAAATGCACTGATACCATCACTTATTTCCTAATGACTCGGTGATCATCACACTAGATGCAGATGACAGGAGCTATTTTAGGGTTGATGAATTATTTTCCTCTTTTATTGAAATTTTACTAACATTTTAAAACATGTGCACTTTGCTATGTAGATTATATTTATTAAACAAGCAAGGCAGGAAATCAAACATATTGATTCTCAGCTAAGGAGGCAGAATAAAAAGAACTTCTGATAGATATCAGGACTCAGAATAGACAGACAGAATAAGATAGATAGGTGGCTAGTCCTTTCAGTTTTCCCTATGTCTGGTTGGTGTTTCCATTTCTACTTGAAAAAAAATTAAAATGGGACTATTTGGAAATAATTATCAGGTCATTTCAAAACATCTGGATTTTTATTTTTTGGATTGGTTTAACTCATTCAGTTTTTTGTTTAAATGACCAGATAAATAAAAATATTTCCACTCTTCAACTCCTAAACCGCTCCCGTAAATTCCTCCCTCAATCAACTCATCAACTATCAACTTCTTCCCTCATATTCCCCCATTTTGATTTTTGTAGTGTGGTCTATGGAGGTCTCTCTGCATCTCAGGATGCAAGATTGAAGAAGCTCACGAACTGTTGCCTGTGATTTGTTCTAGGGATATCACGTTATGACCATGTATCTCACCATTACACAAGATTAAAATGGTTATTTCCCTCCTTCCGAAGACAATACTTCCTTGGTTCGTTTCTTTACAAATCACTTTCCTCAAAGCATTAACATTAAAATCATCAGTGAGTTCCCGCAAAACCAGATCCCGTTTCTTCAGACCTCTACCTAACTTCCTTCAACCCAACATCCTTCAAACGTTCCTTTATTTCCAGAGCTTCTAACTTCTGGAACTCCCTCCCTTCCATCATTCGTCATTCATCCACTCATAATAGCTTCAAATCCAGACTTTTCGTTTCCTTGTTAGATATTCAATGTAATAGTCATATTGTTGAAGAAAATATTTTTAAAATTGAAATATGAATATAATATTGATTTAGTACTATTGTACTAAATTTGTATAATTGGTTTCAGCATAATTTATATTATTTTATCAGATGAGATGCATTATTTTTCCAGATAATTTATATTTCTTGGCTTTGTTTACTGTATTTTTTCATTGATTTTTTTATTTTCTCTATTTTTGTTTTCGTAGCTTATATTAAATTCTAAACTTAGGATATAATTTGTTTTTTGTGTGATATTTTAAAACGTAATATTACTTTTATTACTTTATATTGTATTAATATTTCTTTTAAATTCCTTAATTTAATTTTTCTTGCTTTTATTATATTTCTAAATTATACTTACGGCACCTAGGTCGCCATTAATTGTTCATTATAATTATTCTTGAGGGACAATGGCCACAGAATAAAATTTATTTTCATTTCATTTCAATATTTCCAACATTCCCATTTCAAGATTCTTGCCTGTAGGAATGGGGGAAAAACCAATCAGTCATAGGGGAAACCACAATGTTTTTAAACCATCTACCTGACCCTTTTGTTTCTTTACATTCAGTCTGCTCTGATATCTTTCAGAGGGCCCTTTTATTTTGCCTCAATAGGTGAGTATCAACAAATTATATTTCTTTAAAAAAAAAAAAAAATTATATATTTCTTTATATATATAAATATATATATATATATATATATATATATATATATATATAATTCCAATAGAAGGGCTAAATAATTCATCAATCCTTTTTCTATTGAAACTTCTATGCCACCATGCCTACCTCAAAGTGCTATTTTCTTAGAAAACTGAAGGAAAAAAAACAAAAAAAAACTACATATATGCACAGATGTGAAGAAAGTATGACCCAATAATTCCAAAATCAGACCAAGTGGAACATTTCTGATACCTTGGGTAAGTATTGGAAAGTAGTGGAATTGCAAATTATGAGGTGGAAATAATATTTATCAGTAATCAGTTATATTAAAAAAGCTTTTGGGATGCTTGTTTTTCTCTTCCGGAGTAGTAACATCATAGCAATTACTGGAGTATGTGTTGTAACATAAAAAAATAAATCAAAGATGGATGGCAGCCCACTAAGTAAACTAAGGATGATAAAATTATCAAGCCCTGGTGTACATCCAGCTGCTAATGTAGGGAGGAAGTTACTCATTACTGTAGTAATATTATGCCTATGAGCCATGTTTATATCAGTTTTTTTATTAAACCATCGAACTGCAGTATTGTTTTTTTTTTTAAACCCAATCGTTGAATGGATCTCTTCAATCTAGCTAAAGAACATAGACACTGTTTATATGTTAATTAATGGGGTATATAAAAAAAACTATAGTGTTGACTCAAGAGAATGAGAGGTCACTGAGGATTTGGGGAAGAAAGGTCCTTAGAAAGATCTTCGGTCCGGTAAATAACCACTTGTATTGGAGAGTCAGATCCAATATGTAACTGGAACAACTGTTGGGTGAACTTGACACCATTTCTATAGTTAAGATTATAGATTAAGGTGGCTTGGACATGTACAAAGGATGACGGAAGATAGACTTCCAAAAAAGATGATGAAAGGCAGGCCGGGAGAAAAAAGATTGAGAGGAAGACCAACGCTGAGATGGCTGGACAACGTTCAGGATGAGTGAATGGTTGGAGGAGGAAAGTGGAAGATAGACAGGAATGGCTGTCTGTACTTAGTGAAGCCACAGTCCGACTAGGACTGTAGCACTCAATTATAAATATTAATAAAGCCATGTTCCAGGAACGCCTAATTTTACATCACGCTACAACAGTTGAGGATTAAATACTGATCTTCCAACAGTTGTAGGAGATAGCAACTATAGAACCATAGAATCAGTTTTAAAAATCCTAATATCAAATAATTTGTTGAAATATGACATACAAAATTGGTTGCACTAAAACAGAAGTTTATATAAAAAATATAAATGAAAATAAACTAAAAAATAGAAGGGGTTTATAGATATGTACAAAAATAAAAATAAAAACAAATACTTGGCATCAATAACAAAAGTAGTTATACACCATAAAACAAAAATAAACAAACAGAAAAACCAGTATACAGTGAACTAATGAATTATGTGGTTGACTGTTATTGGTTCAACATCACTTAACCCTTTTCAGGGCAAAGTGTATTACAGTACACCATAATTTAATAGATTGGATGGGCCCCATTGTTCAAAAACATTAAATGAGATTAAAAAAACAAAAATATTGTAATAAATGTTAATGATTTGTTTTTATAGATTTATTTAATACTATACCAATAACAAAGAAAAAATGTAGTGAATTTAAATATGTATATCTGGCCTGAAAAGGGTTAAAGCTGTACAGTGCATTCTTCTAGAAGCCATTGTCATTTGTTTTGAGTAAGATGAGGCCACACTCATCTGTTTCTAACTTATCCTCAGAAGTTATCCAATGTCGATAATTATTTTATGCTGACAGAGAATTTCTATGATTCTTTTTACACATATGTCACATAAATCAACTAATATTTTCTTAGGATTGATGAATTAATTGCCACTTCTATTGGGATTATTTTATTAGAAAACTAGTTTGGAATGCTAAACATTCATCTTTAGTTCTAAAACATACAAAATTTTCAACAAATTCGTGAAAAAATGTTGTATGTTTTAGAACTGAAGAAACTAGTATCGAAACTAGCATTCTAATAAAATAATCCCAATAGAAGTGGCAATTAATTCAAAAATCCTAATTGTCTTGATCCTTCTATACCATCATAGTGTACCTCAGGTAATATTTTCTTAAAACTTTAAACTATTTATTTATTTTTTTTCTGGACCTTTTGTTTATTGTGTTTTTATAACCACTCTATGGTTATAACTTGTTTGTTTATTTCGTTTAACGTCACTTTATGCTGCTATGGCTAATCGGACGATGCTACGGTGGGAGTCCTAAATTTTGCCTGTCCAGGTATAATTAGGATAGGGATCTTTAACGAGTACCTGACATCGCACAGGCTCGGGACCCCCATTTTACGTCCCTTCCGAAGGACGGCATAGCTGAGGATTTATTACTCCCTTCAAAAAATCCTAAGGTCATCTGCCGGGCTGCGAACCTGCGATCTTGGGTTTAGTAGGTTGCTGTGCTAACCACTACATCACAGGTGACCCCTATGGTTATAACTTATCCTAATGTGAAAATTATCTTTCTTCAAGCACTAAAAATATTTTTGGAACATATAACTTTAAATACATTTAGAGTCAAGTAAGGAACATTGTAACAAAAAAGTCATTCTTATTTGTAAAAAAAAAAGTTTATTATAACGCCTTCTTGTTATTTAACATAAAATTAATAGTCTTTAACCTTCATATTATACTTAATAAATAATATCAAAATTATACTTAGAAAATACGTACTTTTCCTTTTTTAGTAATTTTACAAATTTGTTTTAGTGTGTCCCAGGTGTGGGGGTGGTGTACAAGGAGACCTGGGATGGTTGGGACAAGTTTTCTATTTTTTATTTTTTTTTAGGGCTACAATTATTTTTTGTAACTTTTACGTAAGATTTATTCTATACGATAACAATGAACACAAGTCAGTAAAAAAACAAAAATATAAAACATTTAAAAGTGTCCCAACTATCCTGGGCACCGGGATGGTTGGGCATACATAAATTAGGAAACACATTGGTTACAATTCAATATTTTTATTTACTAAATGATAAACGTAAATATAATACGTGTACTACGTGTTTCTTTCACAAATAATAGTATAAATTAAATTTGAAAAGGAACACTTTTACCAATAAATAAATAAGGAATGGTGTTGAAAAATAAGGTTCTGTAAAGACAAAAACAATAAGAAAATGCAAGTAACAAAATATAAATAACTGCAAAAATGTAACAGGATGGTTGGACACTGTCCCACCCGTCCCAGAGATCAAGTGTCCCAACCATCCCTTAGGTCAATTTTTTATTCAATACGTGGTCCTGACAAACATGTAAGTTAGTATTTCAAGATTGATTACTAGAATCGAATGATAATTGGTAGGAGTTTTATATGTTAATTTAAGACGCTGGCAGGGTTTTTTGTCTTTAAGAAAATACTATCCTAAAGTTCATTCAAATATTTACTTTTGCAGTGAAAATCAAGGAAAACTTATCTCTCTTCTCAGAAAGTTTAAATATGGCGGCCAAAGCACAGTATTATAACCTGCCTCAGGAGTGTGATCAACAGCTGTAAAGCCAGTTCAGTAGTGCCAACCTATTAATCAAAAATTTCACTGTCACAACCATCCCTTAGGTCAATTTTTTATTCAATACGTGGTCCTGACAAACATGTAAGTCATTTTCAAAGAACTAAATTTCAAAAGAACCTGACACTGGACTGAGACAGATCAGCATAATTCCGAGAGTTTTGTGCTCAAAACATGAGGATAAAAAAGATCCATCAACAGTCGACACTATCGATAGGCATGACCTATCGATAGTAACTATCGACTATCGCCCAACCCTAATTCATACCCAAAATCTCAATAAAACTGCCCAAAATACCAGTTTTTTTTTGTTTTGTTTTTTTGCCTATAACACGACAAAGAAGCGTTTTTAGAAGGAAGTTTTATATATTAATTGTAACTGGAATCAGTACCTACGAAATGAAAGAAACAACTCTAAAGTCGGATCATTTTTTAGTGAAGTAATGGTCTTAGGAAACATTGTAGAAATTTACCAATTTGCGGTTAGTACCACTTCGAAAAACGTTTGTTGTTCTCTATTGGCTTTAACTCCAAAACTATTAGTCCGATCTTTTTTTTTTTTTTTTTTTTTTTTTTTTTTTTTTTTTTTTTTTTTTTTATATATAAATATCAATTTATTATTGACAACGATTATAATAACATGTTAAAACTTGAAAAGAACTACTCATTAGTAGCACTTTATTAAATTCTACACTAGAAGGTCTCAAGGCCATCTTCGTTTCAGAGGCCTCGGAGGATTATCAGGAATGGAATGGGAAGCAAGTTGAGAAACTAACAGATTTGAGTGGTTCTAGAGCTTACTATGAAAGGATAGGTATCTGGTTTGGGCAAACTCAGCAACATATGGAACATGAAGGTCATTATGGATAAGCTTATTGGTGACAAAGTAAGGGGCATTTAGGATTTTTCGAATTCGATTTCGGAATTGTTTTTTTCATTTCGTAGTTACAGGTACCAGCAACAATGAATATATAAAGACGTTCGTCAAAAACCGCTTCGATGTCGTGTTACAGGTAAAAAAACCCCAGTATTTTGGGCGTTTTTGGGTATGAAGCCGACGGCTGCTGTGGTAGCAAACTTCAGATTCGGATTCAAAAAACATAAAGATCCATTGAGAATAAAATTTCAGCAGTTTTTCTTTGCCAAACCCTTATTTTACTGGACTAAGAGATATTATTGATGTTATACTGTGCCCCTTGTTACATTGTACTCCACGAGCCTATACAGTGTTTATGAAGAGTGCCACCTGGGAAACAGAAATCCTGAAGGATCGATATAATATTACGAGATACCTTGACTTTCAAAAGGCATATGATTCGATTGACAAGAAAATCCCTTATATCAGTCTTGGAAGAAATGGGCTTGGATAAAAAAACAGTTAATATCATAAAAGCAACCCTCACAAATACATTTTCGAAAGTTAAATTCATGGGTGAATTATCTGATCCATTCGAAATAAGAACGGGAGTACGACAGGGAGATGGGCTCTCACCGTTGTTATTCAACTGTGCACTTGAGAAAGTAGTCAGAGAATGGACTAAAAATATAAAGAGTGGCATAAGACTGGGCAGTAAAAAGAAGAACCTCAAAATTAATTGTATTGCTTTTGCAGATGATATGGCCTTGTTTGCTGAAACAATGGAGGAAGCCAGGGAACAAATTCTCGAACTGGTGAAACAAGTAAATAAAATAGGACTTCACATGTCCTTTCAAAAAAACTGAAATTATGACAAACATCAAACACCCACGTAAATACCTCAAAGTCCAAGAACAAAACATAGAAATAGTAAAAGAATTCAAATATCTCGGAGAATGGATTAGTTGGAATGCTAAGGAAAACAAAGCATTGGAATCCAGAAAAAATAAACTTGAACTTGCTTTCCAACTAACAAAAGATACATACAAAAAAAAATCTCTTTCCAGGGGGTCCAAAATAAAACATTACAAAACAGTGATTAAACCAGAAGCCTTGTATGCAGCTGAAACACTAAACATGTATATCAAAGGTCATATGGAGAAACTTGAACTAAAAGAAAGGAAAATTTTAAGAAAAATCATAGGACCAAAATTTCAGGATAATAAGACAATATACATAAAAAATGAAACACTCTACAAGAAAATTGAAAAACTCTCTGATACTATGCGAAAAAGAAGAATCAATTTTTACGGTCATCTTCTCAGAATGAACTCTAATAGATTATCCAAGCAAATCTTTGACTTCTTACGCCATCTCAAAACAAAACCCAATTGGTTTAAAGAAACTGAAAAGGACCTAGCAGAATTAAAAATTACAGAAGATAAAAGAACTTGATCAGACTTCTAAATTAATAACTAAAGATGAATATGTTAGGTTCCAAGATAAATCCACTCTAAAAACCAAACCCTTTATCTCAGATGAAGAAAGAAAAAGAAGATCAGAAAGAATAAAGAAGTACTAGGCACTTAAGAAAGGACAACACACAGTGAAGTGATGGATTCAACGTACCCCAAAGAGGGTGAAACGGAAAAAAAAAAAAAATTACGAGATACCACCAGTTCATGAGTGAGAAGCTTTGAAAGGTTATAAGTGATACCATCCAAGTAAACAGAAAAATCGCAAGATCTATGACAGCGCTGGCCTCCAAGTTTTCACGATGGTACGAAGGTAGGGTGTATTCATCCTAGAGTCATGTTTACGGAAGGTAGGCTACACCACCTTGTTATGCTCAGCTTGGCCCATGACCTTTTCAAATTGCATACTGAGAGGCTGGTCATTAAATGGTCATTCTAAAGATCCTTCCTTCTTTACAGTTTCTTTGATCTTCGTTATTATCATCTTTATCTTTATCGGAAACAACTACTTGTCTACTAACATCTAGCGTCAATTTTATTAAATAGATCAAATTATTGGAGGTTTTATTGGGTTGTCCGGAAATTAATGCAGGATTTCACGTTTAAACCTGATATTATTATTAAAGATATTATTTATCTCTTTACTACAACCAAAACCTGATACATTACTTTTACTCTATACCGTAGTTTCGGCTCAAAAGTCCTATTAAATAAGATCCCATTATTCAGATCTGATACAGTTTGATATGTTAGTTTCATATTACAAGGAGACATTTTGACTTATATTTCACAGATTTGAATACTGATTTTTGTGTAGGTAGTAAGGACATATAATAGTGCAAAACTAGAGTTATATCCGCCAATGAGCATTGGGAGCCGAGAAAAAATATATAAAATATGAAAATCACGTTTTTTTCACAGCTCTCTGTCAAGATAGAGAAATCATTTTTTCAGGTAAAATTGTAGTTATGTATGCCAAATCTTTACCACAACCAAAACCTAATAAATAATCTCTTTAATAATAATATCAGGTTTTGGTTTAAACATGAAATCCTGGAAATAATTTCCGGACAACCCCGGAAGAGAGCTAGTTTATTAAAATTTTATATTTTTGAATGTGAAGAGAAAGTTACACATTTTGAGGGTGAAAAAAAGTTACAAGAGAAAACCATAGACCAAATGACATATCCATTTAAAAAAATAAAAAAAATAAATCAAATAAATCAAGTGAGGAACATGGCCGCTACTGCTATGCAGCTAACTAAAACAGCTCCCTGTTTACTCAAGTAATACCAGTGGTATTAGCTCACGTATCAGCTTGGCTCTTTGCAAATATTGTGTATATACATAATTGAACAATTAGTGAAGTTTTCCGGCTAGGTGAGTCCCTAGAAACTAATTTATAAAGGTGGACATTAGGTGTGTGAGGGGATAGTTGGGCACGACGTAGGTAGAGTTTCGACCTGCAGACGGCTGTGACTGGCTATCACTTACTTAGGCCTACCTGAAACTATTATCCTAGGTGGCGTAGTCAGTAGAGCGCTCGGCTCCTATCTAGAGCACCCAAGATAAAGATTTTTTTTTTTTTTTTTTTTTTTTTTTTTTTTTTTTTTTTTAAATTTTACTTTATAGATGTGTTTTTATTTATATATGTACATTGTTGTTAATTATTTTTCTCTCTTTAAATAATATTCTTGTTTAATAACTATTAGCAAAAATAATTATTTATACCATGGAGTATGAAAAATCATCCTGCTTTGACTCCGATGAAGAAATGCCGTGTTCCGACTTCAGCGAATCGGACTCGAAGTTCCTTAAGGGTAGAACTTTGTCAAAAAGACAAAGAAATACTGCTCTTGAGCCCCCTGGGAACTCTCCGGACAAAAAAAAGAAGAAAAAGAAACAAAAGGAAAAAAAAAAAAACGAATCAACCTCCCACTCCACCCACAAACACGCAGTAAAGCTGTCATCACATCAGTTACACCCATAGAAATAGCAAACAGATTTCAGCCATTGTCTAACATGCCTTCAGAAAGCTCAGTACAACAACCACCAAAACCTCAAACCGATATAAAGCCACCTCCTATCTACGTTACGGGCGTAGATAACTACATCCAATTTTGTCAACAGATTTCAGAATTAATTGGTCAAACAAACTTCCAATGTCAATCCAGATACCACGACATAAAAATAAACACCGAGACAAAAGACCACTATAAATCATTGGTAGCCCACTTAAAAACTCAAAACATTCAGTTCCATTGCTATCAATTAAAAGAAGACAAGGCCTACAGGGTAGTACTTCGGGGACTTCACCAATCAGTGCCTCCTGATTTCATCAAAAGAGACCTGGAGCAGCTAGGCCATAGCGTCAGGCATGTATCCAACGTACTCCACCGCACTGAAAAACGCCCACTCCCATTGTTCTTTGTGGATCTGGAGCCAGCAGATAACAATGTGGAGGTTTTCAACATCAAAAGACTGGTGTACTCCGTGGTAAAATTTGAAGCACCTCGAGTTAAAAAAGAGATTGTACAATGTACTAGATGTCAAAACTTAGGCCACACGAAAACGTATTGTAATCGTCAGGCAAGATGTGTTAAATGTGCAGGGCCACATTTAACAGCAACATGCTTAAAAACAAGAGATACGCCAGCCTTGTGTGTCCTCTGTGGTGAGAGTCACCCTGCTAACTATAAGGGCTGCCAGGTATACAAATACAGGCAGAAGCAAAGAGCCTCCAACTCCACCACAAATAGAAATCCTGTTCCTGAAACATCCGAAACAATAGTAACTTCCATCCAGAATCAACAGAATATTTCAGTCAACAATTTTTCTAGACACTTTCCTCCACTGCCATCAACATCAAAAGCCCAACAACCTCTGAATCAACAACCAATCACTCCAGCCGTTCAACTTGCAGAACCCCAGCCATCAACCTCAGCAGCGGTGTCATCTCAACTTCATCAACCAACTCATGAATTCACGACGGTTGAACGAAGAAATCGACGGCCACAGAATCAGGCGTCTCAATCCTCCCTTCCATCCCGACCTCCTAAAATAACCAACTTTTCCCCATCAACAACCCAACAGACTCCACAACAAGTAAACCAACAGACCAAGACTCCACTACAAACTTATGAGCAAATCACACCTCAACAAAATCCAAGCCAAATCCCATTCCAGTTACCGTCGTCAAGACAGTTTAACCTTCCGCCTCAAATATCAGAATCCTATCCTATTTCCTCCCAAGGTTTTGGTGATATTTCATCGATTCTCTCCTCCTTCCTCCGTGAACTCCAAGAAACCATCAGACCTTTAATTACCCTTCTCACAAGAGCCCTGACAGAAATCACGTCTACTGTTCCTCGATGATCCAAAACTCCTTGGCAGTTCTTTTATGGAACGCAAATGGTTTGCTCAATCACAGAAATGAACTAGACATATTCTTACACGACAATAACATTCACGTTGCCCTAATTACCGAGACCCACTTGACGCCTACTTCTTATTTCCACATCAAAGACTATATCACTTACAGATCTGACCACCCCGACAAAACAGCCCATGGTGGTACTTGTATCCTAATCCATAGATCACTAACCCACACCCTGATTCCTTCCTCTCCAACTGACACCATTCAGTCTACCGCACTGATCCTATCCTCTCTTCCATTTAACCTTACTCTTTCAGCTGTATATTGTCCTCCAGGAAATAGCCTTTCCCATAATATTCTGCTTTCCTTATTCCAATCCTTTGGGCGGCGCTTCATTGCAGGTGGGGATTACAACGCTAAACACCAGCGATGGGGCTGTAGAACATCCAATTCCCGAGGTAGTGTACTTTCCCGTGTATCATCCTTAAACAATTACCCTATCCTTTCACCTAACAATCCTACCTACTGGCCTACATCCCTTAAAAAACGCCCAGATATTCTCGACATATTCGTCACCTCTCAAATACCTACTTCCCAAACTACAATAGATTCCTTAGATGACCTTTCCTCTGATCATAGCCCAGTTTTGCTTACATTACATTCTACTCCTATTATCAAACCTTCTCCTCCATCCTTAATAACTGGACGAGTAGACTGGGACAAATTCCGGTCGACTTTGGAAAACCATATAGACTTAAAAACTCCTCTAAAAACATCTCAACAAATAGACACGGCAATAGAACACCTTACTAAATCAATACAAACCAGCATAGCAGAAAATACCTTAAAAAATAGAATAATACGCTCAGAAGGCATGGTCTTACCTCAATATATTCGGGTCTTACTAGTCGAAAAAAACGACGAGCTAGAGCCAAATGGCATAGAACTCGATACCCATCTGACAAAACCAATTATACCAAATTAACCAACAAACTTAAAACAGAACTTAAAAAACTAAAATTTGAAAATTTACAGAAACAAACTGAACAACTATCTGTTTCCGACAAATCATTATGGACCACGACCAAAAAACTTTTAAAATTCAAAACCTTCAATCATCCTCTCCTCACTCCAGCTCAAACCTGGACCAAATCTGATTCAGAAAAATCGCAGGTATGGTGAACAATTACATAACACTTTTAAACCTCATCCTAACATCCTAAATCCTAACCATGTAGAACGTATTGAAGCAGAACTGACTATTCCTCTCCAAATGACCCTTCCCCCTAAAGCCTTCCACCCATCAGATATAATATCCATAATCCGTAGATTGCCCTCCAACAAAGCTCCTGGACATGACCTTATTACCTCAAGAATCCTCAAATGTCTTCCAAAGAAAGCAGTATTACTCCTAACTTATATTTATAACGCTATCCTCCGTACTACATATTTTCCCGATTCCTGGAAATTATCAATTATTAAAATGATTCCAAAACCTAAAAAACCACCAGAAAATCCTTCCTCATACAGACCTATCTCTCTCCTACCTATCATGGGAAAAATCCTTGAAAAGCTCCTTTTGAAACGCCTTTATCCCTTCCTCGATTCCAATCACATTATTCCTGACCATCAGTTTGGATTTCGTCAGTTTCACTCCACAACCCAGCAGTGCCATCGTGTGGTGGATGTTATCTCATCTGCATTGGAGCGCAAGATGTATTGCACGGGTGCCTTTCTAGATGTTGAACAGGCCTTTGATCGGGTATGGCATTCAGGACTGCTTTATAAACTTCGCCAATTCCTTCCATCTACATATTTCCTCATCCTCCGTTCCTACCTTTCTGATAGAGTATTTAGAGTTAATCACAATTCTAAATACTCATCTATCTTTCCCCAGACCGCTGGTATTCCTCAAGGTAGTATCCTGGGTCCCATCCTTTATACAGTGTATACAGCTGATATCCCAACACATCCTAACACTATCCTCACAACCTATGCTGATGACACCAGCGTGTTATCAGTCAATGAAGATCCATTTGCTGCATCCCAGACACTCCAGTCACACATCACTTCTCTTGAAGAATGGTGTCATAACTGGAGAGTTAAGATAAATCCTAGCAAATCCCAACAAATAACCTTTACCCTCCGTCGAAAACCTACCTCATCCTGTCCTCCTGTATCCTTTAATAGTGTACCGCTAAATAATGTGGAACAAATACGATACCTTGGATTTCATCTGGACAAGAGACTTACCTGGAACCCTCATACTAGATTGAAAAGACAAGAAGCTGCACGTCGATTTCGACTGCTACAACACTTACTTGACAAACGTTCAAACCTCCCGATTCACTATAAGAAACTAATCTATATGACGATTTCAGACCTATTTGGACATACGGTATAGAGTTATGGGGATCCACCAAACCATCGAATTCTTCCCGCATCCAATCACTCCAATCCAAAATCCTTCGAAAAATCCTTAATGCTCCTTACTTTGTCACAAATGAAGTAATCCACAATGACCTTAATATCCCTTATGTCGCTGATTTGGCTCGAACCAGATACCTCTCCTTTCATAATAAACTTACTCCGCATCCAAATCCACTTGTTGCACAACTTGCTTCCCATTCCATTCCTGGGAATCCTCCGAGGCGCCTGAAAAGAAGATGGCCTCGGGATCTTCTTCTTTTGTAAATTTCATTAGAGTACTACCAATGGGTAGTTTCTCTACAAGACTTAATCATGTTATCATATTGTATTGTATACAGCACATTTACTGGATGTATTTTCTAATACAGTTGTAAATTTCAATTAATAAAAGATTAAAAAAAAAAAAAAAAAAAAATAAAAAAATAAACAATATATATAATCACAACAACACCCTTGCCATGAAGTGAACTATGAACTAAAGATACTGCTGAACAGTCGACTTATGTACTTTTCCACCCCTAACTTTCCTGAATTCTGTTATAAAACTTTAATCGTCAATATATTTCTACATGGATTTAGTGTTTTATAACTATAAAAAGACCAAAAGAAGTTGAGAAGTGGAGACTATATTTACTTGAAGAATGCCATAAGAAATGTATACCAGACTGATAGTCTGGTATCGGAGCTGGGTAAGATGGTAGTGCTGTTTTGAAGCTTCACTGGAGGAATTTTAAAATTTAAAAAATTAACTTTTACAAATTGCCAAATTTATTTATTAAAGCTATTCTAAGAATGGAATTCTTTAGGTTTATTTAAGTAACAATAATTATCAACGATAAGCTTAACTTTTACTAATTTAAGTTGTCCTTAATCCGGTAACGGTCGGCTTAAGAGGAGGCACCAAACTGGCTTGACCCGCGCTACACCGACCAATTCGATCCATACCCTTCACTTCGAGTTTAGATTTATCGATAGCTCTTTCCTATAACCTCACATGTAAAAAATCACTTCTACAGTTTCAACTTGGATTGTGTTGTTAAGTGTGTTATATTGATATTTAGTCTTCTTAAATGTAAATAAGTGAAACAGAAGTTAACAAAATGAGTTTCATAAAGGATTAAGTGTTTTATCAATTCATGTTTTCTTATTTCCTCTTATCTAATGTGTAAAAGTGTTACAAAACTTAAGAACATTAATTTGTACATGGATTTGGTGTTTTATATATTTATATTTGTTGTATCAATTTAAGTGAGAAAATATCAGTTTACGTATTTTTTGGATGGATTCTTTGTCGTCCATATTACTTATTGCCCTAAAGTGAGACATATTGTATTATTAATTCAATAAAACACATCGATCTAAAAATAAATGTGAGAAAGCATATCATAGGTTACATATTTTCTTATTTCCACTTCCCTTGAGAAAATATAGCCGAAATTAACATCAAACTTTCAACTAGGATTCTGTGTTTTATATATTTATAATTTGTTATTTACAATTCCCTGACATCAGAAAGTTTATCAGAAGTTAACATTACTTGTGGTTTAGCATTATATTAATTGAGCGGTTTAGATGCAAGGGGTACAAGTGGCAAATTTTGAAAAAATGGAATAAGTGCATATTGTGAAGCTTAAAGTTACAAATAATTCTGTGGCAAAGAGATAAAAGTGAATATTCCGTTAGGTGATGCCATCTATAGAGAAGAAATCTAATTACTTACCGAAAATCCTTAAGTGTTTGTGGCAAACGGATACTCAGATTGGCTTTTACTCTACAATCAGGTTTTGTTACTTGTACCCCTTTGTATCCAAACCACTCAATTCTGATCTAATATAATATTAATTCAACATTGATCTAGTGTCTTATATTTTGATATTTTTAAATTTCCACTTCATTATTTTCTTATTTCTCATTTTAATATCAGAAGGTTAACAGAAGTTGATATTAGTTTGAACATAGATTTAGAGTTTCTCCATAAATGAAGGAGAATAACCTTTTTCCCTCGAAAAGTAGCGAGCAAAACACCGAAATAAATCGGAACAAGGTTAGAATCGATAAAAGGTATTCTGGGCGCGCATAGGGGCTGGAAAATGCTTGAGTGACGGTACCAAAAAAAAAAAAAAAAAAAAAAATATTCATAACAGCAATAATGAAGTTATCTTCTGTTGTAAAAGTATTGTGAAATACTGATCTATTGATTTACTGAAGCTGATGGAAGTATTGTTCTTTTGTTTGGTACTATTGGCTCCAGTGGATGTTCGCTAAGGAGTAAGTCCTTATTAGAGGAATCATTCTCCTCTTCAGAACAACAATAACATGTTGTAATAATTAAACTTAGAACTCGTATGTTATAATGTCAGTAGGTATATGAATTTTTAATTGGATATCTGGCTCGAAAATAATCCTAGAGCCGGTTATATAATAGTTCTGATTATTTTAATCTTTATCTAGAAAAAGATAAAGTTAATCTTTGAATATGGTTTATCAGACCACACCCATTCATTTAGCCTAGAACAACATCTTTCCATTCATTTATATTTTTAGATGGGAGGGGCTGAGAATTCGTTTGCTACACAAATATTTTTTTAAAGGTGACATCGAACCATCGCTTCACTCCTGCTACCACAAAAAATACTCTACTATCGATTGTTACCTTCTTTCGATTTAATTCGATGTTTTATTCGCTACTTTTCCAGAGATCAAGTTATCCCTCTTCATTAACACACAAACTCTAAATCCATGTTTCGCACAGCAGGGCTGTTAGAAGTTTTGTAATGAATTAATATTACAATATGTTTCACTTATAACTTCTTGCATATAGAAATTATATAATATAACTACAGGGAAGTGGAAATAAGAAAATAACAAACTTCTGATAAATAAATATTGCTCAAAATGTTGTCCTCCTGCACCAATGCAAGCATTACATCCAGCACTCACTTGATAAATTGCAGCTAAACATTGTTCTAATGATATTTGGTGCACTGCATCTATGATTCCGTCTCTTAATTGCTCTCTTGAGTTGATTGACACCAAATAAACTTTCTGCTTCAAGGTTCCCCATACGAAGAAATCCATGGGTGTCATATCAGGTGATCTGGGTGGCCAAGGTACTACTCCTCCACGTCCAATCCATCATTGTGGATAATTTATATACAGCCGAGCTCGAGCAATTCTGCTATAATGAGCTGGACATCCATCGAGTTGGAACCACATTTCAATTCGCTGCTGTAACGGAATGTCATCTAAATAATTAGAAAAGTCGGTCTCCAAAAAATGTGTAAATGTGATACCATTCAATCTTCCAGGTAAAAAATATGGTCCCACCAGTAATCCGTTCCAAATTCCAAGGCAAACGTTAATAGCAAATTCATGCTAAAACCTATTCTCTCTAATAGCTCTGGGATTTTCGATATTGCGATATGCGATATTGCTAATGTAGCAGATGCTCTTGGATGCTAGTCTCAGGATTGCTATCGAAAGGCTCTTATTGCTGCCTGGAATTGGTCGCCTTCATTACGTATTAAGAATGACCCAGTCTCTCGTAGTCTATTAAAAATTAACGAAAAGACTCGTCGATTAGGCACTCTTCTATTTGAAAATCGGCGCGCATACTCCCGCACCACTTCTGAAGCATTACCGTTACAGAAACCATACACAAAAATCATATCAGCGTATTCAACATTAGAATATGTATGCGGCATTGTGGCTGATGCTATTCACACAAAAATATATAGGTAACTGACTGAAGACTGATTTAGGAATTATAATCCTAGAAGGAAGCCGATTTTTTATTATATATAATACCTGTAGCCATCCTCCGCCTTGAGCACTTTAATTCTCTTGAATGACTTCCATATTGCTGGCCTTTGAAGTGGAAGGTTGGTCAACCATGGTCTTCGCGATGGACTCGCTCGCACTTCCTCTACAACTTT
Organism: Euschistus heros; assembly: GCA_003667255.2. Classification (NCBI taxonomy): domain Eukaryota; kingdom Metazoa; phylum Arthropoda; class Insecta; order Hemiptera; family Pentatomidae; genus Euschistus; species Euschistus heros. Next base: position 1,304,565 of record RCWM02000237.1, read on the forward strand.
CCTACGCTTTTTTAGGTTTTCAGATAATCAAATTTGCTCTGAAATTAGCTATTTTTCATAAGAAAAGAGTATTTAATCAAGAGCAAAATTATTTTAGATTATTACCGATGTTATCACCATATGATATTATATATACCGTTGAAAACATATAATCCTTAAGGACGAAAAAGCTAATTCTAATTGTGGATGGAGAGAGTGGCCAAGGATGTCCTTCGGTATTATGTATTATTACACTGTTTTACAGATCTGCCAGGATCTGACGATTTTTATTTTGTTGTTCTGGCTGAAATAAAGCACAAAAAAGAGGCCCAAATAATTTGCCATGGTAATAATCTTATTGAAAAAGTAATGTAGATTTTAACGGTGCTATCAGATTTTCGGAGAAATTTTTAGATTAAAAGATATCACGGTTTTTCGACACCAGGTAGTGGTATCTTTCAAAATCGAGAAAAAAAAACGAAATTATTACGAAATGGTTGAGAATCGGACCATGGTTAATATGAACTTTTTTGTTCATTTTTTGGTGTCGAATCTACTGGTGAAGTTTGTCCCAAGAGTAGCAACTCACCCTGTATATATATATATATATATATATATATATATATATATATATATATATATATATATATATATATACTATATACATATATAGTAAATAGGAAACTGTCCGGAAATTCGATCCGAGTAACACCAAGAGAGCTACAGAAAACACACATGACAAAATATTAAGGAAAAACTTGACTTGTTACATTGAAAGCAATATAGCTCCTAGCTGTGGGTCCTAGCGGGGAATGTTCTAGAACAACAAATATTATCCATTAAATTTATGAAACGGAAAACTGTCGTCAAACTTTCGTTCCGAGCTAAACCTACTGAGCTAGGGTCAAAATGTCACATTTATTACTGTGAAAACAAATAAAAAACCTTACACATTTTGTGTTTGAAAAAAACGTATCCATTTCAAAAATGTGGAAAACTGTATATGAAGTTTGACATTTTATTATTTCCACTTCCCTAATGTGAGAAAATATAGCAGAAGTTGAAAACAATAATTTCAATATGGATTTTGTGTTTAATATATTTATATTTTGATAAAAGTATAGTAGACTGTTATAATGAATGAAGAAGAGGATGATCAGGGGTGCAGTCAAAGAGGAACACCACGCCTAATTAATGAAGAAATTCCCGAAACACCCCTGATTAAATGGGAAATTATCCCAATAGAAATGGCAATTAATTCATCAATCCTAATAAAAGCAATTCTTCAACAATGTGATTTATGCAACAAAGCCTAATCCTTATGCTCTCCAATGTTTTTAATTTCGTAATCTATTATATATATTTGTTAAATCACTCACGTCATTTTAACACTAAGGCTAATCAAAAACGATGCGAACGGATTGGAATGAAATTCGAAATTTTCCCCTAGGGCCCTAGGTGCTCGCTAGAAAGGAATTTAAAAAATCGGCCTGGATCAGGCGGGCTAACGTTCGCGAAAAACGGCGATTAGCAATTTTTTTGGGTGAATTTAATAAAAGATTAATAGTCATATGGTATTTGGAGATAAGCTAAGTTAAAAAATAGGTTAGATGCTAAAGTCCCGCTATCTTTGACCAGTAGTTCCTTATAGTTGTAAACAAACAAAAATACGATCGATGTCGAAACCTATAATATTGGTACTTTCTGTGAACTCATGGTGTCTGCAGAGGTTACCCTTACAAGTTTGAGTTGTTTCGTGAAGAGAAGCTATTAAGAGACTTTATTAAAGAGGAGCTTAAAAGACTTATGTTCTCTGGTGATGACATGTAAGGCCAGTTCGATGTAGGGACAAAAAACAGATAAGAATCAATAGTTCTACCAAGTGTATGATTCTCTTTAGTATCGTATCATGCAAACCATGGAGAAGAATAGTACAGTATTAACATCCCTCAGCGTGACTCAAACTCCAATACATCACTTCAGAAAACTGTGTCTGCAGCTGATTTTTACGCCGCAAATGTTACTGGAGCGAAGGTGAAGAACCTTTTTTCCTTTGACTAAAGTTTTCTTCAAAAAAGTTGAGAAGTTGAGACTATATTCACTTAAAGTATGCCATAAGAAAAGCTGATGGTCTGGTATCAGAGCTGGGTAAGATGGTAGTGCTGCCTCGAAGCTTCACTGGAGGGCTATCAAAATAATATAAAATTAACTTTTGCAAATTGTCAAATTTACTTATTGAAATTATTCTAAGAATGGAATTGTTCAGGTTTATTTAAGTAATAATAATTATCAACGTTATGCTTAACTTTTACTAATTTAAGTTGTCTTCATCCTAATGATATTAAACCGTAGCGGAGCGGGGTACTTTCAGCTAGTACATTATAAAAGTTCCAAAATCAAATAGGTTTTCAACCGACTTAAAAAAAAAGGGAGGTTCTCAACTCGTCTGTATTTTTTTTTTGTGTGTATGTTATGCGATTACTCCATCAATTCTGAAACAATTTTGATCGGTAGGGCATACTTCAGAGGTGGGCCCATAAAAAATAGTTTGAAAACAACGCAGCACTTTTTAAGGAATATAAAAAAAACAGTTAAAAAAATCATATAAAAATCTAAAATCTCCATGGTAACTAAATCTAAATTATTAACAAAAATTGATAATTTACATATGCAGTTAACTCTCGATGTGTCGTACTTCGATAAGCTGAATTCTTAAATAATTCGAACAAAATCTACGGTCGGAAGTTAAAAAACGATAAAAATCGTGTAAATAAGTCGAACTGAAAATAGTGTTCAAAAGAGAGAACTTCTAGGACCACCTCTATGAAATGAACTACCTATTAGAAGACATCGCCTCTATAACCCGAACTCAAATTTAAAGAATTTCATGTGTAATTTGTTTTTCTGTTTCCCATCATTGTTTATCTTTCCAGTTCATAGTTGCACCAGTCACTTATTATTAGTTATTCACTCGAGTGGTTTTACAGTGGCTATTGAAAATTCCTTCAATTAACGAAAAGTTAAAATTAATTCGTAAAGTGGAGAAATGAGAAAGGAGTTGGGCGTTTGTTGCTAGTGAATTCCGAATTCCGAATTCCGCGTAGTTCTCTTTCAACCGTCCTAAAGCATAAAGAAAAGATCGCCACTGGTGGAAGGCGGTAAGTCTACTTTTAGGCACCCTCAGAAAAAAGCGCTGTTCAGTTGAAAGTTATATGATAAATTGGTACCGGGTATTTAATTTTCTATATCAATGATTTTATATGTACGTATAAACAAGATACACATTAATGAAAAATATACTTAATGATTTCAACTAAAATTTAGTGTTCAATTTTCCCATTAAATGAAGATAAGTGGAATGATAACCTCGAAAATTCTTTGTTCAGTAAGTCGAACTATTTTTCAGGGTAGCTTGAAGATCGAGAATTGACTGTATAAACAAAAATACTCTTACCACTAAAAAGTAAAAAATAAAAATAATTTTTAGAAAAAACAAAACAAAACCGACTTCAAGATTAAACCTACATATACAAACTTGAACTAAAAAATAAAAAATAATATTTTAATTGCTTCAAAACAAAAACCATTAAATGATAATCAACGAAATTATCGACATTTACATACCTATTCACAATTTATGGTGATTTATTTTTGAAGTCGGTGCCAACCAAAACAAACAGAATTTGAAAAGAAATGGTAATTTTAAAGATCCTCCCACTGTTTCATCACCGCCACACCGCTGTCTCCGGCCGTTCGAAAGTGTATTGCAAAGGCAGAATTAAACTGTCCTTCTTGGTTGGCACCGACTCCAAAAATAAATGATCATAAATTGTGAATATGTATATATGTATATAACTGTCAATAATTTCGTTGATAGTTATTTAATGGTTTTTGTTTCGAAGCAATTAAAATATTATTTTTTATTTTTTAGTTCAAGTTTGTATATGTAGGTTTAATCATGAAGTCGGTTTTTTTTTTTTTTTTTTTTCTAAAAATTATTTTTATTACATTTTTTGTTAAAGTTTCTCAATGATAAAAAAAATGCTCGTAATGAAGAAAAACACCTCATTTTTTCGACCTAAACCACGAATTTGACAAAAAATGGTTCCTAATCGAAAGTTTTTTGAAGGGACTATTTTGATGCAGAACAGTGTACTTTTTGAAAAATAAGCTTTTTCTGTTTGGACATTCTGCCTGTTAGTGATAAGCATTTTCTAGTATATAGTGTTCCTAAAACTATTGCAAGCAAGATGATAGCCATAACGAGTAGACTCGTTGGCTAACCCCTGGTGGTTCAAGGCCCAACCAGTAGGTCGCGCCAACGGAAACAATAAAAATTCCCGATAAGAAACCCATGGAACCCCTTGACATATGCAAATTAGATTTGTGTCTTCCTTCAAAATCGGGTCACCGCCTCGATCCTCCGCTCATGAGGGATTTGGTGACAGCTTTAAAATTGAATAGAAAACAATATTCCTCTTCATAAAGTTAATTGTCTCAAATCTATTTGATATACTTAGGGATGGTTGTCGATACACGATATATCGAAATATTGATATTTTTCTTTCGATATATCGATACGTACCTAACGATGTATTGTTTTCTCTATATTCTAAAAATACAACATACAGCTACATAAGGGGAAGTTTTAATGCAACTTTTCTATTTTTATGTAAGAAATATGTTGCTACTGTTTCATTTCAGTCTCAAATGAGCGGTTAATTTCTATAGCAGGATCAGCAATTTCACTAACAAGGAATAAATTAAGTGGAAATATTTTAGAATATAATTAATATAAAAGGAAATATTGGAAATATAATTCTTTTCACCCTCTTCGAGAAAAATGAAATTTTTAAACCGAATATTGGTTACATACCTTTAAATCGCCATTACTTTGTCACGCAATTCACTGGTAGGTATCGCTGAAAAGAGGAGTGTCTCAGTTTTCTTTTGATGTATATAAATGTAAAATTCGATGGACGAAAACCTATTAAAAAAATTGTAAAATCCGAAAAACATTTTGATTTTTATCTTGAAACCAGATAGGATGATGAAACCAAAGACATTTCAAGCGTATTACTACCCTGTATTTCGTGTAAAAAAATAAATTTGATAAGTTTAACCGTCTAAACGTAATTCATGTTTTTGTCAATTTAAATAAAAGTTGCCAAAAATTTCATTTTCTTCGAAGAGGGTGAAAAACATATTTTTTTAATTTGTTGAATAAGCGTTTTTAATGTTTTTGAGGGTGCTGCATTAGAATCTGACGTCAATTTTTGTGTAAAAAAATTTATAGAGGTAGTTTGATTGAAAAACTATTCATTTTTTCAGTATTTAATTAACCTAAACCAAAATCTATGGAGTGGCTGTATTTCCCCTTAAATCCGCAATCAAAACTAAATATCTTGGTGCAAGAATCATGTCAATATCATTTTTAAACTCGATATATAAAATAAATTAATTTAATGCTATTTTATTTTTTTCTCGGCTTCTAGAGCCCATTGGTCAGAACGGCAAAATACGTGTCTGATATTTTTTGACCAGGAACCTCCAAAAAAATTCCCAACAAGATCTGTGAGAGACTGAGTGTGTCTTCCCCTTGTAAGATAGATTTTAGAAAAGCAGACAGAAACATCGAAGAGAATAGACATGATTGATAGATCATCATAGAAAATTACTAAGGGATTTTCATGAACAATCCAAGATTAACTCTGATTTAGTGATAGTGATAAAATAAATTTATAAGGGAAACAAATCCAAAGTAAAAATTGGCTCACTGATCAGGAGAGTTTGGAATTATGTTTCTTGAGAATCAGTCAATAAATGAAAACAACTATTTTAGAGACGTTTCTAAACGTCGCTAAAATCGTTGTTTTTATTTATTGATTGATTCTCAAGAACCTTAGTTAACATATAATAATAACAGTCAAGAATTCTATAAAATGTTATGTGTTTTAGGGTAAGTGTAGGGATGAACCCATCTTCAATTAAGGTTTTTTTGAGTGCTTTGAACTCCCCGATTTTGAAATGATGCGTGACACTCATCAAAAAATGTGCAAGGATTCGAAGTTGCGAGTTGGCCGAGGGGAAGAGGGGGCTCTAAGCCCCTGTGGTGGGGAGAACAGAGAGAAGTCCTGTCGCTCCTCCGGATCGCCTCTAGTGGGGAAGGAGATGGCGATCAGCAACCTCTTCCGATCATGCGTCTTCTTAGTCGTCGTATTATCTAATCGTGAGTATTATATTATTACATTATATTTTATTTTATTTTTTATTATAGCATAGTTCAAGATATCTAGGAGGCAGTGATGTTAATGATTAAATATTTGGATGGTTCAGTGATTTAGTATTCGTCGGAGGGCATGAGCTATTTTGGATGCTAGGATAACTATTTATATAGATTTTTAAAAATAAATTTTAAGTGGTGGAATCCATTTTAAAATTTTTTTTAAAAGATACACATTATTACGGTTTAATTATTTATTTTCAATAATTACATATTTTATACATATAGTCTCGTGCAAAGTTGATTTCCTAAAAAAAAAAAAAAAAAAAAAAAGAAATATTTTCTTTATTAAGGAAAATATATTTAGAATCTATTTTTTGAATCCTTATAGCATATCATAAAGTATGGAAGATATTAAGGAAGCTCGTTGTGAAGTGAAATAAAGATCGCTACCAAAGAGACTTTAACGCCTGAGCCTCAAGATGGTATTTCCTCCTCAAGGCCTCAGCGGTTCCGATCGTGTTCTTGTAATGTCCAATGTTATCTAAGATGCAGTGGGGTCCTTTCTAATGATTCCATCCTAGTTCTTCAGCTGGATCTTTTTCTGACGGTATATTCACTAATCCATCAAGTTTCTACGCTTCAATTCAGTATTCATATTAGACTCTTTCGTATCTTTACACTCAGTGCTGATATCATTCAGAAGTTCTTGTTATTTGGCCTCTTTAGTTGAATATAAAAACTTTTGATTTCTCGTCTTATATTAAGATTTTTCAGAGAAATAGCAGTATAGGTTTTTCTTTTGTTTTTTAAACGAAATTTTAAAATTCGTTTAACATTCCAGACTAAAACAAGAAGAAACTGCCCTTTGTTTTTGACTTCTTAATTTACTAGGCAAACGTTTAAGTCTCCCAAATTATTTCTAGAGACTCATTTACAGGACAGTGATTTGACCTGTTTGAACTTACGGAGTTGAGCTTTGAGGCTCCACTATATCATCCAATTCCTCTCGTATCCAATCCTTACAATCTATAATCCTTCGAAAAATCATCAATACTAGTTAATTTTTCACAAACTTATCCATATAACGTGTGTTGCTGATTTAGCCCATACCAGATATCAATCCTTTCATTGTAAATTCCATAGACATTCAAATCCACTAGTATTACAACTTGCTTCTAATTCTATTCCATATAACCCTCCGAGGCGTCTGAAAAGATGACTTCCGAACCTTTTAATTTAAAATTATTTGTTGTTAAATCTATTTAAAAAAATTTATATAAAAAAAAATTTATTTATAAATCCTTTAAAAATTTATAAAGGACCAAAAACCCGATTATTGTTAAACAGTTAATTATATAGTTTCTAAGGGTCGACAAAATATAATTTTGATATATATATATATATATATATATATATATATATATATATATATATATAATTAGTTTTTACAATTCACAAAATTACATGCTGTACCAAGAAAATAAACCAGACTCAACTTAAAATTCAATACTAATAATGGACTTAAATATATGTGATGTAATCATAATTTATAATGAAAGAAAAATATTTGAAAAAAAAACAAAACAACTTTCAACGAATAAACAGAAAAATATAACATCCTAGTAATAAACTAAACAAAAATTGTGACTATACGTTCGCAAATATCTACACACACACACACACACACACACACACACACAAACATACATACATTATATATATATATATATATATATATATATATATATATATATATATATATATATGTATAGATATATATATATATATATATATATATATATATATATATATATATATATATATATATATATATATATATATATATATATATATATATATATATATATATATATATATATATATATATTCACACGTTCATACTCATACATACCTATATGCAATGGTTCCTTTGACAAGCCTTTGATGTTAGTAAATTTCAATAAATAACTGGCTAGTTAAAAGTGTTCTGTTTAATTTATTCTCGGCATATTTAATTTTTATCTAAATACATATAAATATTATTTTGACTTCCTAAATATATTTAAAAATATAAAAATTAGTTTTAATATTTTGAAAGAAAAATTCTTAAGAAATCTGCAATAATAAAAGTGAACACCCATTGAGATCCTATAATACAATTTCTTACTTTATAAATTTGTTTATATTTAATTAAGTTTGAATAGATTTTCAAAAATTAATTATGATTCTCCATGTTTGAGGTTAGATGCTTTATACTACACCATAATAACCTATAGGTGGCCGTTACATGAAAACATTATAACTATTAATGGTTGTACCTATTTGTGGGAGAAGCCCTACATTCTACATAATGTAGCAATAAGTTCAATCCACGATATAAAAATGTACCTCTATGTACGATCTAACATATTTTATTTGAGCCATCAAATTAGTTTGGATTTTAGAGCACTTCAAGCTTCCAAAGATCTAAATATAACACTGTTTAAGGGACTTAATAATAAAATAAAATAAATATTTGTATTCTATATTGAATTCTTTGAATTGTAATTAATTTATAATTCATTTATTCAATGTTCAATTTTTTTTTTAATTCTAAATTATTTTATAATTTATTAAATATTATATTATTTTTAATTTTATTATTGGTTCATCTAGTAGTTACTGTAAATAAGTCTATATATGGTACATATTAATTCTTTTGTTTTGTTTTTTCCTTGCGGTTACCCACCGGAATGTATCTTCATTTCACACAAGATTTGTTTATTTTCTTTTTTTTTACCGCGTTGATTATAATAATATTAATAAGAATAATAAGAGAATTAATTATTATTGCAGGAGGAGAGAGAATGAGAACTTAAAATGTGATACGAAGTAAAATATGGTATACGTATATGCAAAAAACAAAACAAAAAGACAACATTCAATCACTGTTATGAGATATTAACATTCGTACATATATGTGAATGTAAGAATATAATCATTTAGAAGTGTTTTGTGGAGTAATTATTCATACTTGGGTAAAAACATTTAAACTTGATTTCGGGCAAATTTCTTCCTTTCACAACCGTTGGTCCAGTAACAGTTCAACCTTACCTAAGTATTCAAATCAAGAAATTTCCTGTGTTGTAGTGTTTTTTTTTTTTTTTATTATTTATGTTATTAAAATAAATAAATTAAAAAAAATATATGGTCGGTTAAATTTATATATTTAACTAGAATATTAAATGTATAAATATTAGAATGTTCACTATGGTTATATATATCCAATGTCGTCCCTAAATCGAAACTTTTAATATATGAAAAAAAAACGTTTTAAAATTTTTTTTTTTTTTTATAGAATATTTTTTTTTTTATAGAATTTCATGGTTCAGTTTAATTAATTTCAGTAATAATAAGTTTATTTTGTAACTTCGGTTATTTAATTAAAGACATTTTATTTCGGGTGTATTAGTTTTAAAGTTTTGCAATTTCACTATATCTTATTACAAATCAAAGAAAATTAAATTGAATGATTCTTGTAAAAAATATACGCTTATGAATCAACGTTATAAATACCGTAATTATAAAACTAATTTGCAAAACTGCAATTCGATTTTGCATCTGGGAAGAATTTACATTCTCTTGGAACGGTCGTTCTCGAACTCGTCGGCCTTCGTAAACTAGATTGTGATTGGAGGACAGATCGTATTCTCAGCTTAGTTAGCCTATCATCTAAGTTTTGTTATCGAGTTGAAACAATATTATGAACGAGTCATTTTAATTAATCACTTTAAATCGGTTTTTGTTTATTTAATTGATTATAAACTAGAAAATGAAATTAACCCTTTTACTGGTAATTACATTGGGAAATAAAGTATTCCTAAAATGGAAAATCATTCGGTTGCCATGGTAAACAGCGCCATTTTTAATTCCGATTGTCATGCGCTTTATATTTAATATTGATATTAATGGTTATTAAGTTGGATATAACTTATGTAGGATTAAAATGAGCAGTTTATGTCTTCAGTTTCGGTATCATCATCTACTGCCAGATTCTATTCAAAGCCATTGTTGTATCAGGCATGGATGGTATATAGTTCATTTTCTAGAATTAACTATATACCTACTATATAACTAAAAATTGTCTTCTGAATACAAACTTATTCGATATTTTAATATTTGTGTACCATTTAAGGAGGTATTTGCCTTTATCCTACGATAATGTCAAAGATACAAGCTCAGATTTGAATAAATTTCAATAAATAGCGGGTTAAATGTCATTGATCGACGAATCATTTTTCACTTTTATTAGATTTTTTTTTTTATATGAAAACTTGTTTCGAATGTTAAACATTCATCATCTGTTTTAAAAAAATTCAAAAATTTCAAAACATCGATACTTTGCTACATGGGTAATATATAATAATTTTAAAAAAATGTAACAAAAGTAATCAAACATATTAAAATTCACAAAAGTAGGCAACATGAAAAGGACTTCTAAAAGATATTAAAAGACATAGAGCAGACTGAATATAAAAAGGCGAAAGCGATACCTATCCTTTCATAGTAAGCTCCATAACCCCTATTTCTCAACTTGCTTTATTTTTTTTTTTTTTTGTTTTTTTATAAATACCAATTTATTTAATATTTAGAAATAACTGTAAAAATATACATTACAATGTTAAAAACCTTGACAAAAATGGAAAACTTGAAAAGTAACTACTCATCAGAAGCACTTTATTAAAACTTCTACACTAGAAGATCTCTAGGCCATCTTCTTTCAGACGCCCCGGAGGATTATCGGGAATGGAGGGAAGCAAGTTGAGAAACTAATTTATTTGAGTGATTATGGAGCTTACTATGAAAGGAAAAGTATCTGGTGTGGGCTAAATCAGCAACATATGGAACATAAAGGTTTTTATGGATAAGTTTATTGGTGACAAGGTAAGGAGCATTGAGGATTTTTCGAAGGATTTTGGATTATAAGGATTGGATACGAGGTGAATTGTCTTTGGTAATTTAGTTGAGCCCCATACGCTTTCCTAGTCCAAATAGGTCTAATCACAGTCACGCAAAAAGTCTTATGTAATTATTAGGAGCTTTGAACGATTTGTCTAATAAATGATTTAAATATTTAAATTGAGACTATTTTCTACTTGAGTTTTAGTTTCACTTCCGAGTCTTTGTTGATTTTATGGTTATTTTCATTTAGATAGATGGTGAAGTTGAAATTTTGGGTCATATTATTGTATTCCTTTAATCTTTTGTTTACCGATCGTCCAGTATTTCACGTGTGTTTAGTTTCATAATCATTACATTTTAGTTCATACACACCGCTTTTTTTCATATTCATTCAGTCTTCCATTGTTCTCGATATCTTTCTGAAATTCTTTACATCTTGTTTCCTTAGGTTAGTATCAACATGTTTGATTACTAAGTCTTACATTAAAAAAAATAATAATAATTTTGTATGTATTTAGAGGTGATTATGAATGTTTGACATTCGGAACTAGTTTTAAAATAAAATAATTCGTAATAGAAGTGACAAATAGTTTATTCACATCCACAGGAGTTGCGGTTCTTATTTACAATTCAATAATTAACTATTTTTATTTAAATGTCTTTATACAACTTTGTTTATACAAGAATGACAAGACAAGAAACTTGTTGAATTGACATAACTAACTTTCGGTTAAGATTAGATTTCTTTGTATGGCTTTACTTTAGCCATTGTGAAAGAGACAATAGTAGAGTGGGTGCTAAATGGGAGCGCCTTCTTTATAATATATTGTCGCTAAGGTGTGGGTCTATAACAGTGCTGTAACCTTCCATAGTGCTCGAACATTTGGGCTATATGTATACCATCATGTTTCTTAATGATAAGAAAATTCGGCATCTGTGTTTTATTACAATCATCAAAAAAAAAAACTAACACTATAACCATGAAGTGTTATGGGTTCAGTATTGAGGTAAGGCTGTGCTGTTACTGGGACAAAGATTGTTTGTTTATTTCGTTTAACGTCACTTTATGCTGCTATGCTAATCGGACGATGCTACCGTGGGAGTCCTAAATTTTGCCTATCCAGGTATAATTAGGATAGGGATTTTGAGTACCTGGCTCGGGACCCCCATTTTACGTCCCTTGGACGGCATAGCTAAGGATTTTTTTTTACTCCCTTTAAAAAATCCTAAGGCAGGCTGCGAACCCGCGATCTTGGGTTTAGTAGGTTGCTATGCTAAACTGGGACAAAGATTATGATTTGGGCTTTTTGACCGCTTAAGATTATGACCGCCAGGTTTTTCCCCTTATTTAACCACTTCAGAGAGGCTGGGTGTGCCCCCAGGAGGGTCTGCACGGATTTTTCTGCCTTCAATCGGGCATGGCAGCATGGCAGCCAAGTGCCTTACCCACTGAGCTACAGTACCTCCTGTTTATATAAAGAAGAGTAAAGGCAATAGAATAGTGCTGATGTAGATAGCAGCTTAAAAATCTGAGAGGACCAACATATCTTATTATTTTTGTTATTTCCTCTTCTAGCGCATTGCATAGTAACCTATCGGGATAATACTGTCTGATCGACAGGTCCCAAACCTCTGCTATTTGGTTTTCCCTCCTCCAATCCCATACCTGGCTCAAATGCCTCTCTCAATCCTTCAGACCAAGTCTTCCTAGGTACTTCTTGGGGACTTTTTCCTCTGCGACAGTTTCCTCGGTCCATTCCCTACCACCTTAGAAGAATTTTAGATTGGGGGGAGGAGGGATAATTTTTCGCCAGATGGTTCTAGGCCCAATTATTTATTGTTCTGCAGAAAGAGCTGATAAAAAACTAAAAAAAAAAAAAAAAAAATAGAAATCTCTTTGAAAGGTTACAATCGATTGCTATTTCTTTTACCCCCTCTCTCTTGTCCTGTTGTTGAGCTATATTATGTTCTTTACTTAGGAATGTCTGTTGGCGTATATACATATCAAAGCACGTTATGTGAAAAAATGTGATTGTCTCTATGATTTTTTAAGATCCCAGAACATTTGCTGATCAATCTCAAGAAAAAGTCAGGAGGTTTTTCTTGGATGTTTATTTGAACTGAGCAGTTTGACTACTTTTCTGTAGCCACTTGAGGTATAGAAGGATCAATACAATCAGGTTGCGATTAATGATCTATGGGGATTATTTTATTAGAAAACAAGTTTCGAATGCTGAACATTCTTCTTCAGCGATCGATAACTTTTCTTTAGGACTTACCAGCTGCACTTTGGTCAAAACGTTCCAATCGTGGTTATCAGATTACATGTTATGACCAGCTGCATCCAAACTTTTTCAATAATCCCTCATTCGCTCTGACTGCTTTGCTTTAGTCTTCTCTCTTCCGCCCATCCACCACGTCCACGCCTTGTTCTATCTTCCACAAGAACTCAGATGTTTTTAAGATGATTCCCGAATCCCTCTCTATCCAGGCAGTTCCCGTCAGTGATTCCAAGTCTCTTCAGTTCTTTCTTCATCTGCTTAACATAACCAATCTGGCTTATCAGATTATACATCGAATGTTAATGATTGTTTTGTTAATTAGAAAATTATATTACTAAATTTCTATTTCCTTTTTTTTTTTTTTTTTACAATTTTTTATTTTTTTACATTTATCGTATCGGCCTACTAAGGACCACGTCATTTGAGCTGTCTCTTCTTGGCTTTGACATTAGCCCAGTACTCCTTCATTCATTGCCGGTGTTTCGCCTTTCTCTCTTCTGTCCACATCTTTCCCGTCTCGAATTTTGGTTTCATGAAAACTATAGTGATCCCTGTGTATCTTCTTAAGTGGATCGCGCTTCTGGATGTCTTGGAAAGTAATCCCGATCTCCAACAGGTCTTTTTCCACCTCGGTAAACCAGGCTCCCTTGATCTTCTTATCCTTAAAGTAAGTGAAGATCCTGTTAGTTGAGAAGAATTTTATTTTTTATATATTACTTAAAATATGAAGAAAAGATAAGTAGTAGTGTAAACATTGTCTGAAAAAAATTCTATAAATAATTAGATATTATGAAACTATATTGTTATGATTATAAAATAATCTTATATGAAAAAAAAATCTAATTAGTATGAGTGTTCACTGACGGCAATTTCCAAATCTAAAATGTTCTTGCAAAGATAGATTAGTTTCTAATTATGAACGAAAAAGAGGTTATAGTTTATCGATCATTTATAAGTTCAATCCATTCATAAATATAACTTAAATTTTATTATATTACGTTTCTGTAATAGATCCATCAATTAAAAAAGACTGCTCCAGTTGTGGTACAGCTGATGCAGTAGCAAATGGAAAGGTCGAAAACGGATTTTGGTCTGGGCAATCAAAGTGAAAATAACATCTCGAAAAAATGTGAAAGCGCTCTCTCGTTGGGGGGAGGGGGCTTCAGGAAACCTCAACAAATTTTGGAGCAATTTCACTTGGAATTTTGCTACATATTTATTTACAACAATATTAATATATGTGTATATGTGTATATATTTATTTTTGTATATCAGAATGTCTGCTACCTTTTCTTATTTTTTAGTAATGCAACTTGAGATAAATAACGAAAATTTGGAATAGAGATAAGCTGCCCATTGACTAAGTTCTACGATGGGTAGACCATTTTTTCAGATTCTTGAACGATATTTTAGATTTGTATATGTAAAATTATATTATATTACAAGCATCCTTCCGTCGAGGCTTCGCTCTCTCCCATACGTACAGAACTAATAATCGAAATTTTATAAGTTTATCCATCAAAATCTTGTATTAAAGTATGGAATTGATGATATTTTCACCCATAGCAGTCATTTTTAACCTGGTTAAATTTGCATTAATTAGGTGTTTGAGGATTACGAAAAGTATTATAAGACGAGCAATTTTCAATTATAATCTATGAGTTGGTAATCCAGATGGAGAGAAACTATTAAGAAACTGTGGCCTATAATGAACTGCATTACCATTACTTACAACTTATGGCCCATAAACAATATTTTTATATACAGTATCAAAAAGCGAAGGATAGGCCTTTTGATTCGTGGTTATTTTAATTAAGCAGAAATAATTTTATTAATTCCATCTGGTCGGATTTTATTAGGTTGATACAAAAATAATGCAGGATCTTATTTCCGCTTCATTATTAATTCCAATTGTGCAAACAAAACTAATTCACAATGCTAAGTTATACACATCATTTTAAAGCCTATTTATCTCGCTTACTTTCCAATATAATTTTTTTTTTTTTAACATTTAATTCAGTCCATTCAGTGCCTCCAGACAAAATGACGTCTAGGAGCGATTTTCGGCAAATTTACTTGTATGAGTTCAAACTCGGTCGAAGTGCTGCGCAAACGGCTCGAAATATTAATAAAGTTTGGGAGCCAGGTACCATTAATGAATCTACTGTGCAGCGATGGTTTCAAAAATTCCGTAGTGGAAAATTTAACCTTTTAAACAAAGAAGGTGATGGCCGTTTCTCTGCTATTGACAACGACCAGTTAAAGGCAATGTTTGAAACTGACCCCACCAAAACTACTCGTGAAATAGCGGAAGAACTCGATGTGGATCAGTCAACAATCCTACGCCATCTCAAGGCAATTGGAAAAACAAAGAAGCTTTTTCTGAATAGCAAAAACCTGCATTATTTTTGCATCAACCTAATAATTTCTAACCATAAAAGTACATGACTGTGTAGCGAACCCCATTTCTGGTACTCAACATTATACAATCTTTTATTGTTGCTAAACCTAGAACTATGAAAATGATGTAGCCAAATTTGGTATATTTCACACCATATAGTTTGTTTTATTAAAAATTTAATTGAAAATAAGTAAATTTTATTATCAATGTCAAGCTCTAAATAACACTGTACCTTCCGATCGTCGCCTATCGGTCAATTTTTGAATCTCAATATTATCCACATATTATTGGTTTTTAATAAAAAAAAAGAAAATAGGAGATTTTATTACTGCTAAACCATTCTTGAACTATAATATGGCCTGTCCTTTTATATCAGGGTTTGAAATCAATAATTAAAAAAAATAATAATAAAAATCAAATCCGATCAAGACTTTTATCTGGAATTTTTAAAATCATTTGATGATTTTTATTCAGATCGATTTTTATTATTGATCATAAGTGATAAAAATGAAATTCTGATCATTATTTTTTGAACGAAATTTTTACAATTAACAATAATAATAATTTTAGAGTAATTCCTTTCTAAATCAGAAAGTTAATTTGTTTGAATTATTTCCAAGATCTACTTAGAGTATTTTGTTTACAAACATATTAATCAATTTTGTGTAACTGTGATTTTAATTTTCTGTTCAACATTTTAACAATTTAATCATTATTATTTATGCAATACCGTTTCACTCAGTGAGTGATCACAATTTTTAATCAAATCAATAAACATCAAAAATCAATTGAAATTTTGATTTATGAATCAGGAATGTATATATGTATATATATATATATATATAGTGAACAACAAAATGTTTCGTGAGAGATCAGTCAAAAGAATCAAAAAATAATCCTCGTTAGATCGAGACTGGGTTAATCGAGTCCCTAGTGTAGTTATGTACGAATGATTGTCAAATCGTGGAACTAACGGTGACCCGGGTAGACCCAGCCCCTATCTCTATCTTTTGTTTTTTTTTTGCATCAGCTATCAGCTGCCTTTTAGCTCCCAGGGACACTCGATTATACTTGAGCCAGTTGGGTATTAGTGGCAGTTTTTTAAGAAGAGTTTTTTAGCTCCAAGTTTTCTTAACAGTGTTATCAACTGAGCATTATAACGGGCCTGCCTGCCCCGGCTGCTTCGCTTCGATGAAAAAGTTACGGGTTCCTTTTTATGAGGGACCAGTATCTTCAGGTAGCAAGGAGGTGTTTTAAGTCCAAGAATGTCTTGCTATAAGGCAGCAAAAGCATCAATTGATTGGGAGTACAGATG
This sequence comes from Euschistus heros, assembly GCA_003667255.2. Classification (NCBI taxonomy): domain Eukaryota; kingdom Metazoa; phylum Arthropoda; class Insecta; order Hemiptera; family Pentatomidae; genus Euschistus; species Euschistus heros. The sequence continues at coordinate 1,321,709 of RCWM02000237.1, forward strand.
TGTTGCTCCATGTCGATTCTTTTTTACACCGGTTCCTGAGTAAAGAATTGTTATCGAGAATCGATGAAAGTCGATTCCAATCCTAAGGACTTATCGAGACCGTTGACGTTGGCGATGGTTTTATAGTACCTAACTATGCAACTATATTCCATCAATTATTTTCCTTAATGATAAAAAGGAAGCTGTTATATAAGATATTTAATTAAACTTTAATAGCACTTGTTGCTACAAAGTCTATATCGATGTTTAAAATACAGGGTGAGTATCTCTTAGTGTAAAAAAAAAATTGGGTTAAACTAGATCAAAAATTCCCCAAATATGGTAAGGTGAAGATCAAGCTGTTCTTAGATATCAAGTTTGTAAAATTCAAGGTTACGTGTACTCTGTTCTTATAGGAAATTTAATGCTAAATCTGAAAATGTGGCCAAAATTTGAAAAATATTTAGACAAAATGGAGATATTACAGTTTTTTTTTATGGGAAAAAAAAAAAAAAAACGTGATTTCCTCAAAAATGTTTTTGATTTATCGTATATCTGCAACGGTTGGAATAGAAAGGTGAGATTTGCGGCATTTAGCTACATTTTTGATCTAGTTTAACCCAATTTTTTTTTTTTTTTGCACTAAGAGATACTCACCCTTTATATTGCTACTGCAAGCAAAAAATAAAATTGAGGCGTCTGGTTGCAAATCGTAGCAAAACCAAATTTCTAAATTTTTCACCAGAAGCCAAAAACCATAGCAATATGATGCCCAATTGATATGAATGTAATTTTTCTTGTATAATTAGCAGAAAAATAGATGGTTTTAGTTGGGCAAGCGTAATAAGGGCCCCTGTTGACCAGTTTTTTTAAAAAAAATTTTTTTTTTCTGTACTTACTCCGTTTGGCAACAGTTTTGGGTACTTACTCCGTTTTGCAACAGTTTGAGACTTACTCCTTTTTGATAATGAAATAAATACATGTGCTGCGTTGATTTATAGAATTGAAATGATGGATCAAAAATGATTTTACGTTTAAAAATGTTGCTTATTAGCTTGGTGAACAATAAAAACGGATAGTAAAGTAATAAACGATATATGTACATGCATGGACTAGTCTATGTAATCACAATACACATTTTCTTAAACAAATTATTATTCTTACTCATCTTACTTCTAGACAGACTTTTAGTAAAACTTCTTTGAAAATGGTTAAAAACAATTTATCATAAAAAAATATTTGTATACATAAATGCGATTATTTTTTAGAACATTGAGGAACAAAATAAAAACAATAAAGTATTGAACTACGTAGTAGTATCAAAATATTATTGACTCTGTTTTTTAGTGGGTAACTTTAAAATTCAAAACAAATATCTATCTGAAAACTTTTTTATAATGTTTAAAAACATTTATTAGTTTAGTTTAAGAAACAAAAAAAATGAATTATAATTTAAAAAATGGACTTAATAGTAGTAATTACAATCACAATAACAGGTAACTTTTCTAAACAGCTAATTTTGTTTCTTCCACCTCGTTTATGTCTCCTAAATCTGACAAATAATATGCATAATATGGCAGCCATATTGTGAGATACTCCCTTTTGGTACTGTGATAGGCATGGTTTTAACCTCTTTTGCAACAGTACGTGATCTTTAATTGTAAATTTGAACAGCTTTTCCTTCGTTTTCAAACCTAAAACCTAGTCAGTCTTCTGCCCGGCAAGGAGCTGGATCGAAAGGTATAAAAAACTCAATTTCGATTTCTGGTGGATTTGCTACGTTTTGTAGTTGATTGATCCTCGGCCTTCCTCTTCTCCATAGGCATATGGTTAGCGACCCTTATCGGTATCCGATCTTGCCTCATTCTTTTTAGGTGTCCTGCCCAGCGAAGTCTGTTGAGATTGGTAAAATCCACCACAGGTGTGTCACGGAATTCTGCGTAAACCTCTCTGTTGTGACGCCTTCTCCAGACACCATTCTCCCATACTGGTCCATAGATCTTTCTTAATATCTTCCTCTCAAATACGGCCAGTCTTTGCTCATCAATCCTGTTGATCACCCAGGATTCTGATCCATATGTGAGGATGGGTCTGATCAGTGTCTTATAGAGAGTGACTTTTGTGTTTTTGGTTATTAGCCTGGATTGGAAGTGCTTGAGAAGGCCATAGTAGCTCCTGTTTGCTGCTTGTATTCTTCTTTCAATCTCTTTAGAACAGCAGTTATTGACATCTATACGGGCACCTAAATACGTAAAATCCTGTACCGCTTCAAAGACATAGTCTCCTACTTGTAAGTGCGGATCTCTCCGGTCGTTTCCGATAGCCATATACTTAGTTTTATGCGTGTTAATGACTAATCCCATGTTTCTCGCGGAAGTTTCCAGGGCCGCAAATGCCTCCTTCAGGCCAGCTTCTGTTCTTGCAATCAGATCAATATCGTCCGCGTAGGCCAGGACCTGGATCTGCCTGTTAAATATGTGCCCCCTACCTGTAGGCGAGAATCGCGAATTGCTTTTTCCAGAGCCAGGTTGAAAAGTAGGCAAGCCAATGCGTCACCCTGCTTCAGGCCATTCTCTGTTTCTACTGGGTTTGACAGGTGTGACTGTACTCTGATTCTGCATCTTGATCCAGACATTGTGGCCTCAACCATTTTTATCAGCTTTGCGGGAATGTTGAATTCCTTCATAGCCTTGTAGAGTATCTTCCTGTTAACCGTATCATACGCCGCACGGAAGTCTATAAAGAGATGGTGGGTGCTGATTCTATATTCCAATGACTTTGGAATATAGAATCAGCACCCACCATCTCTTTACGTTTTGTAATTAGGCGCCTCAATTGTCATAAGTAATCACTTTTGGAAAATTAAGAAATAGAATTACTTTTTTTAAGCAAAACTGCCAGTTATATATTTTTTTTAAACCCATCAACTTATGTTCGTTTAACTTTTAATGAGATTTCTCTTGGGTTTATATTTAATTTTTTACGATGCGTCGAAAACCTACCTCGTCCCGCCCTCTTCATCCTGTTAATGGAGTACCGTTAAATAATGATGAACAAATAAGGTGCCTTGGATTTTATTATTGTTTGTCGGTTCCGACTGCTACAGCACCTGCTTGACAAACGTTCAAATCTCCAGATTCACTACAAAAAAACTCATCTATATGACGATTATCAGTCCTATTTTGACATACGGTTTAGAGTTGAGGAGGATCGACCAAATCATCGAATTCTTCCCGCATCCAATCACTCCTATTTAAAATCCTAGATGCTCCTTACTTTGTCACAAATGAACTGATCCACAATGACCTTAATATCCCATATCTCGCCGATTTGGCACGAACCAGATATTTTCTCCTTTCATAATAAACTCACTCCTTCTCCAAATCCACTTGTTGCACAACCCACTTTTCATTCCATTCCTGATAATCCTCCGAGGCGCCTGAAAAGAAGATGGCTTCGGGATCTTCTCCTTTTGTAAATATTTCATTAGATGGTACTACCAATGGGTAGTTCCTCTACAAGTTGTATTCATGTCATTATTTTTTATTTTAAACCGCTCATTTACTAGATGTGTTTTTAATACAGTTGTAAATTTTTATTAATTAAAGAAATTTTTAAAAATATATTTAATGTCCATAACATCATTACATTTCTAACATCACAAATATATTCTGCCCACACATTATATTTATCAAATGTAGTGACTGCTGAAGGTTCACACGATATGGCCGGATTACTGGGAGTGTCGGACTGTTGAATCGCGGATTTCACCTCATAAACAAAAACTATAGAAATAATAAAATATATAAATATATGAAATATTAAACAATACAATGCAAATTGAAACTATTAAAATAAAATTTGCTTTTCATATAGATCCCTTATACCTTTTTTAAATTCCTATTAAAAACATCTGTTAATAAAATTGTTACATTGTATTAGTTTACAAAATTTAAAATTTGTATTATTCAATTTAAATTATTTAATTATTTTATTAGAACTGTATCTTTGACTAGACTTTACTACTATTTTGTATTCAGTTATCTAATTAGCTACAAATTTTCTTTTTTTCTTGTTTCTTTTTCATTTTTAAATTATTTTTATTATTTATTTATTTGATTTCTTTTAATGTTTGTATCATCTTGGTCACATCCAATTTGTTATTTATTTATTTGTTTATTTTTGTTATTTTAGCCCTGATGAAAACGTTGGCACGCCAAAATATAAGTTTTTCATTTAAAAAACTGGCCGTGTTTATTTATCCTGACTGCACCCCTGACAAATTCATCTCCTTAGTAAAAACTCACAGTCAACAATACAATCATCATTATTAAAATAAAAGTTTGCAGGTGAGGTTATAGGAAAGAGCTATCGATAAATGTGAAACTCGAAGTGAAGCTTCGGAATCGATCTACAAGTTGCGGGTTTAGCTAATTTGGTGGAGCAGTGGTTTGGTGTTACCGTTTCTACTTTCGAATTCATTTCACATCTTATTCTTAAAATTCCTTTAAACCGTTTCAACTAGGTGAATTATTAAATCTTAATATTTCATTTGAATGAATAGATTCTTAACGTTCCATTATACAAGAATTGAAACCTACTAGTTTCTAGCCTTCTTCCTAATTCCTAGATGTTTGATTATAATGTATAGAAGTTGGTCTAAATACCTTGTAACTTAGAAGTGTGATTGCAGTGCTACCAACAGTAACATAGAGCAGTGCTACCAATGCAAAGTTTATGCACAGCTTACTTAATGTCATTTTTTATTGTTAGTTATATATCATATTTATTTATTTTAATAAATCTCCATGATTTTTTTTTACAGTACTTTATTGATATTTACTACTGTATACAATATATACAATTAGTAAGTTTGTGGTAAAATGATTACAATAACTTGTAAAGAACTAATCATTAGTAACGTTTCAATAAAAGTTTTACATTAGAAAGTCCCGAGGCCATCTTCTTTTCAGGCACCTCGAGTGTATCTGGAATAGTTTGTGAAGCAAGTTGGAGACTAGTGGATTCGAGTGGGTATGTAGCTTGTAATTGAAGGATAGGTAGGGATCTTGATTGGAACAAATCTAAAACATATGGTATATTTAGATTTGTTTGTTTATTTCGTTTAACGTCACTTTATGCTGCTATGGCTAATCGGACGATGCTACGGTGGGAGTCCTAAATTTTGCCTTTCCAGGTATAATTAGGATAGGGATCTTTAACGAGTACATCGCACAGGCTTGGGACCCCCATTTTACTTCCCTTCCGAAGGATTTTTTACTCCCTTTAAAATATCCTAAGGTCATCTGCAGGGCTGCGAACCCGCGATCTTGGGTTTAGTAGGTTGCTATGCTAACCACTACACCACAGGTGACCCCGGTATATTTAGATCGTCATGGATAAGTTTTTTTAAGACATAATAAGAAGCATTGAGGATTTTGAATTGTAAGAATTGGGTACGAGAAGAATTGGAAGGTTTAGTGGAGCTCACTGCCGTACGTCCAAATAGGTTTAATCAGTCATGTAAATAAGTGTTCTGTAATTTATTGGGAGCTTTGGACGCTTGTCTAGTAAATGTTGGATCAGTCGAAAACGACGAGCAGTTTCTTGTTGTTTCATTCTCTAATCTCAATGAGTATTTTTTTTTATTTACTAAACTATTTATTGATATTTACAACTGTATACAATATTTACAACAGGTAAATTTGAGGTAATGATTACAATGGTATACCAATAACATGGAAATAACTACTCACCAGCAGCACTTCAATAGTTCAATATTAAATATCAATATTTCTTGGCAATCTTTTTTTCAGACACCTCGAAGGATTATCGGGAATTTAGTGTGAGGCAAGTTGGGAGACTAGTGGTTTTCTAGTAAATTTACTATGAAAGGACAGGTATCTGGTTTGGGCCAAATCAGTAACATATGGAACATTAAGGGCGTTATGGATAAGTTTGTTAGTAACATAATAAGAGCGTTGCAGATTTTAGAAGGATTTTGGATTCTTAGGATTGGATTCGAGAAAAAATGGAAGGTTCAGTGGAGCCCCAAAGTTCAATTCCGTATGTCCAAATGGGTCTAATTACTGTCATATAAATAAGTCTTTTGCAATTCACTGGAAGCTTTGTTCACTAGTAAATGCTGGAGTAGTTAAAAACGACGAGAAGTTTTTTGTCTTTTATGTCTCGTATGTACATTCCAAGTAAGTCGTTTGTTCAAATGGAGTCCCAGGTTGCGGATCTGCTCAACGGAGGTCAGTGGGATATTATTAAAGGATACTGTAGAACAGGAAGACATAGGTTTTACGAGGAGTGGTAAAGGTTATTTGTTTAGATTTGTTTGAATATAATTTAATTTAAAGAAGGCGCGGTAGCTCAGTGGGTAAGGCACTTGACTACCATGCTCCCGGGCCCGAGTTCGAGTCCGACTGAAGGCAGAAAATTTATTTTCTGTTATTTCGGCCGTGGATCGAATTCGAGGTCGGGAGACCCTCCTGGGGCACACCCAGCCTCCTAAAAAGTGGGTACCCTTAATTGGGGAAAAACCTGGCGGTTGAGCGTGAATTCTGGCCAAATCACCTCCTTTCACAACCGTTGGCTTAGAAACAGTACAGCCTACCTAAGTACTGAACCCGAGACCCTTCATGGGTTGTAAGTGGTTTTTTTTTTTTTTTTTTTTTTTTTTTTTTTTTTTTTTTTTTTTTTTTTTTTTTTTTTATATTTTAATTATCCGTATTTGACTCCTTTTATAAAGGTCTGTGATGTGAAATTGGAGTCATTAAAATGCAATGAAATGATTATAATTATCTGATAATAGGCATGTGTCCATTGGAAGGTATCGAAGAATTGGGGACTCAAATCATAACTTGGAAGGTTTAGTGGAGCCCCAAAGCTCAACTCCGTATGTCCAAATGATGTAAATAAGTGTTTTGTAATTTTGAAGTACGAAGGCTTGGATAGTGAATATAGGAGTAGGAGTAGTCGAAAACGTGGAGCAGTTTCTTGTTGTTTGAGTCTGTAATCACGATGAAAAAATGTAAAAATGGATAAGAACTAAAAATTACCCTTTTCTTAATATCTTTTGAACAGGATATGAGTCATATTTTGTTATTGTTCCTGAAGTCACGTCACGAGTGCATTGACAAGGCTTACAATTCACTCAGCTGCAGCCTGCACAATAGGCTGCTTTCAAAATGTTATTAAAAAAAAAAAGACGTTGATACAGGAATTAATTATTTATGCTAATTCATGGCCGAGTATTTCTGCAGTACTGGGCATGTAGTGAATAGTCTTCTCAGCCATCTTTGTTTCCTTTGAGGTTATGTCGTAGTTACTAGGTTATCTTGCCTTCTTGATCTCATTACAAAGGAAGGTGTTTGCCTGTTTCTGCATCTTATGCATCAATGAATGATAAATTAATTATAAGACGAGAATACTCATAAGATAATAGATAAATTGAATTAACAAAGAAGGAATGCAAAAGAAAATGTTTTACAGACAAAGAGTATTTCACTTAGGATTGAGGAATTAATTCCCACTTCTATAGGAATTATTTTCATTTTAAAAATAGTTTCGAATTAATGTAAAACTATGAATCAAAGGCCATTAGATGTAAGTACTGACAACGCAGTCCATTATCCGCAAAAGTTGTTTAATGGTCTCTGTCCATCTGGATTACTAACTCATATATTAAAATTAAAAATTAGATGTATAATTATGCTTTTACGCAATCTTCAACCGTCTAATCAGGGCAATTTTAACCAGGTTAAAAATTCGTGCTTTTGCTTTGAAAAAAAATTGCTCAATAGTATACTTCAATACAAGATTTTCATCGATAGAGAAATGAAACTTCTCTTATGAGTTATAATTATGTAACTTCTCGGGGGAAGCTAGTACTATATACTGTTTTTTTTTGAACCATATTTCTCTTTTCGGGGGAAGCTAGTACTATATACTGAATTTTTGAACCATATTGTGTTTTTCTTCTGTCAAGTTGTATGTAACTCTTGGCAACTTTAGAGGAGAGCAGACAAACTAATAGCATTAATATCGTATCTCAATGGACTTCTGAGTGTAACGTACTACGTTTTTCCAATGCCTCAACAATAACAACATTTCCATAGCAGGTTATGAACATCTGGCAAGATAAAACGTTGTTCAATATTAAAGAGATCAGATTCAAGATTTATATCGTAAGCTATTGTATAGCTACATTCTCTGGAGCCGGAATTAAACCAAAATTGCGAATGGAATTCCGAGACTGCGTAGAACGTTTTCCCACTGAAAACTAATTGAAGAGAGACACAAGGTTATTGTTATTAACGGCAGTCATTCAATTGTTTTCATTGAATAGCTTTATCTATTCACGTCTCCTTTTTATTTATTTATTTATAATGAATAAAATAATTACACTCTAAAATAAGTACATTAACCGCGTCTTTATCATAATGAACCTTCTATTTTTTTTTAAAATTTTATCTTTACAATTATATAAAAGGACAAGCCATTTTTCGTCTCTGATCACAAACATTACAGAACTAATTCGTACCATATTTGAAACACATCATCTTTATAGTTCCAGAAAGGTTTAAGGCCAAATTCACACAGAACGGACGTTGCGGAGACGTGGCGCGGAGGTGGCGCTTTTGTCTCTTCGGACATAAAAACAACATTAATAAAATTTGATAGTGGAGTTATATACATATATACCAACAATTTAATAGGGGTGAATCATCACATTTATTTTTTTTTTTTTTTTTTTTTTTTTTTTGGGAGGGAGAGGGTGAATTGGATATAAAAACAACTTTGATAAAATTTGATATTTAAGTTACATACATATATATCAACAATTTAATAGGGGTGAATCATCACATTTAATTTTTTTTTTTTTTTTTTTTTTTTTTTTTTTTTTACTTTGATAAAATTTGATATTTAAGTTACATACATATATATCAACACATTTTATAGGGGTGAATCATCACATTTAATTTTTTTTTTTTTTTTCGAGGGGCGAGGAAGTGGCGTGGCCCTTCTTGTACGCCACGAGTGGCGGCAAAGAGACGTGGCGCGGACTTTTGTCTCTTCCGCGCCACTCCTATTAAACAAACGTTCCAATTCGCACAGGACGGACGTGGCGGAGACATGGCGCGGACTTTTTTTAATAGGACTAATGTGGAAGAGACAAAAGCGCCCCGTCCGCGCCACGCCCGTCCGGGCCTAACAATAATAAAATCTACTGATTTTCAATTATTTTGTTATTAAAATAGTGATACTATGTGAATAACAGTGAAGTTTGAAAATTGACCAAGCACTACTCTACATGAGAGGTTACAAAGGTACCGTGTTACATAGAACTTGAACTTGATAATACAATCAAATATTTATTAGACATAAATGTTTGGTTTTGGCCATTTTTTCCAAAAAATTCATATAAAAAAACCCGTAAGACTTTGTATATAGGTAAGTGACCTTAAATAGGTTCAAAATGAACCTCTTTACCCGAGATACCTCTTTTACCAACGATATTCCGAACTCCCTGTATGTCATTAAATCTTGTAAAATTCCCACGCCAGCACGCTTAGTGACCAATCATGAAAGGTTTAATGTCGTCGGCTTCTAGACTGTATATATTTCTACGAATTCCATCTTCTGACATAACGCATATTCAAATAAATATTATTATTTTTATTGCTAATGCTTGAATAATAAGTTTTAGTTTGCCATTAAGTAGATATATGTATTACGTCAATATTTTTTAAAGTATTTCCCTTACTTTTTTGGGGTATCGGTTAACCAATGATTTGGTTATCCAGAGACGGTCCCAACCAGGTCGATTAATAGAATACAATTGTATTTATTTCCTTTTATGGAAATAAAAAGCTTTTCATGTTATTTAGGGGAATTCATTTCAAGCAGTCTTAGAATCGAAAGAAATGCGTCGCTAGAAATAATTGGAGCATTAAGGTCGATATGAAAATCCAGTTTGAATATTGTTATGTGATATATATTGATCCGGGGACAAACCTATACAGCTGTAACTCGATTATCCGATTATCGATTAGACTCGGTTAATCGAGTACTCAGTGTAACAGCACACAGTTGCCGTGACAGAGCTCTTAAAGTACTCTCCAGTGCTCTCCAGTAGTGAAGTGGAATGGGGCCGGGTTCAAGGTCGAACCAGAGGAATCCAGGTCGGAAGAAAGGGACAGTGGCTAACGGGAGTTCCTAGCGATCCTCTCAACCAGGATGTTGGTCATCTCCCTGCAAGTAGCAGCTCTTGGGGTCTACCATGGAGGAAGAGCAACATAACTAACTTGTCGTTTTTTTAAACTTTTGAGGGAGTTCAACGCTGGTATCTGAAAGCAGTGTTGCCGGGTGACATAAAATATTTTCCCCTGTGGAGTGGGGTCCCTTTTCCCTACTTTGTACCAAATTTCCAACACTAAATACTTCAGTAAAAATTCACACACGAACCATGCCTAAACTATGCATAAATAAATTACAGTGTAATTATTTTTTTAATAACTATAAAATTTTATTAACAAATTATTTCGAATCATTTATTTCGTAAAAAGCCGAAAGACATATCCTCAGGAAAATTCATGGACTGAGAATTTTCCAAGAATGAAGATGAATTACGAATTGTATCGACAAATGGAAACAGCCAACACTAGTATGCGACGTACAACCCAGTCAATAAAGGTTTCGTGTCGCAACTAATTAGGAGAAAGCTGAATTTTTTCAGGGTGTGAGTACATACAGTATAAAGTATACGCTAAAAAACCACAAAGTTCCGACCCCCACCCCTCTTGCTTTACCCCCCACCCTCACACCTTCAGCAACATTACAAGAACAGAACTCAGGTTGTATGCCGACAGCTCGAAACCTAATTATGCTATCGGAGTGTTCTTTTTTATTTTTATCCTAACTCCTCACCACGTATGCTGATGACACTGGTGTGTTATCAGTAAACAATGATCCTCAATGATGCCTCCCAGACACTCCAATCCCATAATCTTAAACCTTCAAGATGTTGGTTTCTAAAATGTGTCGAAAATGAAGAATCAAAATAAATCCCATCAAATAACCTTTACCCTTCGTCGTAAACCAATGACTTCCTGTCCTTCAGGATCCGCTACCTAGGACTCCATCTGGACAAACGTCTTACTTGGAATCCACACACAAGACTAAAACGACAAGAAGCTGCCCGTCGTTACAGACTATTTCAACATTTACTAGACAAACGTTCAAAGCTCCCAATTAATTACAAAAGACAAATATACATGACTGTGATTACACCTATCTGGACGTACGGAGTTGAGCTTTGGGGCTCCACTAAACCATCCAATTCATCTCGTATCCAATCCTTACAATCCAAAATCCTTAGAAAAATCCTAAATGCTCCTTACTTCGTTACAAACAAACTTATCCACAAAGATCTTAATATGCCTTACGTTTCTGACTTAGCTCAAACCAGATATCTATCCTTTCAACTCCACAATCATTAGTATCACAACTTGCTTCTTATTCCATTCTAGATAACCCTCCGAGGTGCCTGAAAAGAAGATGGCCTCGGGACCTTCTAATATAGTACTACATTATATAGAACCTTTATAAGTGCTACCAATGGGTAGTTGCTTTAAAAACAAGCGACGTGTTGTTTTTATCATTATCATCGTATTTACTTGATGTATAATATATTTGTATATACAGTTGTAAATTTCAATTAAATAAAAAAAATATATAATAATAATAAAAAACTCCTAACAATATCACAAACAAATTATGTTATATACACTTTTCATTCAGATAGCTTAGTTTGGCCGTAATACTTAATCATATACTGTCACCATAAAAAACAAAAAGTAACTTCAACAAATTAGATAGATAGATAGATTTTTATCATTACGTCTTGGAAAGAAATGTATAAAACCAAACTTATAGATAATACGATTGGCTTTAAAACGGTGTGTCTCATAACGCTTAATGTTAAAACGATACTTTTATAGAGAGTGGTGAAATAAAACCGTTTAAATTTTAAACTAAATGCAACAATGTTAAGCGTTGGATATTTCCTGAACGTTTTCCTTTTACCTAAGTGAGTGAATCGTTCCTGATTGCCGTTGAGGTCTGGTGATCTTCCTTGGGCAATCACTTCCTCCCAAGCTATCTTGAAATAATCTCTGCTTTTCTTTTTACGGATAATGTTTTAAACGATAAATTTCTCAACCTGACTTTTCCTCTCAGTTTTCACAACTTCGCTTTTAGTCCTCTTTGGCAGTTTTCCGCCATTAATCAGTTTTTAATGTTCGTGCATAATTTTCAAAAACCCTCTACTTCGATTACATATATCTTCACTTATAACTATTACATGTATAATATAATAGAACTATATCAAAAGCTTATCACAATCCAAGCTAAAAAAACAAAAAAACATCTATTTATTTTATTATATCTTTTAACTCGAATCCAATAATCTTCCAACTTGCACTAGTTTCAATTCTTAATTCTTAACTTGATCCAAGGCATCTGGAATGAATATGACCTACTAAAATCTATTGATTTTCAATTAATTTGTTATTAAAAAGCAATAATATAAGATAGAAGTTTGAAAATTGACCGATAGGTGGCGAGTGCCATTATACATGAAAGATTAAAAAGTTGTTATACAGGGTGAGTACCTCTTAGTGTAAAGATCAAAAATGTAGAAAAAAACCGCAGACTTCACCTTTCTATTCCAACCCGTTGTCGATATACGATAAATCCTAGACTTTTTTGAGGAAACCACATTTTTTACCATAAAAGCTGCTGTTTTTTTTTTTTTGTGGTTTTCTGTTTTTTACCATAAAAACAAATATTTTTCATACTTTGACTACATTTTCAGATTTAGTATTAAATTTCCTATAAGAGCAGAGTACATGTAACCTTGAATTTTACAAACTTGTGACCAAAAAAAGTGACAAAAAAGGGAAGCTACAATATCTTATATTAGTTCAACGCTCACCGGTTTTAGAAAAAACTATCCATAAAACTGCAAATCTCACAAAAACTTGCAAATTTAACCAGCTTTCGAATGGTATGTTAAAAGTCATGATTCTGTTTCGATGATCATGGAATGTTTGTCAATCCAATTATGTTTTTACGTTATCTTCAAACACCTAATCTGTGCAATGGTACCAGGTTAAAAATACTGCTTTGCGTGAAAATATCAAGAAATAATGCTTAATTACAAACTTCAATATAAGATTTTTATCGATAAACAATTTTTTTTTTCTTTTATCAATTTATTGAAATTTACAACTGTACAAATATATACATCAAGTAAATGAGTGAACGATTACAATAACATGTCAGAAATTGAAAAGAACTACTCATCAGTAGCACTTTATTAAAAATTCTCCACTAGAATCTTCCACTAGAATGGGTGGGAAGCAAGTTGAGGAACTGGTTATGGAGCTTACTATGAAAGCGTAGGTTCTGGTTTTTCAGCAGCAGTCAGTCAGTAATGGTAAGTTTATTATGGAACGCCTCTGAGGATTTTGGACTGTAATCGGGAATGGAGTAGAGCCCGGAAGTCCAAATAAGTTGTTATGTAAATAAGTCTAATGGATTTGACGTTTGTCTAGTAAATGGTAGTCGGAAACGAGGAGCAGTCTCTTGTCATTTTTGGAGCCTGTGACTCAAACTGAAATGCAAAAAGTGCATGAGGTATCTAACCGGTTACTGAGTTTTTAAACTAAACAATTTATTCACTCACATATCAGGAACTTTTTCAACTCTAAAAACATTGGAACAATAATCAAACAATACAGGTAACAAGCAAACCTTAAGAAGATATACACAAACGGATACTACTAGAATAATATTTTGGTGACACAAAGTATTGTCTCAGCTTGAAAATGGAAAAGTTTATTGGTGACAAAGTTAAGGGCATTAAGGATTTTTCGATGGATTTTGGATTATAAGGATTAGATACGAGATGAATTGGATGGTTTAGTTGAGCCACAAAGCTCAACTCCGTACGTCCAAATAGGTCTAATCACAGTCATGTAAATAAGTCTTTTGTAATGAACTGGGAGTTTTGTTCGTTTCTCTAGTAAATGTTGAAGTAGTCTGTAACGACGTGCTTGTCGCTTTAGTCTTGTATGTGGATTCCAAGTTAGACGTTTGTCCAAGTGGAGTCCTAGGTAGCGGATCTGTTCAACAGGAATTAGTGGAATATCATTGAAGGAGATAAAAAACAAATAAAACTTCAATTATTAGTTAATTTTACTATAATCAGATCAATTATTATTTATGTTCTTGGCTGCTAGTTATGTATTATTATTACATTTTAATATTAAACAATAAATCCAATATATTGATACACAGCTAAGGAGGCAAAATGAAACGGACTTATGACAGATATCAGGGCCTAGAACAGACTGATATTTTATTTTTTCATTATTTATACTTTGTTATTCTTGTACACCTAATATTGTAATATTGTACGAATGGATTACAATTAGTTAGTATTTTTTTTTCTTATTCATTGACATTGAATGAGCTTTATACTTTCTATTTTTATAACTATCTTTAGACAAAGTTGTGCTTACGGAACTTGAAAACCTTGCTCCACATTCTGGCTTCAGTTCCTGGCTGTATAAGGAGGTTCGGTTAAGGATACGATCACGATCATTACAATCACAATCAAGAACAGTTTTCTCCTGTCGAGAAAGTTATTTTAGTGAATTACTTGTCAGGCTTCTGGGAAATGGTTAGTAATTGTCCAATCACTTTTCGAAAAAAAAAGTTCATTATATTTCCAATTAATTTTTTTTTTTGTCATGATTTTGTCTTTTTGGGTTTATAGTTATTTTGTAACTTAGAGCGTGGTCCTGGTAAACAATAGTTTTCTAAATTTTTTCCCCCTCAATAATATAACATTTAGGTACTCTCTTGCTCGGTTGGTGTTGATAGGAGCAAAAATTTGACGATAACTTCCTGAACAAAAATTTAATGGAACATATATTTTGTTATATAACATTTGTCACTAGAACATGCCTTTAAGGAGCTATATTGGTTTGAATGAAGAATGTCACACGTTTCTTACATTTTTTGACACTCCCTAGCTCAGTTGATGTTGCTTTAATAAAAAATTTGCTTGTATTGCCCTAATCGGAAATCAATGGAAAATCGTATCGTGTTATATAACTTTGTCGCTAGAACATACCATTAAGGAGTTAGTTATATTGGTTTTTATAAAAAATATCTCATTTTGAGAACATTTTTTGTGTTAGAGCTTTTATAACAGGCTCTCAACTCTGTTGGGGCTGCTTGAATCGAAATTTTGACGATTGTTTTCTGATCAGAAATTTAATGGAAAATATATTGTGTTGTATAACATTTGTCGCTAGAAAATGCCTTTAAGGAGCTATATTTGTTTGAATGAAAAAAGTCACATATTTCTTACATATTTTGACACTCCCTAGCTCAGTTAATGTTGCTTTAATAAAAAATTTGCTTGTATTGTCCTAATCGGAAATGATTGGAAAATATATATATATTTTTTTTAAATAACATTTGCCTCTCGGACCTACCATTTAGTAGCTATATTGGTTTTTATAAAAAATATCTCATTTTGAAAACATTTCTTGTGTTAGGGCTTTTTTAACAGGCTCTAACTCTGTTGGTGTTGCTTGAATCGAAATTTTGACGCTTCTTTTCTGATCAGAAATATAATGGAAACATATTGTGTTGTATAACATTTGTCGCTAGATCATACCTTTTAAGGAGCTATTTGTTTGAATGAAATAAGTCACAAGTTTCTTACATATTTTGACAATCTTAATCTCTGTTGATGTTGCTCGAATAAAAAATTTACTTGTATTGCCCTATTCGAAAACTCAATGGAAAACATTTTTTCTAAGGAGATGAATTTGTCAGGGGTGCAGTCAAGGTTGAATAAAACAATATTGTATTGTATTATCCAGTATTGTATTACACAGCCAGTTTTTAAATCAAGTTTTAAAAAAAAAAACTTATATTTTGGCGTGCCAACGTTTCGACCTGCCTCGCAGGTCTTCATCAGGGCTAAAATTATTAAAAAATTTTTTTATTAACATTGTTTTTTATGTTCGATTCACCCCTTTCCCAAAAAAAGAAAGCTAACTAAAAAAGAAAAAAGAAAAAAAAAAAAAAAAAAAAAAAAGAAAAGTGGCGTGCCCCTTCTTGTACGCCACGAGAGACGGCAAAGAGACGTGGCGCGGACTTTTGTCTCTTCCGCGCCACTCCTATTAAACAAACGTTCCAATTCACACTGAAGGGACGTGGCGCGGACTTTTTTTAATAGGACAAACCTGGAAGAGACAAAAGCGCCACGTCCGTTCTGTTTGAATTGGGCCTTAGAGTAAACGTAATGTGTTGGGAATTTTGGTGATTTAGTCGTGTCTGCCAAAGTTTACACCAGTCTCGTATATCTTGTAAGTGGTGTTGCAAATTCAATGATGCCTGTGTTGGATTTTGGTTTCTAGTAATTATAGCTGTGTAGTCTGCGTATGTGGCTGTAAGAGTCCCGGAATTTTGCGGAATGTCATGTGTGTATAGTATATATAGTGGTGTTGCTTGAATAGAAAATTTGCCGACAGTTTCTTTATTATAACCTGTAAATAATAGACAAACATACCCATGATCTATTGTTTCTCCCGTTCGGAGAGAAAATGAGTTATTTTGTGATGTAGCCTCTCTTTGCCAAAGCAATCTTTTGCTTTGAAGAGGCTGCTGCATTAATAATTTCTATTTCCTTTAATCCTACTGCATTCCTTTGGTTCCTCCATGCCGGTTGTTGATGATGGTGATTAATATTGTTGAATGGAAGGAGGAGGTAGTGAAAGTATTCCCCTATTGTTCAACAATCTCTGCCTCCATCTACAATCAGCTTTCACTAATAATTTGATTGTGCCATTCCGAGATGAGATAGCTGCATTATTACATTCCATAGTTAGGGTAAGGACAATACAGCCGTTTTCGCAACTCTAATTCAATACAAAAAACAATTCAAGTTTGATTAATTAATGGTGTAGATATTATCATTTATTATTATTAGTATTATAGCTATTATAATGAGATTATATTAACCCTTGTGTACTCACCTTGTTCTCTGGGACAGCAATGCTCACCTCGGGTCAATATGACCCGAGAATTTATAATAATTATTTAAAGTATTTATTATGTTAAATATATTAGGAAATTTCGTTTTTAGTTAGGAGAAAACTTTGTTCATTGAATAAAAAAAAAAATGGTGAAAAAGAAAAATTCCAAAATCATATTTTTTTAATATTTTCAAAATCTGTGTAAATCCATGGGTTCCATAAAACTGACAACTTCAAATTATCATATTTATTTAAAAACCGTCCCAATCATTGCAAAATATTATGTTTTAGAAATAATAAACACAGTCAGGAATTATAAAAATAATTAAAATACTTAATATTTATAGGAACAATGTAAAAAAAATACCAGAGAAAAATTGCACTTTTCTTCTATGTGAGAAACTAAATATGTACTTCGAAATGACTTTTTATACTAACAAACTAAGAAATTATCACGATATTATTGTGGTAACTAAAAAAGAAAGAAAAAAAAAAGAACGAAAATGCTTCAAGTTCATTGCCAGTAGATTGAAAATTAGTCCGTGGGCCTGGAAGCCTTGTAACTAAATTTGACTGGCGAGTTCTCGTGGAAACAGTTTGCTGTTTTGCCCATTTGGATATTCCATCTTTGGATTTGAAGTACTCAAAGGGAATTGCGTTTTCGAAATCTTCTCCAGGCACTATTTCTATTTCTGAGTCCCTGTCGTGGTCGCTTTTCTCCTCATTGTCGATGTCTTCCTCAGCTGAATCGTTGGATTCAAGATACTTATCAAGAGGTTCTCCACGATTCTGACGTTCCAACTCCTCCCTTATCTCTTCGTCAGTAGTAAAAATAATTTGTTCCATATTCCAAAAACTGGCAGATATAAATAAAAATAGGAAATAAAAAATTCAATACATGAAAAAATAATTACATATGTACTCACGTCGGGTCAAAATGTTGATTTCCAAGAGCGTGTGAATGGTATGGAATCCAAAACACTACTAAATGAAAGTGGGGTGATTAATAGAGGATTAGGAAGTAATGAGTGCCTTCAAAAAGGCAAAAAAGCTCGACATTGTTGGAAAAAAAATCTCGCCGGGTCACATTGACCCGACGTGAGCACTGAAGGGTTAATGTATAATAATAATAATAATAACTGTCTCTGTCTATATCATTAATTAATCAAACTTGAATTGTTTTTGTATTGAATTAGAGTTGTGAAAAGCCGTTGCTAGGCGACATAGACACGCCTAGACGTTTTAGTCTCGTTGCTAAGCAACACGTATCTAATTAATTGGCTGTCAGAACAATATGAGAATTCGTTGTGATAAAGTAACTAAAGCAATAGTTTCAGTTTCAATAGCTTTTACGTTGCTTAAGTATTTGTCCCGGTCTGTTTATTTGTTCTGTGATTATCTTTTTGTATTTGGGTTATTCATTTTCTTTGTTATTAAATATTCGCTTAGAACCAATAGTGTTGCAATTTGGTTTCAGGTGTGGTGTTCAAACCAACACCAATAGTAACACTAGTTGTTCCAAACAAATATTCGTTAACAAAACAAAATATTTACGAACATAAAGAACAGCTAAACTATTTAACTCACATCGAAAAACTATTGAAACTGACGATCTCTGTACTGTACTGTACCGATTTCTACTTCATTACATACACGTTGCTTAGCAACGAGATTAAAACATCTAGGATAAGTCTATATCACCTAGCAACGGATCTTCTCTCAAATTGAAGGGTTTGATGGATGAAGGGGTTATGTTACATTTTTTAAAAAGTACAATCTAGTTCATTGGAAGAAGGATTTATGTGCAGAAGTGTTAGGAAGAAAAATCTATATATGGTCCACAAGCGGCGCTCCAGCCCCAATACCTCTTATCGATTCTAACCTTATTCCGATTTATTTCGATGTTTTAGTCACTACTTTTAGAGGGGAAAGGTTATACTCCTTCATTTACGGAGAAACTCAAAATTCATCTTCAAACTAATTATAACTTCTGTTTTACCTTCTGATATAAAAATGAGACATAAGAAAATAATTAAGTGGATATAAGAAAATATCAAAATATAAAAATCTAAATCAATGTTGAATTAATATAATACTAAATCAGAATTAATATAATGCTAAATCACAAGTAACGTTAACTTCTGATACACTTTTTCACATTTATTTTTAGACATCGATGTGTTTCATTGAATTAATAATACAACCTGCCTCTCTTTAGGGCAATAAGTAATACGGACGACAAAGAATTCATTAAAAAAATATTTAAACTGAAAATTTCTCACTTAAATTGATATAACAAATATAAATATATAAAACACCAAATCCATGAAGAAATTAATCTTGCTAACTTTTGTAACACTTTTACACATGAGGGAAGAGGAAATAAGAATACTTCAATATAAAAAACTCTAAATCCATGTAGAAACTCACGTTATTAACTTCTGTTTCACCTTACACATACAAGAAGATTAAATATCAATATAACACAAATCCTGATAATTCGGTCGGGTTACCGATATCGATAAGTGTAAACTTATTATATTATTATTATTATGTAATACATAATTAACGAACCTCAGAAGACTAACACACATATTACAATACATACGGACAGTGAAATTTTAATAGAGTCGATTAATAATACAGCCATACATGACTATTTGACTGACCAAATCAGACGAAATTTAATAACCATTAAGAACAAAGGGAAAATGGTCTCTATAAAATGGGTTAAAGCACACTTTGGAATTGAGGGTAACGAAAGGGCCGATTACCTAGCCAAAGAGGCGGCTAAAAGTAATTTGTTACCTTCGTATAACAAAGTTCCATTATCATATATAAAGCGGGACATAAGTTCTGATATGGTTAAAAAGTGGGACCAATTGTGGGTGACCTCATCAAAGTCACCAAGCTTACACAGATTTATACCTCACATTACACACAACAATTACAAACACATACAAAGTAACAACTACAAACTAACACAACTAATGACAGAACACGGAAACTCTAAACAATATCTCAAACGATTTAACATAATACGATCTGACATATGTAATGAAGACGGACAGACTCAAAATTTTAGACATGTACTTTATGAATGTAAAGCATTTGAAAAACAAAGGTTTAATCTAGTAAAAAATATAATTCTCAAACATGGAACATGGCCAGAGACAGAACAAAATTTGTTCTCTAAATTTAAGACTGACTTACTCACATTTATACGAAAGATCGACTTTGACAAACTGACAAATGATGGGCAGCGAAGGTAGTTTCTTGTTGGCTTTTGTTTTGATTTTGTTTTGTTTTTGTTATTTCTTTTCTTTTTTTTTTTGTGATTTTGTTTAAATATTTTTGTTATATTACTACGTTATGTACGTTATGCTAAACTAATCATGTTACTTTTAATAACATTGTAAAACATGTAGTATGCCTGTAAGGCATGGAACATGTTAATATACAAATAAACGGTCCTTATATGGGGATACCATATAAGGAAAAAGAAAAAAAAAAAAAAAAAAAGTGTAAACTCGAAGTGAAGGCAAAGGATTGAACTGTTCGGTGTAGCGCGGGTCAGGCCGATTTGCTGGAGCCCCGCTTCAGGAATGGTACCCTGAATATTTAAAAATAACTTTAAAAACATATGAAGATGAAGGGGCTATGCCATATTTTCCTCTTAAAGGAAAAAAAAAAAAAAAAAAAAAAAAACTTTCAACATGTGTACATTAATCAAAATTGTGTTTTGTAACATAATCATCCACCAAACCTTTGGATTATTAAGGCTTAGAACGACCTTAATGCCTGTCCATGCAATATAATTTTATTACTCTTTAGGAAGCGTAAGTCAATTATTTCTGCGATGTGCTTTAAACACATCATATATGACCATTACAATATACACAATCAATAGAGAATCATTTAAATATAAAAAAAAAAACATGGATAACAGTTGTATAACCTCCAAAACCAAGCTCCCTTCGGCAGTCAGCCATAGTTGTTGTCTAGAACCAAAACAGAAACTAACTTTGAACTACAAGAGGTTATTAGATCCGCCTCAGTTAGCAGAGCGTAAGGTAATCAAAGTCCCGATGAATGTTATTAAGATGGCTGTGCCAGTTTTCTATTATTCTAGTCTTAGCCTGGCCAACATTGTTCGTCTTTATAACAACCAGTTTATATGAAGACTTTGTACTACTTCAACATTTACTAGAAAAACGATTAAACCTCCCAATTCATTACAAAAGACTTATTTACATGACTTTTATTAGACCTATTTGGAAGTACGGAGTTGAGCTTTGGGGCTCTACTAAACCATCCAATTCATCTCGTATCCAATCCTTACAATCCAAAATCCTCAATGCTCCTTACTTTGCCACCAATAAGCTTATCCATAATGACCTTAATTTAGCTCAAACCAGATACCTATCCTTTCATACCATAGTAAGCTCCATAACCACTCAAATCCATTAGTTTCTCGTCTTGCTTCTCACTCCATCCCCGATAATCCTACGAGGCCTCTGAAAAGAAGATGGCTTAGAGATCTTCTAGTGTAGAATTTTATTGAAGTGCTACTGATGAGTAGTTCTTTTCAAGTTTTTACATGTCATTGTAATCGTTATCAGCTCATTTACTTGATGTACATATTTGTATAGTTGTAAATTTCAATAAATCGATATATATATATATATATATATATATATATATATATATATATATATATATATATATATATATATATATATATATATGTAAGACGTTCAGCTGTTTAAAAGGGACTTGGGTGTTAGTTGAAGAGCATAATAAATACAATTAAGGATTAATTAATTATTTCAGTAATTATTCTATTTCCCTTCTTTAAATGATAAAATAAACCTTTTTATAAGATAGCTGTGTATACTAACTAATCTGCAATCACCGTGAAGCTAAATATAAGTTAAAAACATTTTAAGATTACTTGTTTATTTCATTTAACGTCAGTTTTGTGCTGCTATAGCTAATTGGACGATGCTACGGTGGGAGTCCTAAATTTTGCATCTCCAGGTATAATTAGGATAGGGATCTTTAACGAGTACCTGACATCGCACAGGCTCGGGGCCCCCATTTTACGTCCCATCCGAAGGGCGGCATAGCTAAGGATTTTTTACTTCCTTTAAAAAATCCTAAGGTCATCTGCCGGGCTGCGAACCCGCGATCTTGGGTTTAGTTAGTGGCTATGCTAACCACTACACCACAGGTGACCCCCATTTAAGATTACTGCATCAGAGATTAAAATAACATAAAAACGGCATACAATAATCAGATGCCCATAATTTCAATTTTAATTAAGACGAGAGAATGAAACTAATATGAGGAGATAACTTTCACAGTAATCCCACTTTTCAGCAAAAAAACTTAACACTTGCCGCATCCCATCAGGTGTGAAATATCTGATTCATATTGCTGCTCAAAACCATTTAATGCAATTAGTTAACATTTCCTTTACTTCTTTGAATGGAATATTTTTCATCACTAGCTTCAATTTGAGCACTTAACACTTTTTCTATAATTCCATTGTTATTTAAAATTTCATAACCTACATCTGTACTATCCATATTTAACCAGCTGCATACCTCTTGCTTATGTTTTCTGCTAATGTTTTTGTAGGAAGATCTTTCCATTATTAACTGATTCCGCGAATTCATCAACTGCACTCATACTTCCTTTTATCTGTTACTACAATCAACGGAGGGATCGACTCCAGGCTTCTCTTTGTTTTTTTCTATAAAATGATTTACCAAATGCATAAATACAGGCTTATTTTTTAGTGATAAACCAAATGAGGTGGTTTAAAGATTAAATAAGTCATAAAGCAAGGGGAAAAAATGAATTACATACGTATTTCATACGTACGTTACATACGTAACCCCTATCATCTTTTCTCACTCTTACCTCAGGTATTGCTCAGGGATCCAGTATTTCTCCTCTCCTTTTCAATTCCTACATTAATGATCTTCCTAATTCAATTTATCACTGTTCCTACCACCTCTATGCAGATGATTCCCAAGTCTACCTCTCCTTCTCCCCTTCAGAGCTATCCACTGCTTTCGCTAAAATTCAGGAAGACCTGGACAGAATCAGTGCCTGGGCTACCTTAAACAAATTACAACTCAATGAAAAGAAGACTCAGGCCATTATAATAGGCTCTAGCTCCCTCCTTAATTCCCACTCACAATACCCTCCTTTAACCTTAAATAATCATCCTATCTCTTTCTACTCCTCTGTAAAAAATCTTGGGATTGTTTTTGATCAAACCCTCTCTTGGAAATCTCAGATTGCCCAAATTTCCCGCCGTTCCATAGGTCTTCTCAAATTGTTCCACCGAATCCGTGACCTTCTTCCCCAGCCAACCCGTAAGCTTTTAGTCTCTTCCTTATTATTCCCTTGCATTGACTATGGTTGTCTGGTTTACGGTGGCCTCTCGAGGGTTCTGGAGGACAGACTGAAGCGAATCATGAACTGCTTCGTCAGGTTTGTCTTCGGTAGTCCGAGGCGTTCCCACGTTTCCCACCTCTATTCCCAACTAAATTGGCTCTATCCCACTTTCCGTAAACAATATTTCCATGGAACATTCCTGTACCAAACTATCAATACCCTTCAACCTTTTTATATCTACAACAAGCTTCAATTCAGATCTGCAGTCAATCCTATACATACAAGATCCCGTCTCTCTGATTTGTATACCCCATCCCATAGAACTTCAACATTCCAACGCTCCTTCCTTTTCCGCTCACCAATCCTCTGGAACTCCATCCCTCCTCACATCAGACAAGCTAAATCCCTGAAAACATTCAAATATTTCTATTTCCAATACCTCCTCCTCATTCAAGTTGACGCTTGCTAACTATCTACCTACTTAATCAAAAATTACCGTTGCATTGCTGGATTCAGTTCAGGAATAATTGAGATTCCTTAAATTCAAATTTCACTTTCCATGAATATAACATTAGGTTCTATTGTATATACAAAACTAATCATTGTACCAAAGATTTTTCTATATAATTTTATTTTATTTTTTTCTTATTTAATTTTATCTTCTCTAATTTGTAGAATGTTATCTTATTTTCTTTTCCGTTTATTTAAATATCATCTATGTACATACTGTTCATTAATGTATTATTGTCTTTGTTTTTTTATCTCATTACGTCTCTAACCAGACTTAATTTAGTTAATACTTGTACATATCTGTTATTCTTAGGGGACATTGTCCCAGAATAAAATTATGTTTCTATTCTATTCTATTCTATTCTATTTAACTTTGTTATTTATAGTTCCTAATATTAAAAAAAAAAAAATAAATTAAAAATAACCTGTCGAATTACAGAATTTGACGAATTATCGAGTGACAAAATAACGATTTCCTACTGTATATATATATATATATATATATATATATATATATATATATATATATATATATATGTTCATATGTATGGGTATAAAGTATGTTGTAGTTATTTATTAATGCTCAATTGCCTTATGTACACGTGATATAAATGGAAGGGCTGTTTTCCAAGTTCCAGCCAGAGATAGAAGGCGGAGATTCCTCTATCTCACACACGCTGTACTATCTATCTACCTCAACGAGTTGATTTTTTTTTTCCATTAAATGTCTTGATTCTCATATGAGTTTCGCAATAGTTAACCTTGCTAATTGAAAGAAACTACTGTTCCCTGGCAAAAATGTGAGCTATTCCGTAAAAGTACGTTCCATTTTGGTCTCCTTGGTAATTCGTAATGGTTTTTCTAATTAAAGACAATTAAAGTCGTGTTTGTAATTCCCTATTAAAAGAAAAACAACCTTTTATTAGCGACAGACTTTCTCGTTCCTTAGGATTAATTCTTAATTGGAAATTTTAGAATTCTACTTCAGGTTATTTCTTTATTCTTTATTTTTACAGCTCTTTGTTGTTTCAACTCAAGTTCGAAAGACATTTACACATTTTTTTTTTCAAATTTATGTCATAAATTACCCGCCGCTATTTAAATAAAATCGAGATGATATTATTTTTTATGTCGAATAACTTCGCTATCAAATCTAAACATTACTTAAACAATAAACCATAATGATAATATTTTTACACTCAAGCATTATTTATCCAACCTCCTCTAAAATTTTTTTCTTGGTTTATACTATTATAAATATTATTTTCTGCTATTTATTATTTTTACCATCATTAAAATATTTGTTTTCCGTGTGAAGCCTTTCTCATGGTATTGTATGAATTTTGGGTCGGGTTGCCCAAAAAATCGCCCCACCAAAAATAATAATGTCAGAGTAAGTTTTCTAGCATATGCTGATGATCTTGCCCTCCTGGTGGCATCTGCGGATGAAGCAAGAGAGCAGCTGGATGCCCTAAAAGAAATAGCTGGAAGAGTAGGTTTACAAATATTGTTCGAAAAAACGGAGTTCATGGCTACGGATCGAAACTTTCGGGAAAAAACAGTTAAAACAAATTTATTAATCAATTTTATGGTGAAAACAAGATCTTTACAATATTTTAATTTGCGTACTATTTTTTAATTTATAGAAATTAGTTTTTTAGTCTTCAAGTAATATGTGTTTTGTCCGTTTATGTATCTTTTTAGAGTTTTCTAGTAATAATTAACTATTTCTTGGATATTTGGGTTTTCAGATATAGCAGTTAATATGAAAAATTCATATCAGTTTGTTTGCGAATGAATGTGTTGTTTGATTGTGATAAGATTGAGATCAGTGAACATATCTGTGTATCTGGGGTAGTTGTTTATGATTCTCATACAAATGTTTTAGACAAAGTGTTCAAAAAGAGTGTCGGGTATTTGTTAATTCGATAAAACAAAAACAAAAAGTTTATTGTTATTTATTACAATATAAACTGGAAAATTATTTGGAAAATATTATGTTATCTAAATGGTGACCGTTATGCTGCTGGCAATCTTTTAATAGGGAACGAAGATTGGCGATCCATGCTGACACATAGCTCTCGATATTGCTGCCGTTTCTGACCTGATGTTTTGCTTCAATTTCGTCAGGTTCGTCGGATTATTCTCATAGACCTTACTTTTAAGGTATCCCAGAATATAACAGAATTGTGGGTATTCTGTTTATGAACACTCAGAGGAAAATTTGCTTCATAACTGAAGAGTATGCTATCAAAATTGTTGAAGTAGCTTTTGTTTTATCGAAGTAACATATACTCGATACTCTTTCTGGACACCCAAAAACCCAAGAACGTGGTTTCAACAAGATGGGGCCACTTGCCTAATATCAAATCAAGCAATGGAAGCTGTTAACGAATTATTCCCTAATAAGGTCATTTCGCGTAGGGGTAACATCAACTGGCCTCCTAGAAGCCTCGACCTTAGTCCAGTTGACTATTTTGCATGGGAATATCTTAAAAGTAAGGTATATGAGAATAATCCGACGAACCTGACATAATTTTTTATTGTAAGTAGTTTTTGTTTTATCGACTTAACAAATACCCGACACTTTTTTTGGACACCCTGTATAACTTTCAGTCTTCTGTAATTCCATTTCACCCAATGGTCTTTCACCTTAACATTAAATATGTACCCGACTAAAACGACAAGAACAAATTACAGAAGACTGAAAGTTATACAGGGTGTCCAAAAAGGATCTGACGTTTTTTTTGAGGCCAAAGGACATCCTTGGCAGATGTCTAACACATCCTGGCAGATCTGTAAAACAGTGTCCTTAAAAACCGTTAAAACAGCAATCCTTAAGGACAAAAAAGCTAATTCTAATTGTGGATGGAGAGAGTGGCCAAGGATGTCCTTCCTCGGCCTCGAAAAATCGTCAGATCCTGGCAGATCTGTAAAACAGTGTCCTTAAAAAACAGTTAAAACAGCAATCCTTAAGGACGAAAAAGCTAATTCTAATTGTGGATGGAGAGAGTGGCCAAGGATGTCCTTCCTCGGCCTCGAAAAATCGTCAGATCCTTTTTGGACACCCTGTATAACTTTCAGTCTTCTGTAATTTGTTCTTGTCGTTTTAGTCGGGTACATATTTAATGTTAAGGTGAAAGACCATTGGGTGAAATGGAATTTCACATTGTAAAGGAGAGGAATCGATATATGAATGCTGTGCGGATTCAACGAGTTAATTGTGCTTCTATGATTTTACCAACAATTCAACTGACTGTTAAACACTTTTGACAGCCGATATCCCTGACAAATTATACAAGAAGTTGAAGAGACAAGAGGTTTGTGGTAAATAACAGTAATTTTGTATAATAACAAGTTCCTTTACAAAGACGCAAAGAAGTCGTACTGAGGCAAATGTAAGTATAAAAGCGCGGATAATCGAGAAGGCCTTGAACTTTTGCTTCTAAGCGCCGTGAAAGTTTCTTAACAATAGCCGTTTCTTCCTTGATGTGTATTTCCGCCTCTCTCGTTTGTTTAATTCTTCATTTTTTTTTTTTTTTTTTTATGCCATCATTGTATCAAAAACAATTTATGTGAAAATGAAATGAAATGAAAAAAAAAAACAAAAAAAAAAAACAATGAAATGAAAAAAAATAAACTTTATTCTGGGGCTTACTGTCCCCTAATAATAAAAATAATTCACAGTTAAAGGTACAATTTTCCGGACTATTATTTACTAATTAAATGCATCAGTAATTACCAGGGTTTAAAATAATCATTCCTGATTTATAAATAAAAATTTCAATTGATTTTTGATGTTTATCGATTTAATTAAAAATTATGATGACTCACTGAGTGATACGGTATTGCATAAATAATAATGATTAAATTGCGATTAAAAAATGTTGATCAGAAAATAAAAATCAACTTTTACACACAAATTGATTAATATGTTTGTATACAATATTATCTTTTGAATTATTTTCATGATATTATCATGGAGAAAATTCAACTTTCTGATTTAGAAAGGAATTACTCAAAAATTATTTTTATTGTTAATTGTAAAAATTTTGTTCAAAAATAATTATCAGAATTTGATTTTTATCACTTATGATCAAAAATAAAAATCATCAAATGATTTTTAAAAGTTCAGATAAAAATCTTGATCGGATTTTATTTTTATTTTTTTTTAATTATCGATTTCAAATCCTGGTAATTACAGCATACATTTTTTTACAGGAAAAAAAATTAATTTAAATTAAAAAAAAAATATATGAAATAATAATTATAGCATAAAATACAATAGTGTATATATAAACATATAAAAGAAAGAAAGAGAAAAAAAAAGAAAATAAAGTAGTTCTAAGTATTCATTTGATTATTGACATATTTGCGGAAGATTGATTGTCTAAAAGGTACAGGGATAAATTATTTTTAAAGGAGGTTATGGAAGTTGCTTTACGAATAGAAATGGGTAGGGAATTCCAGAAGGAGGTAGCACGAATGATGAAGGAAGCGGTTTTATGTCAGGGAATATACAGGTTAAAAGGTTGGGATCTAGTATTTAGGAGGTGGATAGAAGAACGCAGAGTTAATAAATCAAGAATATAGGAAGGGTTTTTGGTCTTTAGACATTGGAATAGGAAGGTACCCTGAAGGTATTGCCGTCGGAATTTAGAAAAAAGCAACCCAAGCTCAGAATATCGGCAAGTAACGTGGGATCCCGAAGATAAATCTAATGAAATAGTTCATCAGTCTCTTTTATGTTGGCATTCTTCAGTAGATGCTAAATAAAACCACTAGAGAAAAATATTTCTAATCAAATGAGGATTGCCGTTTACGAAAAAAACAAAAGAAAAATATTCTGAGGCAATCTATTTCACTCAGTTAATTTATTTCTAACCATTAAGTAAGTTTATCTACGTAATGGATTTCTTCAATGGAACAATCAATTTCTAATGGATTGGATGGGAATAGTTGTAATAATTGGACTGGGAATTAGCTGGTTGTAATTTACAAAAAAATTCGATTTCGTAAACTTTTTCCGGCTAAGGTTATATGAAAAAAGTTTAAGTATGCATGATGGTGTAGAAGAATTAATACAATTAGGTTGATGAATTATTGGCTACTTTTTGTGATATTGTTTTATTTGAAAACTAGTTTCGTATGAGAAGTTTCCATTCGAGAAATATGACCGATATGTTGCGAGCGTAGTTTGTATCAACTGCATATTATATATGAGGCGTGGAGAAGCAAAAGGGTGTAAATCTAAATTTGAAAATTTTTCAGTAAAACCAAAAATATGCAGAATTCAGATGATTCTTTTTTTTTGAACCAATTATTATTGGATTAGAAGTTTTTAAACAACATCAGAAACATATCTGTAGAATATTGTTCAGCTTTTCTAAATTACAAATTTTTAAACAATTTATTGGATTTATCCCAATCTGCAAAGGGAAATTTAAAAAAAAACTATTAGGATTGATGAATTAATTGCCACTTCTATTGAGATTATTTTATTAGACTAGTTTCAAATGCTAAACATTCATCTTCAGTTCTAAAACATACAAAAATTTTTTCAACACATCAGTACTATGTTACATAGATTATATATATACTTAAGTTTTTAAAAAGGTAAGACAAGAAATCAAGCATGGGCACTCACCTTCGAGGTAACTAAAACACTGAATTCGTGAGAAGTAAAAGGGGGGCAGGTAGGTTAAGTTTTAGATTTACAACGGGGTTTCCCTTATGACTCATTGGGTTTTGGGAAACAAATTTAAAATGGGGCTATTGGATATGTTAATCTGATCATTTAAACAAAAATCTGGATCGGTTTTAAACTATTTTATTATTTCTAGTGATTCAAAAGGCCGTAGAGACGGGGCGGCAAAGGATTCATTTCTATCAGGTTGTATTTTATATTATCAGGAGATGTAGATAATTAGGGTAAGCAGTCATAGATATTCAGCAGATCAAAATAAAATGTTTATTTTATTCTAATTCTTAAAGCCAACGTTTCGACTTGCATTGCAAGTCTTCATCAGGGCTAGAAAAAAAAAGAAAACAAGCAAAAAGGTATTACTACATTGTAAAAATATATGAATAAACACACACCACAAAACATAGGAATGAGTGAGAAAAAATGAAATAAACATAAAATATATATTATATTTTTATAATATAATATATATTATATTATATTATCAGGTATTAAAATACTATTATTTATTAACTCCTGAACTTGACTGTTAAATTTTTTAGCGGGGTTTTTTATAGTGGGGAAGCTGTTTTTTTCGATGAAGTCATAGATTTTATTTTTATATAACTCTTTTTCTATAATTACTGCGGTGTTGTTCCCTTTGTCCGCTTTTATGATTATAAGGTCGTTTTTCAATATTTTAGTTGATAATGCGCGTGTTATCTTGTATTCGGATGATGTCTTAATCTTAAAGTTCTGGACTTTTTCTATTTCTGTTTTTAGTAGGTTTGCGCATATTGATTTCGAAAGTGGGTTTTTGTTGTATTTTTCTAAACCGGATTCAATGTGGTCCTTTTACTTCTCACACATTCAGTGTTTTAGTTACCTCGAAGGTGGAGTGCCCATGCTTGATTTCTTGCCTTACGTTTTTAAAAAAAACTAAAAAAAAAAAAATTTTATGTTTTAGAACTGAAGATGAATGTTTAGCATTCGAAACTAGTTTTCTAATAAAATAATCCTAACAGAAGTGGCAATTAATTCATCAATCCTAATTGTATTGATCCTTCTATGCGTACCTCAAGTAAAAAAAGGTAATAAATAAGAAAAAAACTCATGACAATTAACACATTCTATTGATTTATTAACTTAACATTGGACATACTTTGATGAAAACAATAATTAATAAAAAAACAAACTTTATTCAAACGTTTTTCTCGAGATTCCATTAAATTTTTTATAATTTATTTTTTTTTTAATCGAACATTAGTCTTGAGTTTGAGCCATTCTTTGAAGCAAAATTAACAGACACTAAAGGGGGTTCAAACCTTATCCGTAGTGGAGTAGAATACGTTAAAGAAAAATGTTATATCACTGCGGCCAATAATAGGGCATTTCTATTATTTGTGCTTGAGCTGTTTACATTCGAGTATCCGGACACAAATTCCAGGAGCAGCATATCTATTTAAGTTTAATTTTATTAAATTGGAATCGGCAGATGTAAGAACAGATAGAAAAAGGTAAATGATAATTGTACAAACCTCTGATGTTTTGACTAAGTCCGCTCCCAATTAGCTTCATTCCCTGATTTTTATCTCGATGATGTTATATTTATTCCAGGATATTTCTCCCATATTTAACACAAGACAATAAACTGATTATCACACGTGTAAAAATATATCGACAGCTATAACCTTTTCAAATGTTCATTACTGCTTTCGTTACAAGCGTAAGTGGTGCTCCAGGCGGCTGTTTTGAGAAACAATGATTTACCCGATTCTGAAACTCAACCCAAACTTTGAAGGTGAAATTAGATTGGATTTAGCATGTTTTGAAGGGTCAATGATTTACCATCTTATAGAGGACGCTAACTGTAAAAAAACCTTAAAAAAATTAAAAATGATAAAAAGTGGATTTATCCCCTTTTGCATCTCCAAGCCTCATATATAATATGCAGATATATATAAATATGTGGTAAGATATATGGATCCTAGAGAAGTTTGAAAATCGGCCTATAGTCGAAGAAAAAACTGCCGAACTTTTATTCTCAACGAATCTTTATATTTTTTGGGGTGCTGAATCCGAATCTAAAGTTTGCTACCACGGCAGAGGTCGGCTTCATACCGCCTAAAATACCGGTTATTTTAATTTATATTAAACACCATGTAATACCCACGCTAGTATGTTAAATGTGTATATTTTGGCATAATATGACAATGCTGGCACGTTCAGTGGGCTGGCGTAGGTGTTTCACGGGATTCAGTACAAATTACAAACATGGTTTAATAGCAAATTTAAACAGATTTGAGATGAAAATTTCGGATCGGAGAAATAGTTTCCGAGTTATAGTTTATAGAAAAATGTGCCAAAAAAACGTGGATTTCATAAAAGTTTTTTTATAAAAGTGAATCTTTAGCGTTCTGTCATGTGTATTTTAAGAGACCCGGTTAAAACTTTATATACAGAGACTAACAGTAAATTTGAACAACTTTTAGATAAAAACACAGAAATTTTGAGTTGGACGAATAGATTCGGTGTTGGGTTATAGTTTATAGAAAAATGAGTAAAAAAAACGTGGATTTCACAACAGAACGGGTTTTTTAGCTTGCTTTTAAGGGACGTTATTAAAACTTTATATTTAAATTTATAAACTTTAGTCTAATAGTAAATTTAGTCGACTACTTCAACATTTACTAGAAAAATTCAAAGCTCACAATCCCTGTTGAACAGATCCGCTACCTAGGACTCCACTTGGACAAACGCCTCACTTGGAATCCACATACAAGACTAAAACGACAAGAAACGGCTCTTCGTTAACAGACTACTCCAACATTTACTAGACAAACGTTCAAAGCTCCCAATAAATCACAAACGACTCATATACATGACTGTGATTAGACCTATTTGGACGTACGGAGTTGAGCTTTGGGGCTCCACTAAACCATCCAATTCATCTCGTATTCAATCCTTACAATCCAAAATCCTTCGTAAAATCCTCAGTGCTCCAATGATGTCACAAACAAACTTATCCATAAAGATCTTAATGTTCCATATGTTGCTGATTCAGCCCTTTGTTTTTGACTTCTTCATTTGCTAGGCAAACGTTCAAGTCTCCCAAATTATGACTAGAGACTCATTTACAAGACAGTGATGTGACCTGTTTGGACGTAGGAAGTTGAGCTTTGGGGCTCCACTAAACCATCCAATTCATCTCGTATCCCATCCTTACAATCCAAAATCCTTAAAAAAATCCAGAATGCTCCTTACTTCGTCCCAACAAACATATCCACAAAGATAATATACTAATATACCTTAGGTTTCTGACTTAGCTCATGCCAGATATCAATCCTTTCATAGCAAGCTCCACAACCATTCAAACCCATTAGTATCACAACTTGCTTCTCATTCTATTCCAGATAATCCTCCGAGGCGCCTGAATAGAAGATGGCCTCGGGACCTTCATTATATATAACCTTTATAAGTGCTACCAATAGGCAGTTGCCTTAAAAACAAGTGAAGTGTCATTTTTATCAGTATCATCATATTTACTTGATGTATCATATATTTATATTGTAAATTTCAATTAAAAAAATAAATAAAAAATTTAGTCAGCTTTAAGATGAAAAAAATGTAATTTTGAATTGGACAAATAGTTTCGGAGTTATAGACAAAAAAGTGCGACAAACATGTTTTCGCGGAGAAGTGGGACTGGCCATATCTTCGTGGTAAATGGTCCGATTTCGGTGTAATTTGTTCATTTAGTAGGTAATAATACGAGCTATAATTTATATATAAATACTTTCTTCGAAAAAAGCTACGTTTACAAAAAAATATTATTTAAAAATAGTATTTTTTGCGATTTTGGTTATGAAGCCGACGCACAGTGGTGCCAATGACCAGTACTTGCGGTCAAAACCTCTCGCAATAATTTTTCGTCACAGAATGAGTGTAAAAAGAGTCAAAAACAGTTGATACGTAAATTTGTGCTCCAGGTTAGGTCTAATCTTTTAAGTATGAAAAATGATAATAGGGTTTTTTTTTTGGTTTTTTTCTGACTGGGAAATTTTCTGACTTCGGATTCGTGTTCACCAAAATTAAAAACACAAGAAAACAACATTTTTATTGAAGGGAGTATTTTGATGCAGGACAGTGTAACCAAATAATTGTCATGAAATAGGAAGGCTGAACTCGAAAAGCAACTTTTCTTTTCAACTTGTCTTATGAATTCATTTATTCCTTTTTGCGCGCTTTATACAATACAAGATTTTTATCAATAAACAAATGAATCTTCAATCATTAGTTAAAATTATCTAAGTTCTTTAATTATGAGAAAGGCCATAGCAAGTGATTAATATATATTTTTTTTTGTCGTTAGGTTTTCTTCTAGATTTTGATTTAAATATATCACTACATTATACACGATTTCATAACGGAGATCCATCGTGTTTGTTTTTTTTGTTTGACTAGCTGCATTCCATTTATGTTCCTTATCAGTATTTCGTCCTGCGTAAGGTGTTATAACCTCTTATGTAATAAAACTTTCAAAATTTTGAAACTGCCTTCTAAATATATTCTCACGAAACACTCTTCTGGTAAATCACCTATTACCATTTCTCTCTAAACTTTACAATTAATATAACACTTAATAGATAGAAACATAAATTACTACTATCATTACTTTTTTTTCTTAAATGCGAACGCACGAAAACTAATAATTATATTGAAAAAAAAAAAAATCACTGTAAATATTTTGATAAATACTCAAAGTTAGATCCGCAACTTATATTTCTGTACTGATGGGCGCGTATCTTCATCATGCTTCATTTATTGAACGTTTTCAAGAATAAGATCGATTATTTTCATTATAATAATCTGAATAGATCTCATTACTTGGACTATTTCTGAACAGACTGCTTATCTGGAGCTATTATAATCGACTAAAAAAGCAATTAATTGGATCCTTGTAAATTGGATTCCACTTCCAACATTTTACTGATTGAATGCTTGCAGTTTTCATGAATATACAGTAGACCCTTGTTATAACGCGGGTTAGGGGGAAATGAAACCTCCCGCGTTATAGACGTACCCGCGGTATAACGAAGGCAGAAGTAAGAATCATTGGCGGTCAAAAAATAATGAAAATGCACTCTGATATAAACTCGGGAAACAACTAAAGGAATAATACACAGTTTTTAAAAAGGAAGTGAAGGGGACTCTGTGAACCAAGAAGTCAAGAATAGAGACAACTTCTCCGTACGTCATCTAGGTAGGTTACCGGGAAGATATTCAATCGACATTGTCTAAGCAACAAATTTCGGCTTATTTCCAGGACGACACAAGCGATGTACACACTCTTTCCTAAAGTTTTTTTTTTTAAATTCTAATAAAAATCAAACTTTAAAAAGTTCTAATATTGAAACAAAAACAATGAAACTTGGTTAGACAATCGTAATTAATTCTAAACGTCCTATTTAGTTTTACTTCCTACGTTAACAACCAGTTATCATTTTTTTCCTTTACAAATCCTTTTAATGTTCAGTAAAATTAGAAATGTTTTAAAAAAACTTAATTTTCAGAGTTCCCTTTTTCCAGAACTTATTTAACTTTAGAACTTTTTATGACTCGAACTTGTTCAACTTGTTTTTATGACTCGAACTTGTTCAACTTGTTTTTATGACTCAATTTTCTAATGAATTGTTTTCAAGTTTTCTATTGTTGGTTTTAAAACCACACGATTTTATCTTATTGTTAACTAATTTTAATTGAATCAGGATCGGGACCAGAGCTTAACCCGCGTTATATCCGAATCCGCGGTAAAACGAGCCGCCTTATACCGAGGGTCTACTGTATTTTGACATGACTCTATCTGGACAAACGACCAACTTGTGAACCAGATATGAAACAAATAAGACAATAAAATGCTCGTGATTTTATAATTATACAACATTTACTAGACAAATGTTCAATCCTTATAATAGACATAACATTATAAGAGGCTCATTTACATGACAGTAATTAGAACTATCAGGACCTATAGAGTTGAGCTCAGGGGCTCTACTAAACCATCCAATTTGTCTCTTATCCAATCCTTACAATCCAAAATCTTAAAAAAACCCTCAATGCTCCTTACTTTGTCACAAAGTTATCCATAAATATCTTAATGTTCCATATGTTGCTGATTTTACCCTTACCAGAACCTACCCTTTCATAGTAAGCTCCATAACCACTCAAATCCAATAGTTTCTCAATTTTCTTCCCACTCTACCATAGCCAAGAGCCCTTCTATTGTAAAACTATTGAAGTGCAACTAGTGAGTATTTCTTTACATGTTATTGACATGTCATTGTAATAATTTTCCTCAAATTTACTAATCGTATATTGTGTACCGTTGTAAATATCAATAATTTATTCGCTACCTAGGACTCCAACTGGATAAACATCTTACTTGGAATCCACTTACAAGACTAAAACGAAAATAAACTGCTCGTCGTTACAGACTACTTCAACATTTACTAACTCCTTCAGACAAAAACAAAATTCAACTCTCCCGTTATCAGAAAGAATCTCCTCAGCTATATCTTTCCTTAAAACGATAAAAATTATATAAATAATACCGAAAGATCTAAATTCAAAGACCTCTTTTCCAGCATTATAAATAGCATGCCAGAATCATTTATAATCTACACAGACGGTTCAAAATCTGATCAATCAGCAGCTTCTTCTTTCGTTACAAAAGATTCCACTCACAAAATAAAGCTTCACAAATTATCCAACATTTACACCGCCGAACTTAACGCAATAGCAGCAGCTCTCCACTTTTGCATGACCCTTACTCACAATATTATAGTGATAGTCACTGATTCGCTGAGTTCTCTGAAGGGCCTAGACTGCATGTATCCGAAACATCCCAAAATCCCGGTTATACACTCCTACTTATCTACACTGGAAGGTTTAGGCAAAACAGTAAAGTTTATATGGATCCCCAGCCACGTGGGTATTGTGGGCAACGAGCTGGCCGATCTAGCTGCAAAGGAGGCTCTCGAACTACCGGGGCGAGGCAAGATCGCACTAACTCCATCTGATCTACGAAAAGCCCTAGAGAAAGAAATCGATGATGGATGGCAGTCTATGTGGGAAGAAAGCCCTCCGAATAAACTGAAAATGATTAAAAAAAATGTAAAACCCTGGAATACATCCAGTCGCCAAAGCCGTAGAGAGGAAGTCGTACTGACGAGACTCAGGATAGGCCACACCAGATTAACACACTCCTATCTTTTCACAAGGGGGGCTCCGCCCAGGTGCAAATACTGTAGTGGTATACTAACGGTGAAACACATTTTTCAGGAATGTCCTTTTTTTACATCGCGCCTAAGTAGCTTAGGACTGAACACGGACCTTCCAACAATCTTGGGAGACAACAGTGAAAAAATAAAATTGGTGTTCAAGTTTCTGAAATTAAATGGCTTGTTAACGGAGGTTTGACACAGAAGATAAATAGGCAATAAAATATAATTCGATATAAAAGATATCAATAAAAATAAGATAAGTAATGCAATACAGGTGTGGAGAATGAAATAAGAAAGAAAATATGGCGTTAATAACCGATGCTGTTGTACGCCATGAAAACCAAACAAACAAACAAACAAACTTCAACATTTACTAGACAAACGTTCAAAGCTTCCAATTAATCACAAAAGGCTTATTTATAAGACTGTGGTTGGAAGTACGGAGTTGAGCTTTATCCTTACAATTCAAAATCCTTGAAAGCATCCTCAATGCTGCTGATTATGTCACAAATCAACTTATTCACAAATATCTTAATGTTCCATATGTTTCTGATTTAGCCCAAAACAGATACCTATCCTTTCATAGTACGCTCCATAAATTCACATAAAAGGAGGAGTCAAGGAACAAAAATTGATAGATTCCATTGTAAGAAAGATCTGAGAAGCAGTGCAATCATATAATCTACCATGTTCATTGAAACATTGTCGTATTGTGTCGTAATTAATATCGTTAGGGTATCTTCGTAAGAAACAGTGATAAAATAAACATCGAGCCACAACTGGACATTCCAAAGGCGCTTGATCCACTCCATTCCAATCGCGCTTGTTTACCTTCAACTTAGTTCTTTGATACTCTTGAACGAACCTTTTATGAACGAACGGACACTCTACGTGCTAAATTACTGGAACAGGTTTTTTTAGCCATTTCCAAGGATTGTTTCTTCGATGATCCCCTTCTTTCGCCTGTTCTAGGAAATTCCTCTTTTTCACTTTCTTCTTATAGCGACATCCTTCATAAGGTCATCCTCTTTAGCAGGGCATTCTTTTGCTTATAAACAACAACATGGTGTACTGGTGCTCTCAGCGTGTTTTGTCGTTGTTTGGTTAAACTAAAGTAATTTAAATTTAATGATATACGTGACTTAAAGGAGTAGAAACTGCTCTTCAGTTCCTTTCAGTTTCATTCTTCAGTTCCATCTACTTCAACATTTACTAAACAAGCGTTCAAATCTCCCAATAAATTACAAAAGACTTATTTAAATGAAAGTAATTAGACCCGTTTGGACATACGAAGTTAAGCTATGGGGTTCCACTAAACCTTCCAATCCAAAATCGTTAAATTTTCAAAGTTTCTTATCATGTCACTAGCAAACTCATCCATAAAGATCTTAATGTTCCATATGTTGCTGATTTTGCCCAAATCAGATACCTATCCTTTCATAGCAAACTTCATACCCACTCTAATCCTCTAGTTTCTCAATTCCTCACACTCAATTCCCGATAATCCTCCAAAGCGTCTGAAAAGAAGATAGCCGAGAGACCTTCTAAAGTAGAACTTTTTTAGAAGTTCTATTAGTGAGTAGATTTTTACATTATGATTAGTAAATTAATTACCACTTCGATTGGCATTATTTTATTAGAATAATAGTTTCGAATACTAAACATTCATCTTCTGTTCTAAAACATAAAAACATTTCAACTATGTTACATGGATTATATCTACTAAAGTTTTCAAATATGGTAAGACAAGAAATCAAACGTTGGTACTCACCTGAGGAGATCTAATGATATCTGAAATATATCCATCGTGGAAAGGGGAAGGGGCAGTTAGGTTAAAAATTGTTGGGGTTTACTGTAGAATTTCCCGTATGACTCATTGGATTTTTCCGTTCCTATTGGAAACAAATTTAAAATGGTGCTATTGGAAGTGTTTAAACAAAAATCTGGATCGGTTTTAAACGATTTTATTATTTCTAATCATTTATAAATATTTAATTTTTGGCTATTTTACACTAAAGTTTTCAAAAATGTAAGAAAAGAAATTCAATTTTTACATGTCAATTTAAATATACTTACACTTCAACATTTACTAGACAAAAATTCAAAGCTCACAATCCCTGTTGAACAGACCCGCTAGCTAGGACTCCACTTGGACAAACGTCTCACTTGGAATCCACATACAAGACTAAAACGACAAGAAACGGCCCGTCGTTACAGACTACTCCAACATTTACTAGACAAACGTTCAAAGCTCCCAATAAATTACAAAAGACTCATATACATGACTGTGATTAGACCTATTTGGACGTACGGAGTTGAGCTTTAGGGCTCTACTAAACCATCCAATTCAACTCGTATTCAATCTTTACAATCTAAAATCCTTAATGTCCCTTACTTTATAACCAATAAACTTATCCACAAAGATCTTAGTGTTCCATATGTTGCTGATTTAGCCCTAACCAGATATCTATCCTTTCATAGTAAGCTCCATAACCACTCGAATCCACTGGGCTCCCGACTTGTCTCACACTTAATTCTTGATAATCCTCCGTGGCGTATGAAAAGAAGATGGCCTAGAGACCTTCTAGTGTAGAATTTTTATTGAAGTGCTACTGATGAGTAGTTCTTTTCAAGTTTTGACATGTTATTGTAATCACTATCAACACATTTACTTGATGTATATATTTTGTACAGTTGTAAATTTCAATAAATGGATAAAAAAAAAATATCGTTTTAGTGTGTTAAAAAATATTGCAATTATTAAATAAAAAAAATCTTTAGTAAGTGTGAAATAGTTCTAGTGCCGGATTATGATTGGAAACATGACATGTTTATGAATCCAAAGTAACCCTTTGGTGTACTGTATACTTAATATGGAAGATGTTTAATCACTTGAGTTCAGCCTCAAATAAATAACATTTTAGTTACTTTAAACATTAAGTAATCCGAGAATCATTGGTCGAGAAACTTTCTAATGTAGAACCTTTGTTGAAGTTCTACTAGTGAGTAGATTTTTACATGTAAATTTAAATATGCTTACAAGCCATAGATATGGAGTCTTGCTTCGTGAACTCAATAGCGAGCCAGATGAATACAAAAATTTTGTTAGAACGGATGAAGAATTGTTTCAAAAGCTAGTTGCATTGGCTTCACCACTTATAATAAAGCAGTTTACAAACAATTATTAGGAAGGACATTTCACCCGCAGATCGGCTTGTGGTCACATTAAGGTTTATAGCAACAGGCAACAGTTTTATAGATTTGAAATTTTCATCTTAAGGCTAAATGATGTTAATTATTTTTTATTTAAGTTATTAGTTATTATTGTTTATTATTTATTATTTTAGGGTTACTTTATCTAGTTATATCATTTTTCCAATCAAAAGCCGGCACTAGAACTATTTCACAATATGGTAATCCAGCTCCCACACGTGTCAATAATATTGATGGGACTTTAAAAAAAAAAAAAAAGACTAATTTTCTTTTCTTTCAATCAATTTTCAGTTTCAATCTACTCCTTACACGTTTGATATATTGATCAATATCGATATTTGACAATAATACTGACCGTGTAAAGTAGGCTTGTAAAGGAAGTCTTAAGTAGTTATAATTAAAAATAATCTGTTTCGAATGAGGAAAATCTCTATTTACAATAGATTTTCATTTCAAGCGAATGATGGAGAACGTGCCATATCAGCGATTTTGTCAGGTTAATGACACAGGTTGACATCATTGACGTTTTCCGTGATTTCCCGGGAAAACTCATCGTATTCATTTAGGTCGTGATTTCTAGAAGTATAAATCTAAATTTTTTTAAAAAAAAATCAATGCATCAAATGATTAATTTCTAAATTAGTTTCCTACAATGGTATTATTTAAAATGCTGCTTATTCAGATAAAATTTTAATTTATATGACCTGTGAAGAAATATATCGCATATTACTAGCAATTAGTTAAAATATTCGATTTATCTAACATATCGATATTTTTTTTTGCTAGGCCGATATTCTTTCTTTCAAATATTTGTTATATCGAAAAAAAAAAAAAAAAAAAAAAAAAAAAAATTGGGTGAAACTAGATCAAAAATAAAGAAAATTTCTGGAAACCTCACGTTTCTTTTTCAATCTGCTGCAGATATACGACTTTTTTTGAGGAAACCGCGTTTTTGCCATATCTCTGTAATATCTCCATTTTGTCAAAACATTTTTCAAATTCTGACAATATTTTCAGATTTAGCATTAAATTTCCAATAAGTGCAGAGTACATGTAATCTTGAATTTTACAAACTTGGGTCTTAAAGAACAGCTTGTATCTTCACATTATTTAGGTAAGTTACAATGTCTTATAGTACTTCAATGCTCACTGTTTTCGAAAATACTATCCACAAAATTGCAAATCTCACAAAAAATTGAAAATTTAACCAGTATTTATAAGGTATGATCAAATTAATGATTTCGTATCGATTTCATAGAGAAATTTACTTTCCAAACCGGAAAAAGATGGTGTTTCCATTTGGCACACAAATCAGTTACTTGTGTAAAAAAGGCATTATGATAATCGCTTAATAGAAATACGTATTTTAAACATAATAAACTCTTCATTGTAATGAAAAGTTAAGAAAATATGTATTGTTTAATTCAAAATAAAGGAAAACTGTAAATGAAGTGACACCATATCAAAGGATCTTATGTTATTACATTTATTTATTATTATTATTATTTAGGATTTATTTTATTA
This sequence comes from Euschistus heros, assembly GCA_003667255.2. Lineage (NCBI taxonomy): Eukaryota > Metazoa > Arthropoda > Insecta > Hemiptera > Pentatomidae > Euschistus > Euschistus heros. Next base: position 1,363,444 of record RCWM02000237.1, read on the forward strand.
TATGTTCAAAGTAAGGTTTAAACCCAATGATAATGAACATAGACCTCAATTTTTCCGTTAGCTTCTGAATGCAGATGGTATTGAAGAATACCATGTTTTGAGGTGAATTTTATGGACAGATGAGTCTGTTTTTACAGGGGAAGGCATTTCTAAATTTCCATGGGGGGTATCGTAGGTTTATTCGTGTTTGTATTGCTGTCGAATAGTGTTGGAAAATCATAGTTTGCTCAATAGCTTGAATAAAGAGAATTACTAAGATTTGTTACAAAATGTACTATCACAACTTCATTACGATATTCCACCTTAAGTTTGGCAAAATAATGTTTTACAACTTCATGGAGCTCTGCCACATTATTTTGGATTTAGTGTGTCCCTCTATGAAATCGATACGGATCATTAATTTGATCATATCATATGAAAGCTGGTTATATTTGCAGTTTCTGTGGGATTTGCAGTTTTGTGGATAGTTTTTTCGAAAAACGGTGAGCGTTGAAGTAATATAAGACATTGTAACTTCCGTAAATAAGGTGAAGATCATGCTGTTCTTTATGTGCCAAGTTTTTAAAATTCAAGGTTGCATGTACTCTGCTCTTATAGACAATTTAATGCTCAATCCGAAAATGTGGTCTAAATTTGAAAGATGTTCAAGCAACGTGGAGATATTACAGCTTTTATGACGAAAAACGTGTTTTCCTCAAAAAATTCATTGAATTATCGTAAATCTGCAACGGTACGTAATAGAAAGGTGAGAGGTCTGCGGCATTTTCTACATCTTTGATCTAGGTTCGCCTAATTCTTTTTTTTACATTTAGAGGTACTCACCCTGTATGTATTTCTTTTATTAACCTAACATAAAATAAACATTTAGAACTGTTATTAAGAATAATAACAATGAAACGTGAATTTTATATAGATAAGTATTGCAGCTAAAAATAGTATTTTTTAAACAAATAAAAATAAATTAAAAAAAATAAAACATCAATGAAATGAAATAATGAATCACATTAAAAATGTAGTTCATTTGCAAGAAGAAATTATATACAATAAAATAAGTCCATGATTGAGAAATATTTAGGTTTAATTTGGAAGTAATACTTATAAATATGTGTAAGTGATATCAGGGAAAATATGTTGCCATTTTGCCTTTTTAAGCAGATAATAAAATCAACTAAATGAGAATTTTATTTAATTAAGAGTCTAGTTATGTAAAAAAATCAAAAATCTGCCTTCATAGAATTCTTAGTTTAACTTCATTTTTGATCTAGTTTCAACCATTTTTTTTATTTTTATTTATTTATTTATTTTTTTACACTAACAGGAACTTACCTGTAATATACGCTTCATTTCCACCGATATACCATTATTTCATTATTAAACTATGTTTATTTCAGGGTTTGAAATCGATAATTAAAAATAATAATAAAAATCAAATACGATCAAGATTTTTATCTGTAATTTTCAAAATCATTTGATGATTTTTATTAAATCAGAAAGTTAAATTTTTTGAATTATCTCCAAGATGTATTTTGAGTATTTTGTATACAAACATATTGCTCAATTTGTGTGAAAAAGGTGATTTTTATTTTCTGATCAATATTTTTTTTACCGTAATTTAATCATTATTATTTATGCAATACCGTATCACTCAGTGAGTGATCAAATAATTTTTAATCAAATCAATAAACATCAAAAATCAATTGAAATTTTTATTTATAAATCAGGAATGATTTTTAACTTAAAAATCAAATATAATAATTATTATATGATTTTTTGGAAAAAATAATTATTGATTTCAAACCCTGATTTATTTTGTACAAGATCTATATGACAGATGTTTACGACATGATTCTACTTATTAAAATTCTCGATATTATGAAATATCGATACCCTTTTATCGATGGATATATTCTATCGAGACCGAAGATACAAAAATATGCGAGGCAGAGTGTTACCTCAGCCTACACTCGACTACCTCTGACCCGACGTTTCTTAAAGGTTTCGGTTTCGTCATCAGGAAAGTGTGTTATGCGTGTATCTTCGAGCTCTTGTCTTGTCTTATCGTTTGGCCATATTTCTTCCAACTGCAACGTTTTATCAATCCTACTGGGTTCTAAGATAAAAGAATAATATTTTCTATACAACTCTTTAAGTTTGTAAACGAATTCGGATAGTAAATGGTACGAATATAATTTTTATTTTTTTTTAAAATATATATTTATAAGTTTGAAGTCAAGTTAATTGAATAGGCTTGAAAAAAAACAAAAAAAAAAAAACGATTTGCAAGCTTTTTTATGACCAGATTTATTTATAGACTAGCTTTCCATGCCGTGGCTTCGACTACTCTCCTAAGTAAAGAACTAAGATAATTTTAACTAATAATTTAAGTTTTATCTACTATATATTTGTCAAATACCACTCACTCATTTAACACGAAATCTCAGAAACCACCGAACGGATTGGAATGAAATTCGATATGTAGCTTCCTCTAGGGCCGTAGGTGCTCGCTAAGAAAGGGATTTAAAAAAATCGGGCTGGATCGCGGCTAATTCGCGGAAAATGTGATTACAATTTTTTTGGGGGTGAATAATAAAAGATTAATTGTCATATGGTATTAGGAGATAAGCTAAGTTAAAAAATAGGTTAGATGTTTAAGCTGCACATTTTGACCACAAATTAGGTTCATTATAGTTGTAAGCAAACAAAAATACGATCTATGTCGAAACCTTATAATATGGTACTTTCTGTGAGCTCATGGTAGCTGCAGAGGTGTATCCTTAGAAGTTTGAGTTGTTTCGTGACGAGAAACTATTAAAAGACTTATGTTAAAGAAGAGGTTAAAAGACTTATGTTCTCTGGTGATAACATGTAAAGCCAGTGCGATGTAGGGACAAAAAAATTATAAAATCAGCGAGTTCTATTAAGTGTATGATTCTCTTTAGTATCGTCTCATGTTCTACTATGGATAAGATGGGTACAGTATTAACATCCCTCAGCGTGACCCAAACACCAATACCCCACTTAGGAAACCTGTGTCTGCAGCTGATTTTTACGCCTAAACGTTAGTGGAGCGAGGAGGTGAAGAACCTTATTTACTTTAATTTCGTAATCTCCTCAACTAATTTATGCTTGATATGTACGCAAAAATAGAAACAGAAAGACTAAACTTTCTTCAAAAAAGTTGAGAAGTTGAGACTATATTCACTTAAAGAATGCCATAAGAAAAGCTGATGGTCTGGTATCAGAGCTGGGTAAGATGGTAGTGCTGCCTCGAAGCTCCACTGGAAGTCTATCAAAATAATATAAAATTAACTTTTGCAAATTGTCAAATTTACTTATTGATATTATTCTAAGAATGGAATTCTTTAGGTTTATTAAAGAATTAAAGTTTATTAAAGACGTTAAGCTAACCTTTTACTAATTCAAGTTGTCCTTCATCCTAATGATATTAAACCGTAGCGTAGCAGGGACATTCAGCTAGTATATTATAGATAAAAACCTTGTATTGAACACATAACATGCAAAAAGGAGAAAATGAATCCATAGGAATCTTGAATAAATTACAATGTTACATTAGAGAGATACTTAGATAGTGGGAAAGGAGGGATATGAGAGGACAGAACCGGTGCAGGCGCCAGACGAACTGGACTGACTAGCGGGCCCCTGTTTCCTAAATTTGTTACGACTCTCCACTGCCTCCTGGATCTGGATCTATCTACAACAGGTGTAATGTAGTCCTCACACAGTGGTTAGTAGCCACTGCCTCTCTGATCGTACACTGCCTCCTTTATCTTTATACAACAATTGGAGCGGGTGGTAGTCCTAGAACGTTTATTATAGGGGTGTGAAATATATGCATTTGTATATTTCTCCTAGCCAACTAAAACATCTAATACCATCAAAATATATATTTTGTGAGGCATTTGGAATGGATTTGAGTTATTTACATTTTGCATTTTTTTTTTTTTTCCAATAATGCATAGGTAGGTATTTATTTACTGTAATTGCAAATTTATGTACATTGCCGGTATATTATTTGTAATTGAAACATTTGATATTTCAAAGCTTTCATGTTTCTGATAAAAAAAAAAAGAAGATAATTTATATATTATGGAAACTAATATTATTTATTTCTAATTTTTCCCTTTGTGCGAACTTTCAATCGCATTTGCTTCTTCATTAATTGTTTTATCAGCTAAAACATATCGTCCCTACAAATGCAATGTATCGAATGTAACAATACGCGGTTTTCGGATTCGATCTCTAGCGACTCGTTACATTGATTTGGCATAATCAAATAGTTTGTATAATCGACTCTTTGACAGGGTTCTTCCTTCCCTTTACAGAGTGAATTTAGATTTAAGATTTCGTATATCATATTCATATGGTTAGTAGCACTGCCTCTCTGATCGTACACTGCCTCCTTTATCTTTATACAACAGCTGGAGCGGGTATCATTAAAGTAATGCAAAAAATGTGTGTTTTTTTTTCTGATTTTCGATACATTTATTATATTAATTATTTTATTATATTAATTTACTTATTTTGTTATTGTTTGCAGACATTGAGGCCGGAGTTCCTTACTATGGCCGCTACATCGGGCCACTCTCCAGGCTGCTGCACTCCGTCAGCGGTGACGTGTACGCTGTCGACGCCAGAACTCTGCACATCAGGGACTTCACCTACGATGGCGAGGGGCCAGGTGAGTTGATTAAAATAGATAATCTATTCCTTGCCATTATGGAAATATCATCTTAAAATTATAATTTAAAAGTCTTGTATCTAATAGTAAACAGGGTTAAGTAAATGTAATTCATAAGGAATGCCTATTAGGAATACTCGCAGAGTAAAACAGACAGTTATTGACACCCTAAAGGAAATATTCTTACTACAATTTTAGGAAGAATAGTTGAATACAGTTGAAATTTACAGTTATTTTACCTTGATTACTATACTGAAAGCTAAAAAGAAAGTTAATTCAAAACATTATTGATGAAATTTTACAAGATGTTAGCCGTTCCACCTAGTTCATGCTGTATAAGACTGGTAGTCACATACGGCGGAGAGACGTGGATCCTCAACTTGAAAAATATTATCCTAATTGATAGGTTTGAAAGAGTAATCTTTAGGAGATTTCTGGGAGCTGTGTTTGAGGATAGTCAGTGGCGGCGAAGAATAAATAGCGAACTGTCCCAGCTCTACAAAGACATGACCATCTCCACTCACATCAGGATACATAGGCTAAAATGGCTTGGCCACGTGATGAGGATCAATGATAAGAGAGGGGCCACTAGAGTGTACATAAATGTCCCAGATAGCAAGCAGCCACGTGGGCATATATATTTACTAAAGTAATATAATTTTTTTTTTATTGTTGTTGTTTCTGTTTAAGGGCAAAAACTGCTATGGTTATTATTGCACATATATCCAGATTTAACAAATTTCTAATAAAATTAGAAATTATATTAATCTCAACCATAAATAAGATTTACAAAAAAAAAAAAAAAAAAAAAAAAAAAAAAAAAAAAAAAAAAAAAAAAAAAAAAAAAAAAAAAAAATTAGTAATGCATAAAGTAATGAACATTAAATAAAATTGTTTAATCTAATTTTCTTGCTAAATTCTATAGTACTACAAATGTACTGTTTGCTACCACCCCGAGAACATACAGAGCTGACGAGGTACACCACATTTATCACCACCATATCTCTCCTGTACTGAGGACACTCCTCGAAGATCTGCCTCACTGTGAGAGCAACTTTACAGAGCTGGCACTGAGGGGATCTCTCCTTGCCACCAGGTAGTCATGTGTTATTGTGGCAGTGTCCAATTATTAACCGTCTGATTATCACCTCCTCTCTTCTACATTGTCTTAAGGAAGAGGCCCAGCCACCGATGTTCGGTTTGATTTCTTTCAATTTATTACTTTCCGATGCCGACCATGCACTCTGCCATTTTTTTTTTTTTTTTTTTACTCAAATTTTTGAAAATTTCTTAATTCTACGATGGGCAGTAGAAGTTGTTGTTGTTTAAGTTGTCGGTCAGGAGTCGGAGATGTCGAACGGACCTAACACGACTCGGACAGCGGTCGGGAGGGGATCGATATTCGATCTCGGGCTATCGATGTAGAGAAGGATCGAGGCCAGTAGATATAACGGGCGCCGTGCATATCATTACCTGCTCTAGTTCTGTTCTCACACCGGTCGGGGGGCTTTCACTTCCTCGCTCTTCAGGATCTGTCCAGGACATCTTTTGGCAGGAGGTGTGGAAGTGTAAGGGAGAAAGACCGTCCTTGGAAAGACACAATAGTTGATTGTATGGAAATATTCTTGTAAGGGTCGAAAGTGAGAGGATGGAGGACAAGGAGAAGAGAGCTATCAAGATTTGCCGCGCGATATCAAACAATAAAAAAAAGGAAATAGCCATTGGATAATGAGCCAGCTGTTAGCTGCAGGTCGATGCCTTCATGATTAGTTTATATTACAAAACTTTTTTTTTTTTTTATTTTTTTTTATTACCATTTATTAAAATTTACAACTGTATAAAATATGTATATCAAGTAAATGTGTAGATAACGATTACAGTAACATGTCAAAACTTGAAAAAAACTACTCATCATCTGGTTATACAATGTAGAATAAAAATGCTACAATAATATATGAATGAATATTCATATGTAATGAATATTCGTTTTAACGAATATGAAAAATGTGTATTGAATAAAAAACGAGAATTTAATTTAGTAAATACGGTGGGAACTCGTTATTTCGTCACTCGATAATTCGTCTTATTCTATTATTCGTCGTTTTTTTTTTTTTTAAATTGGCTGTAAATAACAAAATTAAATACGTATGCAATTCATTTTTCCTCTAGCTACCTAATTAATCTTTAAACCGCCTCATTTGGTTTGTCACTACAAAATACGCCTATATTTATACATTTTGTAAAACATTTCATAGAAAAAAACAAACAGAAGCCCGGAGTCAATCCCTCCATTGATTGTAGTAACAGATAAAAGGAAGTATGAGTGCAGTTGACGAATTCCTGGAGTCCGTTAATACTGGAAAGCTCTTCCTACAAAAACATTAGCATCTGGCTCAGCAACTTCTGCTCCAGGTTATAAAACGAGAAAAGATAAGCAAGAGGTAAGGAGCTGGTTAAACATGGATAGTACGGATGTAGGATATGAAATTTTAAATGAAAATGGAACTGAAGAACAAGTGCTGAGTGCTCAAAATGAAGCTAGTGATGAAAAAGATGATGATGACGTTCCTAATTCTTCCACTATTTCATGCAAAGAAGTAGAGGAAATGTTAACTAAGTGCATTAAATGGTTTCGAGCAGCAATGTGAATCAGATATTTCACACCTGATGGGATGCGGCAAGTGTTTAGCTTTTTTTTTGTCATTTTCACTCAGGTCCAATGTGTATAATGTTCATCTGTTCGTTTTTACATTCAATAAATTGAAAAAAATATTACAATTAAATATAAAATGTTTTTTTCTTATTTTACCAGCAAAATTCAGTAATTCGTCATTTCCGTTATTTCGTCACCCCCTCTACCCCACTCATGGCGAATTATCGAGTTTCTACTGTAGTCATGTTTTGCATACGAGATATGAGCGCTAAACCAAAAAAAGGGACCCCCCCCTTCCTGTTCGAAAACTGCAGGACTTTTAGTATGTTTTCTTCCTAACTACCCTCAACATGTTTCCTAAGAAAAACCTTGGATTACAGAAAACGAACTCTATAATCCTTTATTGACTGGACTATCAGGTGATGGCACGACTTAACATTTATCGTACATAGCAAATTCAAAAGAAACTAAAACCATAGAGGAGATATATGCTTTATTGAGACAATTAACATTAAACGTAGTGCTGCCCAACTTTATTGGGTTCCTATAAACACAGCATACTCATCTATACAATTAAAGACGACACTGTAATTTATAATTTAGTTATAATTATATAATATACTACTTAATATTACCTAATACTAGACAAACTAATAACATTTTTTTTTTTTTTCTTTTTCCCACCTTTTTCTTTTTTTTTACCTTTTTCGCTTCTTTTCCTCTTTCACTTTATTCTTTCATTTTATGTTATTCCCTCCCCCTAATATTCACATATCTACCACACATTCATATACATAAATGCACATTTAATAACTGTACATTGCAATGGGCCATCCTATGCACCATGTATGTGGTGGTGAATAATTCCCTGGGATTATAGGGATAAAATAAAAACAGTGATTTTTCTATCTTAAAACGGTTACTTTCTAGAGAACAAAGACTTGACGATACGTATCTCTTTTAGATCACGACAGGTTTTAAAGTAAGATAAACTAAACGTCGACTTGTTCTTGGCGTGTTGGAACACAATGCTTTAAATCTTCACAGGGCCTTCAATTCACAATAGTGATTTATCGGTACCAAATCTTTTCGATTCTCGAAACCTCGTTTTAAAAATATGTTGCTATTACAAAAAACGATCCACGTGAGAGCTAAAACATCAAATAATATTTATTATCTATAATAGTAAACCAGACACTAATTGACACCCTTAAGGAAATATTCATACTAAAATTATAGAAAGAATAGTTTACGCCAAACATTATTCCAGGAATGTATTTTACAAGTGACAATAAATAATGTAAAATCAGTTATTGACACTCTAAGGATATCTTTTAAAATATGTACAGAATTAAGAACTTTAATAGAGCTGAGTTGTAGGTTTTAAAATGAATTGTATGATTTTTGTTTGACTAAATATTTTCAAATATAATTTTTAAGATAGGGAGGGTGTCAATAACTGTCCAATAAAGTTAAAATTTACATTTATTTTCCCTTAATTACTATACGTGAGGAGGTGAGATGCAATTTTTTTTTTTTTTAAGTTGGATATTAATTATCTTTTTGAAAGATAATGCATGTAAATATATTTATAGATAAATATATAAAGATATATTTATCATTAGTTTAGAAAGATAATATATATGGTATATATAAAGATATTTATTGATAAATATATAAAGACAGTTAATATCTTTTAGAATCCACTGACATCTCATTAAAAAAAAAAAAAAATTAAAAATAAAAAAATAAAATATAAAAAAAAAAAAAAAAAAAATGGAACGAACAAGTTTTGCACTTCATCTCCTCACATACTTACATCTCCTTACAAAAAAAAAAAAGCGAAAGATTTAATTTAGTTTTTTTAAACCCAAAATTAAAAAAGTAAATAATTTTAATGAATACAGGTCGTAATATAATTATTCCTTGTTAAGAATAAGCAACATTTATGCAAAAATAATACGTCATATTTGTTCATAATATATATTTTTTTAATGTGCAGTAATATAGCATAAGTAATTTGAATTTTTTAATTAGTAATGGGAGTAGATAATACTCCTTTTTTTTCCAACTGGTTTTATATAAATTAATAATAAAATAATGTTTTTATTTATATCCTTTTCCCGTTATATATGAACAATGTTATAATTCTAGTCAATAAAATCATCATTGGGGAGGTGAAATAGAACAAAAGTTGTAGGCCCTCCAAAATAAGGCTAGCTAGAGCAAGTCTTTATAGGAAAATAGAGGATTAGTGTTTATAATCGCTTATCCTCTGCCTAACTTCTAACGTAATTTTTCCTAATTCCTTCTTATATTTTGATGCACCCCGCATTTTTAAATGTATTTACAATAAGTATGCAGTTTTTTTGGTTATATAGTTTTAATTATTGTTTACTTTTATAATTTTTCGAAATTTTAAGTTTTGATCGTGAAAATTCTATTTTGAGTTCTTCGAAAGAAATTCGATTGAAATGTTATTTTAGATTTGTAGTTTGAGGCTGCTCTAGTCATGATAGATGTAGATGCTACCTGAAAAAAAAAATTACATAGAAATTCGTATTTGTGGGCTTCGGCCGATGTTCGTATAATTAAATTTTTTTTTCGCCAATATTTATAATTTATTATTCTACACTTGCCTATTAGTTGACTTTTCTTTAAAAAAATACTAGAAAGTAGTTTTTTTGAACCTAAAATTGAAAATATCACATATATGGCCTTCTAAAATAGAAACATCAAATTCAACGGAAATATGGGACAAAATTAACTTTACAGAACCAAAATCGGATGATCCATTGAGATTTGAGGAGGAATCTAAATTTTGTTTATTTTGGCACAATACGTGGTGGCAACATTTGGTACTACAGGGGGGACATTTAGCCTTATGCTAAACAAGAAAGTTCACACCAAACATAATTAACGAAATGTATTTTAGAAGATAGTGACAATAAATAATGTAAAATAAGTTACTGACACCCCTATTGTTTATTTTTTTTTTTGGCTAATTATTTTTTTTTCTAATTTTTAGAATAGGGTGTCAATAACTGTCTGGTTTACTTATAAGTTAATTCCTATTCAGACAATGTACAAAAAAATTCGTTATATAAGTTCTTATTTAAAAAAATATTAAAAAAAGGATCTGGGTTCATTATTTATTTATTTTTTGTATTTGTATTAGTTTATTTAAATCAAATCGTTTGATTTTCAGCTGCATACTTCTACGCTGGTAACTCCAAAGCAGTTGGTCCTGGCGGTTTCTTCGTGAGGGACGAAACTGGATCGTAAGTTTTAATTAATATATTTATTATCTCTCTCTCTCTCTCTCTCTCTCTATATATATATATATATATATATATATATATATATATATATATTTATATATATAGTTTAATTTTATTTATTTATCATAGAGTTTACATGTTGAAATTTATGATATCAAATTAAAAACAAAAATTGTAAATATTATTGATTCCTTCTTGAAGTTATTAAATGTTTATAAATTTCAGTGATATTTCATAACATACGGCAAGTGTATTCCAATTATAAAACTCCACTTAACCAATGTAATATAAAAGCTTTCATAGTTTATTTTGTACTTTTTTTTTTTTTTTACATACATACTTTATTGATATTTCAAACTAATGCAAAGTGAAATGATTACAATGACATGTCTAACTTGTAAAGAATTATCCAGGGTTTTAAATCAATAATTATTTTTTCCAAAAAATCATATAATGATTATTATATTTGATTTTTAATTTAAAAACCATTCCTGATTTATAAATCAAAATTTCAATTGATTTTTGATGTTTATCGATTTGATTAAAAATTATGATCACCCACCGAGTGATACGGTATTGCATAAATAATAATGATTAAATTGCGATAAAAAAAATATTGATCAGAAAATAAAAATCACCTTTTACACACAAATTGATCAATATGTTTGTATACAAAATACTCAAAATACATCTTGGAGATAATTCAAAAAATTTAACTTTCTGATTTAGAAAGGAATTACTCAAAAATTATTATTATTATTAATTGTAAACATTTTGTTCAGAAATAATGATTAGAATTTGATTTTTATCACTTATGATCAAAAATAAAAATCGATCATGAAAAAAAATTATCAAATTATTTTAAAAATTCCAGATAAAAATCTTGATCGGATTTGATTTTTATTATTATTTTTTTTTTATAATCGATTTCAAACCCTGGAATTATCTATTAGAAGCACTTCAATAAAACTTCTTCATTAGAAAGTCCCTATGCCATCTTTTCAGACAACTCGAAGGTTAATTGGGAATCCAGTGAAAAGCAAGTTTGGAATACTAGTGGATTCGAATCGGTAGCTAGCTTGACATGATAGGATAGTTATCATGTTTGGGCAAAATCTGCAATACATGGAACATCTAGTTCGTTATGGATAAGTTTATTTGTGACATAATAAGGAGCGTTGAAGACTTTACGAAGGATTTTGTATTGTAAGGATTGGATACGAGAAGAAATGGAGCCCCTAAGTTCAACTCCGTATGTCCAAATGGGTCTAATTACTGTCATGTAAATAAGTCTTTTGTAATTTATTTGGATCTATGAACGCTTGTCTAGTAAATGTTGAATTAATGGGAAACAAAGAGCATTTTCTTGTCTTTTAATTATCGTATGTGGATTTCAGTCTTTTGCCTAGATGGCAAAGCTAATATTTAAATATGTTTTTATTCAAACGTTTCCATAGAAACAATATGATCTGACTGTTGCAATAATTAATTAAAATGCACTTAAAGCTATTTCAATACTACTGGAAAGGTTTTTATCTGGATATTTGTTTTTAATTTAAAACTATTTATTGAAGATATGGAATCACGTGTTTAATTATCTTAATTGTTACATTTTCTTGTTCTTATGGCTTTTATCTACTAATATATTGCAAACGATAATTTTTATTTCCTTCTATTATCTCTTCAAACATGTTGTAGTCGCATTATTCTGCTATTTTTTATTTGTTTAGGCAAAGAGTAAATACTTTTAACAGTTACTCACAAAAAACCCTTATGATGGAACTACGCCTCATAAATTTATAGTGCTGTTTAAAAATACTCAAAGTACAAAATATACACGAATACATTGCGATAAACACCCTGGTAAGACTGTTAGAAAACATAATTTAAGACTTGCTTAAACTCACTGTACAAGTTCACATCCAAATGTTATATAAATGATTTCATGTCATACTCCACGTACATAACAGCAAACTTATAAAAAACATACTTCAATAACAGAATGCCAAAAAATACCCAAATAAACCACATATTCCCATAAAGGAGGCGGCTTAGGGAAAAAAAAAAATTTTACGTGTACTTTATAAATGAACAGGAGGCGCGGTAGCTCAGTGGGTAAGGCACTTGACTACCACGCTCCCGGGCCCGGTTCGAGTCCGACTGAAGGCAGAAAATTTATTTTCTGTTATTTCGGCCGTGGATCGAATTCGAGGTCGGAAGACCCTCCTGGGGCACACCCAGCCTCCTAAAAAGTGGGTACCCTTAATTGGGGGAAAAACTTAGCGGTTGAGCGTGAATTCTGGCCAAATCACCTCCTTTCACAACCGTTGGCTTAGAAACAGTACAACCTACCTAAGTACTGAACCCGAGACCCTTCATGGGTTGTAAGTGCTACAGGTTTTTTTTTTTTTCTTCTTTTTTTTTATAAATGAACATAACATAATGATTTGATTTTATTTATCTTCATTCTCAAAAGATAAAAAAAATAAAAATTGGTAGCTACTTTCGACCTCATGGCCAGCAAGAAAACAACACCATCAAAGTTTCATAAAATAATCTTAAAAATGGTCCTTTGGTTTTAGAATGAATCTAAACAATATAACTTGGCAGGAGTATTTTTTTTTTCAGTGCTTTTATTTTCGGATTGTCCTTGATATAAAAAAATGCTTATACATAATATAGGATATGGCTCCAGCTGTAAGGACACTGTTTTCCAGATCTGCCAGAATCTGACGATTTTTCGAGGCCTAAGGACATTCTTAGCCACTCTATCCTTCCACAATCAGAATTAGTTTTCGTACATAAGGATGCTGTTTTACGATGGCGGAATTTTATTAGTTTTTTTTCGTCCTTAAGGTTTTAACGGTTTATAAGTTATCCGAAGGATAAATTCCACCATTGTTGTGCTGAAAAGGACACTGTTTTGAAATATTCGATGATTTAACTGTTTTTAAGATGGCGGAAGGATATTCCACCTTTGTTAACTCATTCTACGGGAGGCTGGAGATAGTTTTTCAACGCATATTATATGCCACATATATCCATTCAAAACCGAATTATATGCACACTTCTAATCCATTTATTTTGTTATTATTATTTTTATAACCCCCGTCTTTTCAGAAAGTTATATAGGTTCTTTATAGGCAATAAAGTTAAAAATAAATATAATAAATTTTGTATTCAAGCATAGAAAACTCAATTTTACTTATTATTATTTTAATTTTTTTTATTTTACCAAAAGCACATGTATTTGAAAGGGCCTAGATGCAAACTTCAAAACTGTATATATTTTGTAAATCCAGGTAGTTTTTACAAAGATTACTTTTTTCCTTCGCAATTTTAGATGAGAGCAGGCCGAGCTAGGCAAAAACTTAAAGATGATATTATTATAATATATTGGTTGTTTGTTATTTTTATTAATGTTTCAGCATTTTATATTTCTATAATATATATATTAATTAATGTTCAATCAAAGGGCAAACTATACAGGCGCAATTTCTGATTTTAGGTGGCATCGAAGCTTGGTTTTACTAAGCCGTATTATATTAATAAATATACACTGGAGACTCGATTAATTGAAACTCGATTAACCGAAGTCTCGATCAGCTGATGTTCCGATCAACGGAGGTTTCTTTTTTTTATTACTATTTTTTCACATAACATCCGATTACCGAAGTAGAAAGTAGATCATAGTACGAGCAGAGATCTTGCGGCGGTAGATAGAATTTCGTTACCACAATAAATAGTCTAGTGAATGAGTGGTGAAATATGCGCCCCTGAAGTAGGGTTAGGCGATATTCGATAGTTACTACAGATATATCGATAGGCCATGCCTAGTGTCGGCTATCGATAGATCTCTTTTACCTTCAAGTTTTGAAACTCTCGGAATTATGCTGACCTGTCTCTGTCCAGTGTCGAGTTCTTTTGAAATTGAATTCAGAATTCCTAGAGCTCAAGGGCTCACTCAAAGATTAAGCCAAAGGAAAGCAGAAATGCTAGTTTTTCTTTCGGGAAATATGTGGCTCAAGGAGCACACTTGACCCTTGAAATTAACTATTTCGTTATTTTTCTTCTCTGAAGATTTGATTTGTTCATTATTATTGTAACCATGTAAATTGTAAATACCTTTTTAAAATTCAAATAAATTAGTTTTTTTCTCTCATATTTATGATATAATCTTATAATTTATAATCCTGCAAATTTCAAATAGTAAGTAGATAATTGAATTTAATGAAATTAGTTGAAATTTTTTATTGAATACCTTTAGAAGAAAAGGAAGCAACTACCGAATACTATCGATAGCAATCGATAGTTCTCAACCGATAGTATCGGCCTATCGATAGTGCTAACTATCGGCTATCGCTCAACCCTACCCTGAAGGGTGCGCTAACGTGTGAAGGAGGAGGGAAGAACGTCCAATTTTTGGGTTTTTGGATTGCATCTTGAAACCAGTATACTTTAAGAAATTATGTTTCAAACGAAAAATTAAAGCTAATTAGATTTCCTATAAAATTGATTCTATAGATATTTGCCGAACTTCCAACTGTTTCCGAGATATACGGTATTGAAAATCGATACTTTACGAAAAAAAAAAAAAAATTACCTCAATTTTTGTCAAACATTTGCTTTTAGTGCCTTCCACGATTGTTTCTAAAAAAAAAACGCCTGGATCAAAGTTGTGGAACATTAAATTTACTTTAATATCTTATATGCATTTCTGGCACTTGAAGCAAACTTTTGACGAAAACTGAGGAAAAAAGTATTTTATTTTCGAACATTATCGATTTTTAATACGAGGGTGAATCAAATATAAACGGTAATTTTCAAAATTATATTTATTGAATAATATTATACAGAAACTATACCTTCAACATTTTTCAATGTAGTCTCCTGCATTATCTACACACTTCTGCCACCGATTTGGAAGCTTGAATATTCCCTGTTCATAAAAAGACTGAGGGCGAGTTTTTAACCATTCGCGCACGTGCTTTTCGACGTCTTCATTGTTTTCAAATCGTTTTCCTCCAAGATTTTTTGAGGCGCATCGTCACATGTGATGAGACGTGGGTCCACCATTACACCCCCGAATCGAAAATGGCAAGGAGTGGCGAAGGAAGGATGAAGGCTGCCCAGTGAAAGCCAAAACTCGTCTCTCAGCCGGAAAAGTTCTTGCAACAATTTTTTTTGACTCAAGGGGAGTTCTACTTATTGATTTTCTTCACGATCAACGAACAGTGAATGCGGCTTACTACTGCCAGGTGCTACAGTCAGCAAAAACCAGTTACCGGAACAAAAGACGAGGTGTGCCCATTAGAGATGTCATCCTTCTCCATGACAACGCAAGGCCTCACGCCGCATTGTTGACAAGGGATAAATTGGAAGAAATGGGCTGGGAAACTCTCGAACACCCTCCTTACAGTCCAGACCTGTCCCCTTGTGACTATTTTTTGTTTGCGCCCCTGAAAGAATCACTTGGAGGAAAACGATTTGAAAACAATGAAGACGTCGAAAAGCACGTGCGCGAATGGTTAAAAACTCGCCCTCAGTCTTTTTATGAACAGGGAATATTCAAGCTTCCAAATCGGTGGCAGAAGTGTGTAGATAATGCAGGAGACTACATTGAAAAATGTTGAAGGTATAGTTTCTGTATAATATTATTCAATAAATATAATTTTGAAAATTAACGTTTATATTTGATTCACCCTCGTAACTAGGGCTGTGAAATTTATGCATTTGCATATTTCTCCTAACTAACTAAAACACCTAATGTTATCAAAATCTATGTGTTTTGAGGTATTTGAAATAAATTTGAGCTATTTTTAATTTGCATATTTGTGCATATTTTGCCAGAAATGCATATTCATATCTTGAACTAGATTTCCATATTTATCTACATATCCGGCATATCAGTATTTAAGATTTGATTTTTTTTTATGTTTTCGGGAAGCAAAAAAATAAAATCTAGATAAAAACCGAAAAATAGTTATAAGAACTCCTCCCATTCTTTTGTTTTTCGCTTAAGCAATGCGTTTGTATGTGTCGAATTGCTGATTCTTCGGTTTCAACGAACTTTCGATCGTATTTGCTTCTCTTAGAATTAGGATTGATGATTTGTATTGATCCTTCTATACCATCATGCGTACCTCAAGTGATTCTCTTAGAATTGTTTAATCCGATTAATTTCTCGTTTATACTTCGCTCAAATACGTGGAATATTATGACTTCACTTTTCATCTCACCCTTCTCCCTTCCATCATTCCATTACACAGTCTCTCACACAGTGTTCACCGAGACATATCATTCGTAAACTGTTCTGTTGTGCTAACCTAAAATACCGAAAATCGCTCCTTCAAAGACAAAAGATCTTGTAGGAAAGTACGTAGGTGACCTTTCAAATGAGCCTTTCAAGAGTGATAGAGACGTTTTATATTTATATGATGTAGAGGTGGTCGTTTAGTGCAGAGCGTTTCAAATCTATTTTGAGGCCCAATAGACAATCCTATTTTGTTCGAAAACCTGAAAAAGTGGATGTCTGCTATTTAAATCTACAACAGTGAATAAGTCGGAAGAGTTTCTTTATGGTCGTTGCTTATTGTTTTTGGTGTATATTGTTCTGTTTTAAAGTATAGGTATTTTGGTTGCGATTGTTGTTTAAGTTTTCTGGAAATTAATGTCAAGATTTTTTTCGTTTTTAATGTTCCATATTTAATGTGTTTTATTTATCTTTAATAAAGGTGTTTAACATTTGTTTTTGTTTTTTTTAATATTAGCTTTTTAATGTTTTTCTTTCTAATGTTCCCCTTTTCAACACTATTAGTTACTTAAACTTGAGTTTGTACTAAAGTATAGGTATGTATTGCGATTTTTTTATTTTTCTAACAATGCAGATAGTTGCATATTTTCGGTATTTAATGCATATTTTACCCAATATCTCTGCATATATATTTGCATATTTTTCAGTTTTTATTGCATATAATTCACAGCCCTATTAATAACATATATCTCGAAAAACCGTTAAAAGTTCGACAAATATGTACAGAATCAATTTTATAGGAAATTTAATTAGCTGTAATTATTATTTGAAACATAGCTTTATAGAGTCTACCGTTTTCGAGATATAATCCAAAAACCCCAATATTGGACCTTCTCCCCTCCCTCCTATCGTTAGCTAACCCCCCAGAGACTTTTAGTGTGTTGACCTTCTAACTTCTCCTAACGAAGCTATGAAGTCAAAAATAATCTCATATTTCATGCACTCTACAATAAGTTTATTGACTGGATTAAAAAGAAAATTTGTGATTTTTCAAGCCATAATTTTGTTATTGAATAGATATATGTATTACGTCAATTGTTCTAAGTTATTTTTTCTCATGTTTTCCCTTCTTTTGTTTTGGGCCTCGATCAACCAAAAATCTTGTTCCCACCCACATCGGTTAATAGAGTTCCAAGTATAATTGACTATAGAACATTACTAGACCCTGAGATACGATTTGCATTGTAAAGTAATCAGCTAATGGTCGCTTAACTTTGTCAAACAATCTTCAGGAAACAAATTGACATCTTCACAATCGGAACCTATACATCCGGTAACCCAAGGCAATAATCGTAATTATTTAGTTATGACACGTGAGGCCATCTGTCATCCTCAGTAGCATAAATCACAAGAAGCTACAAGACGCGTTATCTAGCCGAGACGTGTACTCAGTACAAACATGTCGTCAGCTCGCAAACACTTAATTTGACCAGTTGAGTACATCCGTGACATGTACCCGTGACATGACACCCTTGCACATGTTGGCGTGCTGGGTTACCTCCCACTTCGTGACGTGTCTCCTTCCGCCAATATCTGGACCACATGGATGCACTCCCGAATGGCGTGATCCCAAGTTAAAGTTCCCGCGATAGCATATAACATGAGATGACAAATTATTTTTAATTAAGCAATAAGATATGGAGATAATAACTCATAACCCCTTTTTATCTTTGTTGATATCTTCTTTTTTTTCTTTAGTTGATTAATTGTTCGTAAAATTGAAAAAATCCGCTTTCATTTTTATTAAAATTATCGTTGGAGTGTTCTTAGATGGTTTTAGGAAATTAGCACTTAACCATTCTCAGAATTTTAAAGAAATTTAACTGTTTTTAGAACTACAAATCATTACTATTTACAGTCAAAACTCGATAAGTTAAAACTCGTTAAGTCGAAAAAAACTCGACACGATGTTTGAAGTTAAGTCGGGAAATTGTATTCGTTTACTTGAGCTTACGTTTGTGACATTTCTACGTGGATTGTATTGTTTAATATTTTACGTATTTATATTTTCTTAGTTCATCTTCTCAAATATAAGATGGTGTAAAAGAAATTAACATCAGTTTCAACATGGATTAAGTCTTGTTTTTTTTTTGTGTTTTTTTTTAAACAAAAGTTCATACGTTCATCTCCTCTATTTCTTTTGTTGTTTTTTCCTTCTCCAGTATTCCTTCATGTTTTTCTTCTTTCCATTTCGTTCCTTTCTTCTTGCTTATTCTGCTTTGATAATCTTCTAAATCGAGAATCTTAGTTCTCAAAGTATTTCCGTCTGCTAGTACAAATTACTTGATATTGTATGCATAAGTTTTTGTTTTCTTTTAGTCTGTAGTTCTTTCATACTAGATGTCCACAAAAGAGTAATTTTTGTTTTGCCATCAGATATAAAAGTTTAGCCTATTTAAACAATCTTCATATGATAATGTTTTGTCTATCATTGAAATCATTTTCATTTTTATTCCTTTTTCATCATTTTCTTTTCTTCATCCTTTACTAGATTCAACATCAGAAATATATTGTTTAATCAATTTCTTAAATAATATTTTTTCTTTTACTGATTGTAAATATAGTTTACGTATGTATGTAGCGTGTATGTGTTTATATATGCGGATAGATTTTTGTTTCATTTTATTACTTATTTTATTGTAAAATTGTATTTACTTGTAATTATTTTATTTTATTATCTAATTAATAATCTCTAGGTCAGATATAACTTAAGTTCTGTCATGAAACTACTATCCTTAAGGGACTTTGTCCCAGAATAAAATTTGTTTTTTTATTCTATTCTACATCTGATATTTTTTGTATGTTTTGGTAGATCTCCTTATTACTTCGCATTTTCCAACCGAGTGTTTTAAATATTTATGTCCAATTTTGTGAGAAATTTTTACACATTGTGTGAATGGTTTCTTTGTCATATAAATTACTTATTGCCTTAAAATATGGCAGGTTATAATAAAAATTTGATAATCAGATTTCTGTGTGTATCAGCCAGTCAACGAAGTTAAGCTGTAACTCGAAATTTTCCTTTTAATTTTAGATTGATGTTCCACTAATCCCCGTTGAACAGATCCGTTACCGTTACGTAGGACTCCATCTGGACAAACGTCTTACTTGGAATCCACACACAAGACTAAAACGGCAAGGAACTGCCCGTCGTTACAGACTACTTCAACATTTACTAGACAAACGTTGAAACCTCCCAATCAATTAGAACAGGCTCATATACATGACTGGGAATAGACTTATTTGGACGTGCGGAGTTGAGCTTTAGGGCTCCACTAAACCATCCAATTCACCTCGTATCCAATCCTTACAATCTAAAATCCTTAGAAAAATCCTCAATGCTCCTTACTTTGTCACAAACAAACTTATCCACAAAGATGTTAATATACCTCACGTTTCTTACTTAGCTCAAACCAGATATCTATCCTTTCAAAGCAAACTCCACAACCATTCAGATCCATTAGTATCACAACTTTCTTCTCACTCCATTCCAGATAACCCTCCGATGCGTCTGAAAAGAAGATGGTCTCCGGACCTTCTAATATAGTACTTCATTATATAGAACCTTTACAAGAGCTCCCAATGGGTAGTTGCTTTAAACACAAGTGACGTGTCATTTTTATCATTATCATCATATTTACTTTGATGTATTATATTTTGATATTGTATATACAGTTGTCAATTTCAATAAATGACTAAATAAAAAAAAAATTATAGATTGCTATGAACATGAAGATTTGATTCCTTCATTTCAATCGTACTAAAATAATCTGCAACAGATTGTATCAGGGTCATTGAGACAATACGGAATTGTGTTTGAAATAATATCTGCCATCATTGTCGGGGCAAGAAGGGGGGGGGGGTGGCAAGGGGGGTACGGCGGCCCTTCTTGGAAGAAGTTCATTGTCGACCTAAGTTCAATGAGCTGTTGCCATAGCCATTGTTGTTCCATAGTCAAGGTGCCTCTCTTAGCATCTCTCTTAGCCATGAATATATTATATACCATCAGTTTTTTTTTCCGAAACTTTCTCTGTTTTTTTTTTTTTTAAATAATTTTAGTAAAAAATATTTTGTATATTTTGCTACTACTTGCGAGGAGGTATAGGCATCCTAAACAGTCATGTTGATATGTTAGCGAATAGCTGCAAATAAGAGCCTTGAAGATAATTGAATCTCCTGACCCTCTCAGTATTTTTTACCTTCCTAGAACTATGAAGATGTTATAGTTAAAATTTGGTACAGCTGGATTTAATAGTTATACCATTACAATGTCTGTTGCAGAATGCACACAAATCTTTTCGATTTTTAAACTGCATTAGGATCCACATGTAGCCCCATATATTTTTATTTTTTTATATAAAAATTCAATTGAAAATAAGTAAGTTTTATCACAAATTTCTAGATCAATATGGTGTTATAGGTACCTTTGTAACCTCTCTTAAAGGGTTCTCGCCACCTATCGGTCGATTATCTAACTTCACTGCGCACCGCATGTTCGTCGCTTTTTTTTTATGACAATATATGTAATTGAAAACCTTTAAATTTTATTATTACTGATCCTTCCTTGAACCATGATGATGTAGTTAAAACTTGGTAGAGATTGATTCAATAGTTATATAATAGAATACATAGATAAGTAAATTTGAGAAAATTATTACAATGACTAGTCAATAACATGTACCACTCACTAGTAGCCGTTCAATAAAAAAAAAAATCCTATATAAGAAGATCTCTCGGCCATCTTTTTTTCAGACAACTCGGACAAGATCGGAAATAGAATGTGAAGCAAGTTGAGAGACCATTGGATTAAAATAGTTATGGAGCTTACCATGGTGGTTTTATAAAATCATCATTAAACATATTTGGACCTATTGAGTTGACCTAGTCCCCAACAGCGAAACAATCGAATATCAAATGTAAAAATACATCCAAAATGAAATCGCTATGCTTTCCAGTAAGACTGTTATTTCACTAACTGTTACTACACAGACGTTCTATAAATCTCCCGTATGGAGCTACACCTGTGACTCAATTATTTATATATATATATATATATATATATATATATATATATATATATATATATATATATATATATATATATATATATACACAGTGAACCCTCGTTATAACGCGGGTTAAGGGGAAATGAAACCTCCCGCGTTATAGACGTACCCGCGGTATAACGAGGGCGGAAGTATGAATTATTGGCGGTCAAAAAATAATGAAAATGTACTCTGATATAAACTCGGGCAACAACTAAAGGAATAATACACAGTTTTTTAAAAAGGAAGTGAGGGGGATTCTATGAACCAAGAAGGCAGGAATAGAGACAACTTCTCCGTACGTCATCTAGGTAGGTTACGGGGAAGATAATCGACATTGTCTAAGCAACACATTCGGCTTATTTCCAGGACGATACAAGCGATGTACCCACCCTTCCCTAAAGTTTTTTTTTTTTAATTCTAATAAAAATCAAACTTTAAAAAGTTCTAATATTGAAACAGAAAAAATGAAACTTGGTTAGACAATCGTAATTCATTCTAAACGTCCTATTTAGTTTTACTTCCTACGTTAACAACCAGTTATCATTTTTTTCCTTTACAAATTCCTTTTAATGTTCAGTTAAATTAGAAATGTGTTCAAAAAAAAATTTTAACAAATGTAACTTAATTTGCAGAGTCAACTTTTTCCCAGAACTTATTAAACTTAGGAACCTTTTCGTTTTTTCTATTGGTTTTATGACTCAATTTTCGAATGAATTGTTTTCAAGTTTTCTTCTGTTGGTTTTAAAACCATAATACGATGTAACCTTATTTTTTATTAATTTTAATTGAATCAGGGGACCTGAGCTTGACCCGCGTTATATCCGAATCCGCGGTATAACGAGCCGCGTTATACCGAGGGTCTACTGTATATATAAATTTACAACTATACAAATATGTACATCAAGTAAATGAGCTGATAACGATTATAATGACATGTAAAAACTTGAAAAGAACTACTCATCAGTAGCACTTCAATAAAATTCTACACTAGAAGATCTCTGGGCCATCTTCTTTTCAGACGCCTCGGAGGATTATCGGGAATGGAGTGGGAAGCAAGTTGAGAAACTAACGGATTTAAGTGTTTATGGAGCTTCCTGTGAAAGGATAGGTATCTGGTTTGGGCTAAATCAGTAACATATGGATCATTTAGGTCTTTATGGATAAGTTTATTTGTGACAAAGTAAGAGGCATTGAGGATTGGTTACGAGATGAATCGGATGATTTGGTGTAGCCCCTCTTCTAAATATAATATATATGTTAGTGTAACCGTTTTGAACTTTTTCTTAACACAGTGTCTAAAATTTAGGTTATTTTTTTTTAAACTTGACTTTAAGATATTTAGTGATTATAAAACTATAAAAAAAAAAAGTGTTCATCTTCAGCCATCTGTTAGCCGCTGACAGTGTAGTGCTCTGAAGAGGATTAAATCAGCTAAGTTTTCTTTTATAGTTTAAAGAATGTTGGAGATTGGGGATCCTCGTGATGTCCCTCCAGATAAACATGAGGTCGAAAATATAGTAGAAATGACAGAAATTGTGCCACAAGTTTTACAAGTTAGGAGTTTAGATAAACCATTTATTCCACTCAAATATAATAAGTACGATTCAGGTCCTTTTTATGTATTTGCCGAATCTATTCTAGAGGGGCGTAATATTGGCAAACTTCATCCAATCAGTTTTGGAAGTAAGCTATTCAAAAATTTTCCCCAGTTTAACAAATCTATTCTAAATATAAAATCCATTGGCAGAAATAGAGTAAAAATTGAAGTAAGAGATAAGGAAAATGCAAATTTAATGATTTCCGAAATTAATAATAATAAAACTGAAAATTTAAGAGCGTATGCCCCTAGATTCATAGTTGAAAAAAAAAAGGTATTATGAGAGGAGTATCAAAAGATATATCAGATGAAGAAATTAAAAATAATATAGAATCAATTGAATATGAACAAAAATTTTGTATAGTATCGGTGCAAAGGTTAATGCGAAAAATTGTAAAAGAAGACAAAAGCGTTTACCGAGTACCTACAGAATCTGTAGTGATAACTATTAGAGGTCCCGAATTACCTAAGTTTCTTTCAATATATAAAGTTATTTGTAGAATAGATAATTTTGTACCGCGAACAATTCAATGTTATAAATGCCTTCGTTGGGGTCACATAGGGAAAAACTGTAAAAATTCTTTACGTTGCAGTAAATGTGGTGAAGGCCATAAAGTGGAGGACTGCCCTCCAGAAAATATAACTAAATGCGTGCATTGTGAACAAAATCACCCGTCTGTGGGTTATGAGCAATGTCCAGAATTTATTAAACAGCGCTCAATTAGGAATCTAATGGTCAATGAAAATATAACCTTTATCGAAGCTAAAGAATTAGTCGTTGGAAAATCCTTTAAATCAGCTCTAACAGATAAAACGCCTAATTTTAAAAATAATAGTTTATTTGCAGATTTAAAACAGGTAAATCGGGTACCTCCTAAGAGGACTAGACATTCTTCGCCTATTAAATCACCGCCAAGTGAAGATCGTTTATTAACAGAATATAAAGATATTATTTCTAACCCTATAATTACAAATAATCCAATAACAAACAACCCCCATAAAAATGAAGATAAAAACTCCGTGAATGAGAGACTAAGCTTAAACGTTGATACGATTTCAGATATTATAATTTTGATTTTAAAAACTTTAAAAGATACAGAAAATATAAATATTAACAGTACTGATATTAAGGCTTTAGTTTTGGATAGAGTTAAATCCCTATCTGAATGATTATAACTCTATTATTTATTTCAGATACATAATACCATATGTTATTACGTCTATATTTTTCTTTAATAAAAAAAAAAAAACATATGATAAAAATCATGCAATGGAACGCTAGGTCAGCTATCTCAAACAAAGGAAATTTAGAGATATTTTTAACAGAACATAATATAGACGTAGCAATATTAAGCGAAACTTGGTTTCGTCCAAATACTTACGTGAACTTTCCGGGATACAATAACATACGATTTGATCGCCAAGATGGAATTACTGGTGTAGCTATATTAATTAAATCTCACTTTGAGTATAGTGAACTTACTAACATACATAAACCTAGCAATGAATTTCAGGTAGTGGGAATTAAAATAAATTATAACGGTAAGAATCTATCGTTAGTATCTATTTATAACCCGATTCCAAATAACATCTCTGTTGATGAATGGGAAAAATTTTTCAATAGTGTCTCCTGGCCATGTTTTATTGCTGGTGATGTTAATTGTTATCACTCGTCCTGGGGCAGTATTAAATCAGATTATAGAGGTAATAAATTATCTGAGGCAATCGCTAATGCAGGTTTGGTCTTGCTAAATGACGGCTCGCCCACTAGAGTTAAAAATATTTATCAAAGAAATGAAAGTGCAATAGATATCACTTTAACAACTCCTGACCTCGCACTGCTATATGATTGGTGCACTGAGGACCCAATAGGTTCGGATCATCTCCCAATTATTGTATCCCCAATATGCTCTAAAAATGCAAAACATATCTCTAAATCAAATGACCACCCTGAGCTTCCAGCTGATAAATGTTTACAGTGGCAATGGAATCTTAAATTTGCAGACTGGGGAAAATTTAGAAATTTAATGGAAAAATATTCAATCGAACAGGCAAATTCTAACCAAAAATACGATTATCAAAAATTTATTTTCAATTTAAATCTAGCAGCTGAAAATTCTATCCCTAAATCATTTCTCCGTACTAGAAATGTAATTAGTAATTCATGGTGGACCAAAGAATGCCTAACCTTCATCAACGATAGAAAAAATGCCTATAATATTTATAAACAAAACAGCAATTACGAATCATATTTAAACTACAAAATCGCTACTGCTAAAACGAAAAGATTTATTAAGCAATGTAAATCAAACTCATGGCGTGAATTTTGTAATTCGCTAAATAAAGACACCAATCCATCAGTCATTTGGAAACGATTAAAACAATTAAAAAACCGAAAAAAACCACAAACAAACAACCTACTGGCAAAGGTGAATGGGTAGAGGAATTTTTTAATGAAATCTGCCCTCCAATAGCTTCAGAAAAATTAAATTTAAATAATAATATAGTTGAACATGTTCTCTTTAAGAAAATAGACATTAATGAATTAAATATCGTGCTACAATCAAAACGCAATACCACTCCTGGGTTAGACCGAATTCACTATCAAATGCTAGATCAATTACCAAAAATGGCTAAAGAATTACTTATCGACATATTTAATGAAATATGGAAAAATGCTAGTTTTCCCGACTCATGGGGTGAATATCTTGTCGTTCCTATTTTAAAGCCGGGTAAGGATAATAAAGTCGCCTCTTCATATCGTCCAATTTCATTATCTTCGTGCGTCCTTAAGACATTTGAAAGAATAATTAAAATGAGGCTAGAGTGGTATTTGGAAACAAATAATATTCTGCCTTCAAACCTATATGGCTTCAGAAAAGGTAAATCTGTTCAGCAGGCTCAATCCCAACTTCTATTTGACATCTACTCAGCATTTACAAAAAGCAAAAAACGGTCACTGCTGTATTTATAGATATTTCCAAAGCATATGACAGCATTATATTCAGTGAATTAAGTAGGGCTATGTCTAATGTACAACTTCCTGAAGGCTTTATTTATAGAATTTTAGAATTATACAAAGACAGGAAAATTTTTTTGAGAGTAAACCGACAAATTACAGAATCGCGTATAGCTCGAATCGGTTTGCCTCAGGGAGGCATTTTAAGTTGTCTTCTCTACGCCGTTTACGTAGCTGATATAAATAAAAATATAACAGACAATGCTCACCTGATTCAGTACGCCGATGACAACTGTTTGTATACCATAGGTAAAGATACTAATGATTGTTTTCAATCCTTATCACCAAAAATAGACAATTTACTTACATGGGCGACAAAGAAAGGCCTGTCAATATCAACTGAAAAATCAACAGTCTGCATTTTTAATAAAAAAAGAAAACAAATAGAACAGGAATTTCTCACCATCAACAATCATAATTTTCCAATTAATAAGGAGGTAAAATTTTTAGGTCTCGTCTTGGATCAGAAATTGAGCTGGAACCAACATATTGTTAAAATACTCCAGAAATGTGAAAAATACAACAATATATTAAGAGCTATCTGTTCAACTAAATGGGGGGCTGCTCCTAAAATATGTATTGGTTTCTATAAGTCAACAATTAGGGCTATAATAGATTTTGGTTGCGTATTTTATGGGAACGCGGCAAAATCTAAATTACTCACTCTCGATAGAGTGCAGTATAGATCTATCAAAACAAGCTTAGGCCTACTTAATAGCAGTCCGAATAATAATATTTTAGTCGAAGCTGGAGAACCTCCATTAATAATCAGAAGGGAAATTTTGACCGGGAAATTTGTCATAAAATTGCTAGCAGAGGACAGCGAGTTAAATAATAAACTGGTTCAACTAACAACAGAAACCCTAACTCACAGATATTGGAAAAGCAAAACACCTCCCCCATTGGTAGCAGCTTTTTTAAACTTATCCAGCTATAAAGATACGATTTATAGTATGAAAAAACCTCCTATATTCAATTGTATATACGATATATTTTCAATAAACATAGAAATAATTCCGATTCCCGACCTTGTTACAATTCCAGAAACCCAACGCGATTCATATTTCAACGAATACATTAAATCAAATTTTCCATCTTTTTATCTAATATTCACAGACGGATCTAAGAGTCCAGAAGGAGTAGGCGCTGCTGTCTATATTCCTACATACAACAAAAGTATACTTATTAGTTTACACAAAAAGGCTTCGGTTTACACAGCCGAACTAACAGCGATATTAACTGCTCTAGATCACATAAAAGATAGCCACTTCAATAAAAGTCTAATTATAACTGACAGTTTAAGTGCCATAAAAAAAACTAGAAAATCTAAATTTCAACTCCAAAACATCCTCTTTAATAATCTTGATTTTGGAAAAAGTTCATACAATTAAAAAACTAGGTAAAACTATTAAATTTGCATGGATTAGGGGCCATGCAGGTATTAAAGGCAATACAGCAGTCGATAGCTTTGCCAAAGAAGCAACAAAAAAAACCGATTGATAAATGTCATGTTCCATTTTCAGATATATTTCACGAATTAAAAATTTCCATGAAGGTTGAATGGCAGAAAAGGTATGCAAAAGAAGATAAGGGATTGTTTTATAAATCTCACTGCCCACTGGTATCAATGGAACCATGGTTTGGTAACAGCAATGCTCCCAGATCATGGATAAGATCAATGTGCAGATTGAGGATTAATCATGCTATCTGTGGTTCGTACTTATACAAAATTAAAAGAAAAGATATGGATTACTGTGAATTGTGCGAAGTTAAAGACGATCCGAAACATATAATAATGTCATGCATAAAATATTCTGCCGAGCGATACCATTTTATAAATAAAATTAAAAATATAATAAATAAAGACAACCCTTCTTATATAGATATTATATCAAACCCTAATTCTGTATTAGAAACGTTAGGCCATTTTATAAAATCCACTGGCATTAAATTATAAAAAATCATAGATTTTCACTTATTAAGAAAAAATAGAAACAAACAATTATTTGAATATGAAATATTTTAAAGTTGGCCAATGGCGTCTAGCTAAAGCCTTAAAAAAAAAAAAAAAAAAAAAAAAAACCGTTTTGAAAACAAACAACATTTTTTTTTTTTTAATCAGAATTTTTCAGAATTCAGTAGCATTCGTTTAAACTAACTTTTCAATGGCCTCTTTACAGAGCTGGGCAAAATTTAATCATCAAAAAATACTTAAATTTTACTGGCTTGCTCCTCTTCTGGTCAAAACATTGAAAAAATCGATTATTGTTACTAATTAATTAAAACGATACATATTTTAAAACCGGCTTTCGAAGATCGTTCCAAATCTATAAATAGCAAGATGGATAATTTGTTGTATTATATATTATGAGGATCATTATTTTTTTTTTTATTTTTGTTTTCTCTTTTTTTTATTTAATTCTTTTTGTAAATATGAAAATAAATTTTAGATTGGACAAAATCAGACTCATAACCAAAAGAGTAACGGCAAACGTGTATTTGCGTAGAAGTGCGACACCGCAACTTAGTCAATTTTCCCTTCTCCCACAGCTCTAAAAATATTGATCCGAGAAAAAATGAATAAAACCAAATTTTTAGTAAATTTTGTTTATTTCGTTTACGTCACTTTATGCTGCTATGGCTAATCGGACGATGCTACGGTGGGAGTCCTAAATTTTGCCTATCCAGGTATAATTAGGATAGGGATCTTTAACGAGTACCTGACATCGCACAGGCTCGGGACCCCCATTTTACGTCCCTTCCGAAGGACGGCATAGCTAAAGATTTTTTACTCCCTTTAAAAAATCCTGAGGTCATCTGCCGGGCTGCGAACCCGCGATCTTGGGTTTAGTAGGTTCCTATGCTAACCACTACACCACAGGTGACCCCCGTAGTAAATTTGATTTGCTTAAAGAATGTATGATACACAAAATGTTCTTAAAAGTAATAATTTCCGAGTTATTTGATCAAACAGCTAAGAACATATGATTTTCAACCTTTTCCAATCCCTCCACCGCCCAAACTCGACGCGATTTCGAGGAAGACCTTTTTACCACGTTTAGAGCTAAAGGGTGGTGAAAAATTTCCAGCAGTCAGACCTTTTTATTTTTTGGATTTCAAAGTTCGAAGCTAATTCCCTTGAATTATTAGTATATTGTTGTGACAGAGGCGTTTCATTTTAACGCAAAGTGGATACAAAAAAAAAATTGAAATTCTTAAATCTTCAGATCCAAAGTGTTTTTTTTTCTATTTAAAAAAAATAAAAATGCGAAACAAATAAACTAATCACGTGACAGTTGTAATTTCGTCATACGGTGATAGTAATATATCCAAACGTAGTTTTTTTTTTTTTGTAATAATATTGTTGACCAACTTACGCAGAACAACAAACACACTCCGATAAGAAGTGATGGATATTCTCAATTCTTCGAGATGACACTTTGAAGGACTCTATTACAAGTCTTATACTACACCTGGCTCTCCGTCAACAGCCGATGCCATCTTGAAGTACTGCTGCTTCCTCTATGTCAAGTGGCGATGCCACACGGCAAAGGAATGCACATCTCTGGGAACATTCAGAAATGCAGATATGAGATGCTTGTTATTATCGTATTTTTTTTTTTTTTTAAATATGTTAAATGGCTCCGAAACAAGTGGACACATGATATTCAAAAAGTTAACAACTATGCTGTCATTAATCAAACATGTTTATTTGAAGAGATTTTTTTTTTTTTAAGAATGTCTCCTTGGTTTTATAAATTCATTGATAACAAATTTCTCTTATATAATATCATCATTAAACATATTTGGACCTTTTGAGTTGACCTAGTCCCCAACAGCGAAACAATCGAATATCAAATGTAAAAAATACATCCAAAATGAAATCGCTATGCTTTCCAGTAAGACTGTTATTTCACTAACTGTTACTACACAGACGTTCTAAATCTCCCGTATGGAGCTACACCTGTGACTCAATTATATATATATATTGAAATTTACAACTATACAAATATGTACATCAAGTAAATGAGCTGATAACGATTATAATGACATGTAAAAACTTGAAAAGAACTACTCATCAGTAGCACTTCAATACAATTCTACACTAGAAGATCTCTGGGCCATCTTCTTTTCAGATGCCTCGGAGGATTATCGGGAATGGAGTGGGAAGCAGGTTGAGAAACTAATGGATTTGAGTGGTTATGGAGCTTCTTGTGAAAGGATAGGTATCTGGTTTAGGCTAAATCAGCAACATATGAAACATTAAGGTCATTATGGATAAGCTTATTAGTGATAAAGTAAGAGGCATTTAGGATTTTTCGAAGGGTTTTAGATTGTAAGGATTGGATACGAGATGAATTGGATGGTTTAGTAGAGCCCAAATAGGTCCAAATAAATAAGGTCCAAAAAGGCCCGTACGTCCAAATAGGTCTAATAACAGTCATGTAAAAAGTCTTTTGTAATGAATTAGGAGGTTTGATCGTTTGTCTAGTAAATGTTGAAGTAGTCTGTAACGACGAGCAGTTTCTTGTCACTTTAGTCTTTCCTGTGACTCAAACTATATAAAAAAAATTGAAAGGATGCAAAACCGATGCTTGAGAATAATAAATGACTACCCCAGATACACAAAAATAATCGACATGCTACTCGAATTAGGTTTTCAAACAATTAAACAATTTATTCACACACAGACCAGGAACTTTTTCAACTCTACAAACAATTCAGGAAATCTAATAACTAAAACGATAGGAAGTTATAACAAGCAATCCTTAAGAAGATACATACACAAACGTACAAACCACACATTAATAGAATAATATTTTGCTAATAAGACATCCAACATTTATTGTTTCAGCTTGAAATTGAATTTATTGAAACAAAAATAATATATAAGTTAATTATCCGAAAAGTTGATTAACTTTAACGTACAAAAAGTTAATATATTATGCATTTTAGTTTAGTGAATTTTCATTATGTATTAAAGTTAAATTAAAAGCTTATGGCAATGTGGCAAACCTCGTTTCTGTCACTTAACACTGTACATTTAAATTATTATTATCGTGAACCTTACTATTGTAAATCTTCCTAGAACTATGAACATGATGTAGTCGAAATTTGTTTCAAATAGGTTCATTAGTTTTACTAACACTGTTCCTGAATGGTGCTAGCTACTTATTGTTCGATTTTTAAACTTCAATGGAATCCACACATATTTATAGCTTAATTGATAGCAGGAAATACAGGGTGTCCCGAATTTAAATGGCAAAACTTCAGGAACTTATAGGGGACCGAAAAACTAAGACAAAAAGTCCTTTAGAGATTTGCTCGTTTTTGCTTAGTTTTAGAGAAAATAGTAAAAAAAGAAACAAAACAAGTTTTCATTTTTATACCTATTTATTTACATTTATATTTATGTTATGTTCTTTTTAATGTAAATATTGCTCAAAATGTTGTCCTCCTGCACCAATGCAAGCATTACATCCAGAACTCACTTGATAAATTGCAGCTAAACATCGTTCTAATGATATTTGGTGCACTGCATCTATGATTCCGTCTCTTAATTGCTCTCTTGAGTTGATGACACCGAATAAACTTTCCGCTTTAAGGTTCCCCATACGAAGAAATCCATGGGTGTCATATCAGGTGATCTGGGTGGCCAAGGTACTACTCCTCCACGTCCAATCCATCGTTGTGGATAGTTTATATCCAGCCAAGCTCGATCAACTCTGCTATAATGAGCTGGACATCCATTGAGTTGGAACCACATTTCAATCCGCTGCTGTAAGGGAATGTCATCTAAATAATTAGAAAAATCCTTCTCCAAAAAACGTGTAAATGTGATACCATCTTCCAGGTAAAAAAATATGGTCCCACCAGTAACCCGTTCCAAATTCCAAGCCAAACGTTAATAGCAAATTCATGCTGAAACCTATTCTCTCTAATAGCTCTGGGATTTTCAAGAGCCCATACATGATAATTTCTTTGATTAACAATTCCTCCTTCTGTAAAGGTAGCTTCATGGATCTATATAATTTTTAATGGAAATAAATTATCATCGCGAATTATGTCAAGAAAACCGGTTACTAAAATTCAATCTCTTGACATAATCTTGAGGTAATAAATTCTGAACTTTTTGAAGATGGTATGGGTAGCGATTATCACCTTTCAAAGTTCGCCATATTGCTTGCCGCG
Organism: Euschistus heros; assembly: GCA_003667255.2. NCBI lineage: Eukaryota > Metazoa > Arthropoda > Insecta > Hemiptera > Pentatomidae > Euschistus > Euschistus heros. Next base: position 1,396,246 of record RCWM02000237.1, read on the forward strand.
ATATTGCTAATGGAGCAGATGCTCTTCGGATGCTAGTCTCAGGATTGTTATTGAAGTGGCGTTGGACACAATTTCTTCTTCGATAATCTGTTCTTATTGCTGCCTGGAATTGGTCGCCTTCATTACGTATTAAGAATGACCCAGTCTCTCGTAGTCTATTAAAAGTTAACGAAAAGACACGTCGATTAGGCACTCTTCTATTTGGAAATCGGCGCGCATACTCCTGCACCGCTTCTAAAGCATTACCGTTACAGAAACCATACACAAAAATCAGAGTATTCAACATTAGAATATGTATGCGGCATTATGGCTGATGCTATTCACACAAAAATATCTGAGTAACTGACTGAAGACTGATTTAGGAATTATAATCCTAGAAGGAAGCCAAAATGTAAACGAATAAAAGAATGTAAAGGATAACATTAAGTGTTTACATATCTGACTGCCTAGCCTGACGAACTTTGAAAGGTGATAATCGCTACCTGTAACATTTTTTTTGTTTTGTTTCTTTTTTTGCGATTTTCTCTAAAACTAAGCAAAAACGAGCAAATCTCTAAAGGACTTTTTGTCTTAGTTTTTCAGTCCCCTATAAGACCTGAACTTTTGCCACTTAAATTAGGGACACCCTGTATAACAGAAAAAAGCAAAATTTTTTTTCGATTTCAAACTCTATATAACATTGTATCTTTGTAATCTCTCTCAAATGGTGCTTGCCATCTATCGGCCAATTTTCAAACTTCACTGCGTACTCCATATTCATCGCTGTTGTGTGGCAATATAATTGAAAAACTTTAAAAATAATAAAATTTAAAACTTCCTTTGCTGTTCCTGTTCCGTTGTAAACAGATTATTGTTACAACAAATGTAACATTTTTGAGTGTGAAAAAAAAAACGCTATGAAAAATAAACTATTGACCCCTAGCCAAAAGACATGCGTATATATAAATTTAGAGATAAGGCAACAGCACTCCAACTTCCACCTTAACCAAATTCTTTAGAATGTTCTCATGACACTCGAAGCGTTAGTGGCTTTTTGATTCTCATGGCAACATGTGGCTCTGCCTGAGAAAAATGACGATCAGATTTCACTTGACCCACGGCCGTCCTTGGAGCCCATATTAAGTTTTCTCCGTGACATAACGCCTCTCGTGCCAATGACATTAGTTCCGCTATGATACGCTGAGAATGATTTACAGTGCTGTTCTTGACAGACGTCTGGTACTTGTCAGGAGTTCCGATTGATATTTGTCAGCTCATTGTTATCTTTGCCACCTATTGCAACTTTTTTGAAAGTGCAAACGCCAATAAGGAATAACTTGCTACTAATGTCAGTTGTGAGATTCTTAGTATAACGGACGGAACCTTAGAACCCTTAAGATTGAAGAATTATTTTCCACTGCTAATGGAATTATTTATATTTGAAAACTTGCTTAGAATGCTAAACATTCATCAGTTCTGAAAGCATAAAAAAATTAGCACTTTGCTGACATAGATTATATGTAACTAGCATACCCCTTAATGGCTTCGCCCACTCCCATCAATAAATAACTTTAATTTTAACTAATAATTGAATTTCATTGAATTATGGTGAAGTGTATTTAACTATGTAATTTAGCATTATTTCTTCAATAATATTTTTAGGCATAGCAGTCATTTTTAGCCTGGTTAAAATTGCTTTGATCAGGAGTTTAAAGAGTACGTAAAAGCATAATTAGACATCCATTTTGGCAGAAATAATTTTATGATCCATCTGGTTAGAGTTTAATTTCTAACCATAAAAGTGTATGACAGTTTGGCAAACCTCGCTTCTACCACTCAAGACTATATATTTAAATTATTATTATAGTAAAAGATATTACTGTAAACCTTCCTAGAACTATTATGAAGATGTAGTTAAAATTTGGTACAGTTGGGTTTAATAGTTTTTACCATTGCAAACTCTGTAGCAGAATGGCCACATATCGTTAAATTTTTTAACTACACTGGGATCCGCTTGTCGCTCAATATATTCATAGCTTTTTTAATAACAATTGAATTGAAAATAAGTAAATTTTATCATATATTTCTAGCTCTATATAACACTGTACTTTTGTGACCTCTCTCGAATGGTGCTCGCCACCTATCGGTGGATTATCAAACTTCACTGCGCACTGCATATTTATCGCTTTTTTATGACAATATAATTGAAAATATTTTGTTTTTATTTAATTGAAATTTACAACTGTATATACAATATAAATATATTACACATCAAGTAAACATGATGATAATCATAAAAATGAGCACTTATAGAGGTTCTACATAATGAGGTACTTATTAGAAGGTCCCAAAGCCATCTTATTTTCAGACGCCTCGGAGAGTTATCTGGAATGGAATGAGAAGCGAGTTGTGATACTAATGGGTTTAAATGGTTGAGGAGTTTGCTATGAAAGGATAGATATCTGGTTTAAGCTAAGTCAGAAACATGAGGTATATTAAAATCTTTGTGGAAAAGTGACGAAGTAAGGAGCATTGAGGATTTTTCTAAGAATTTTAGATTGTCTAGATTGCATACGAGATGAATTGGATGGTTTGGTAGAGCCCTAAAGCTCAACTCCATATGTCCAAATTGGTCTTATTACTGTTATGTATATGAGTCTTTTGTAATTAATTGGAAGGTTTGAACGTTTGTCTAGTAAATGTTGAAGTAGTCTTTAACGACGAGCAGTTTCTTGTCGTTTTAGTCTTGTATGTGGATTCCAAGATGTTTGTCCAAGTGGAGTCCTAGGTAGCGGATCTGTTCAACAGGGATAGTGGAATATCACTAAAGGATACTGTAGGAAGTTTTAGCAATGTTTAGCTATAATAAAAAAAATGAAAATATTTAAATTTTATTAGAGCTAAGCCTTCCTTGAACTTTGAAGATGATGTGGTTAAAATTTGGTGCAGATTGGTTCAGTAGGTTTCGCGGTTAGTGATCACAAACGAAAAATGAAATTCAAGAAATCAAACACGTTGATACTCACCTATGTAGGCAAAATGAAAAGTACTTCTGAAAGAAATCAGGATCTATAGATGACTGAATGTAAATTAACAAAAGGTAAGAGGGTGAGGTAGATAGGTTGTACTTTTTGAATTAAGGGCCACAGCTCCATCAGATACTGAAGATGATGATGATAGTTGTATTAAATAAGCTGGTTATAAGTTTTTTGATGTAGGTTCTGGTTTATAGCAGGGTGATGATCTTTCTCCGGTATTGTTTAACTTAGAATTAGAATGCGTCATTAGGAAGGTAGTGCTTACGGGAAAAAAGTATTAGAGATGGGTAATAAAATTCTGATAGTAGCTTTATCTACCTCGGGGCTGAGATCAACTCTGAAAACGACATCTCTCGAGAAGTCAACAGAAGGATAGCAACAGCGAGACGGTGCTACTTTGGCCTTGCGAAGCATTTTAGAAGCAGGTTCCTGTCTAACAGGACCAAGATCACCCTCTACAAAACCTTGGTCCGTCCCGTTTTAACTTATGGATCAGAAGCATGGGCCTTTAAAAAACAGGATGAAAATAGGCTTCTGATCTTTGAAAGATCATATTGAGGAAGATTTTTGGTCCTGTTAAAGAGGGTGGAATTTGGAGGAGAAGAAGAAATGTCGAACTGGCTGGCCTGTATGGGGATGCAGACTTGGTAAAGTTTATCAAGATAGGACGACTTCGATGGGCCGGGCACGTCGCACGCATGGATGACTCGGCGATACCGAGGAGGATACTGTCCGGAAAGTTGCATGGGCGAAGAAAAGTCGGCAGGCCAATGTGAGATGGGAGGATTCAGTGACACTGGACGCACGGACTCTGGTGGGAGTCCGAAACTGGAGAGCTGCTGCAGCTGACAGGATTGACTGGCGAAAGCTTTTGGAGGAGGCCCAGTCTCGGTGACGGGATGTAGAGCCACCGATGTATGTATGTAATAAAATTCTGATAAAGATGCGGATGAAAACGAGGAAACTAATTAAATTAAACGCAACTACGCTCATGAAGAACGGTGACGAAATTGGTCAAGTAATACCGATAAAATAAAATATATGGTTAGTAGCAGAAACGGTGAACATTTTAGTGATGTAAATATTTTCGGGATTAAATTTGAACACTTTGAGCAATTCAAATATCTTTGGTCTATCATTCCATGAAAAAATGAAATTCAAGAGGAAATAAGAGCAAGGTTAAAATCCGGTAATGCTTGATGATTTCTCGGTCACAAAACTACTCAATTAGCGCTTTTAATGTAGAAATTAAGAGATTAGGATATATAAGACTATTATGCTATTACGACAGTTCTCTACGGATACGTTAAGGAAGGAATAGCGCATGGCCCAAAAAAGGATGAAGACACCGGAGAAGTTAGAAGGCTTCACTATGGGAACCTATAGTTCAGGTAATGTCAGTGCGACGGTTAAAATGGGCATGTAAAGTCGTTGGGATTAATAATGATCGAATTCCGAAAAAAAAATAATTAATTTTGAGCCGTCGCACAGTGCTTCGAACATAGAGTGAGGATGGACGAAATTCGCAAAACCTCGAAATCTCATAGAAAATTACACGATGAACAAAAAAGTTCTTATAAACATGGGTCCGGAAATACACGCAAAAAAAAAGTTATAACAAGATAATTGTAAAAGAAAATGAAATTTTTAGAGTAAGTTTTTTATACCAGCGTAAATGTTGCGTTTCGAGCAACATTAGGGTATGTTTAAGTTAATGAGGAAGATAATTAATAAACATTTTTTTTGTTTTTAAAATTCGTCTTCTTTGGGGTAGCCCGCAAATGGCGCTAACTTCACCAGCGATAATATTAATAACAAATAGGGAATTTTTCGTAAAAATTAAGGAATAGAGGCTGGGAAAGCATTCCTTATGCAAACCATGTACCATATTTCTTATCAGACAAACATAAATCCATGCATAAAGCTAGTGCTTGAAGTGGTCTAATCTATTTCGTTTTTCAACCAAGAATGTCCAGATATCTCTGCAGCAAAACGTAATTCAATAGATGACGTGTTAAAAACAAGATTCTTTACCCACCTTTTTGTTTCTTAGTTTAATTGAAAAATTCTTAGAAAAGGGTTTCCGGTCCTTTGCGTGTTCGGATTGGTCCTGGTATGAATGCACTGATTTCGTGAATAGTTTGCATTAAAGTTCCTTTTAAAGTCAAGAGGCATATCCTCGACGAAATATATTACAACTGCTTTCGACTTTATTCAATTTTTCATTGAAATTAAAGCAAAATACTCAACTAATCGCAGATATTTTTCTTCCCCATTAGGTTAGACTCTTCAACGTTCTTAAATGAATGTAGTTTATTAGTGACTATAGCTATCTGATCTGAATTTTTGTGGAGAAAAACATATTTTAGCAAACTGGCCGTTGGTCTCGTTGTCGGTTTTTAAAAAAAAACAAATAATTATAAAATAGTCCGGGCGCAGGCAGGCGCAGTTGAAGTTCACGGCAAATTAAAGTCTATATACCAAGCAACAAGAATATGCAAAAACTACAAAAGGATATTCGAGAATTTTTTAAAAGCCTCTTCAAAGTTTGAATAATTTTTAAATTGTTCACCGAAATTTTGCACGCATGCAATGAATATAATAAGTGCACAGCTTACCAATTAATGTAGTATATTTTAAAATAGATACCTTGAGCTGTATATTGCATCGTTGACAATGGTTATTTTCTCTCCAATGAGACGTTAATGGAACTAAATATAATTTGCAGCTAATACGAGGTGTGATCAAAAAGTTCCAGGACTGAATTTTTATACATTTATTCATACAGCAAACAGGTTATTCAAATTTGTCTCCTTCGAAGTACTCCCCTTGGGAAGCTACACACTTTTCCCACCGGTGTTTCCACCAGTCAATTTCAGCCAGGTCAGGTGAGTAGGGGGCTGAGGAATGACAGTCATTGCGTTTTTTACACAAAAAGGCCATCTTTAAACCTCTTGAACCACTGATGGCAGCATGATCGGCTTAGACATTCTTCACCAAAAGCCTCTTGTAACATCAAAAAGGTTTCAGAAAACGTTTTTTTCAGTTTCACACAAAACTTCACACAAGCACGTTGCTCTTCTTTCACATTCATTTTCATAAAATAGCCAAACTCTATAAAACTAACCTCAAACAAACTGTGCTAATGTTACTTTCAGTGATGATATGATTGATCTGCAAACACAGTCAGGCAATACAATGCTGCCAACCGCATCGCTGTGAGACATTGCATTCCCATAGTATATAAAAAGTCCTGGAACTTTTTGATCACACCTCGTATGATAAAAATCGCAAAACGAAAATACACCTGAAGTATTTCGATTATGCTGACTTAAACGAATATGTAAACAATGAGATAATATTAATTAAACAGTTGTCTAAGGTATATTTAGGAATAGCAAAAGATAAACAGATCGATAAAACATACTTCGATTTTTGATTTTTGTCCATTGACGAAGCACTGTGCGTCGGGTAAACTAGTGAGGGGTAGGTCGAGACGTAGGTGGGAGGATTGCGTCAAAGCTGGTCTTGGGGATTGGCTATTGAGGGAGTGGGATGGAAGGAGGTGAATAGTCAACGGTTGGTTGTGTCGGCATCGAACCTTCGGGTTCGCTAAGCCTTTTATTTATTACTAGCTGAATAAAACCGCTACGGTTTAATATCATTAGAATTAAGGAAAACTTAAATTAGTAAAAGTTAAGCTTAACGTTGATAATTATTATTACTTAAACAAACCTAAACAATTCCATTCTTAGAATAATGCCAATAAGTAAATTTGACAATTTGCAAAAGTTAATTTTATATTATTTTGATAGTCCTCCAGTGAAGCTTTTCTTATGGCATACTTCAAGTGGATATAGTCTCAACTTCTCAACTTTCTTGATTTTTTCGAATAAAGTTTAATATTTCTGTTTCTGTTTTCGTGTGCATATCAAGCATATATTGATTGAAGAGATTACGAAATTAAAGTAAATAAGGTTCTTCACCTCCTCGCTCCATTAACATTTGGGCGTAAAAATCAGCTGCGGACACAGTTTTCTTAAGTGGTGTATTGATGTTTGTGTCATGCTGAGGGATGTTAATACTGTACCTTTCTTCTCCATGGTAGAACATGATACGATATTAAAGAGAATCATACACTTGATAGAACTCACTGATTCTTATCAGTTTTTTGTCTCTACATCGAACTGGCTTTACATGTTATCACCAGAGAACATAAGTCTTTTAACCTCTTCTTTAACATAAGTCTTTTAATAGTTTCTCGTCACGAAACAACTCAAACTTCTAAGGATACACCTCTGCAGCCACCACGAGTTCACAGAAAGTACCATATTATAAGGTTTGGCCATCGATCGTATTTTTGTTTGTTTACAACTATAAGGAACTTAATTTGTGGTCAAAGTGTGCGGCTTAAACATCTAACCTATTTTTTAACTTGTTTATCTCCAAAAATACCATAGGCAATTAATCTTTTATTATTCACCCAATAAAAATTATAATCGCATTTTTTTTGCGAATTAACCGCGATCCAGGCCGATTTTTTAAAATTCCTTTCTTAGCGAGCACCTACGGCCCTAGAGGAAGCTACATATCGAATTTCATTCCAATCCGTTCGGTGGTTTCTGAGATTTCGTGTTGAATGAGTGAGTGGTATTTGACAAATATATAGTAGATTTAGTTATAATTTTGTTGAATTGATATTGAAGTTAAGAAAAATAGAAAAATAAAGAATTATTTCTAGGGAAAAAGACCAAGAGGGAGGTACGTGTATGTTAAGTGTTCGGAAGAAGTAAAGATTGAAAGAGCGGCAGTTGGTGGATGATTTAAATTTGTGGACCTGACTTTGTATGGAAGTACCTCTCATTGTTCCAGTGATATACTTTCTTCTCCAGAAGTGGATATCATTAAGAAGAAAGTTTAATTAAGTTTTAACGTATTTTATAATTACAACGAAATTTCTTCATTAATTTAAATTCTTAAACTTATCTCTCAAGCTTTGATTGACACTTATCTACGTTTAAGATTTTTTTTTTTTTTTTGTTTGCATATCGATTGCATTGAAGAGCAGCAAGATCTTTAAAAGTTTTCAATTAGTTGCGATAGGGATTTTGTCAACATAATTACCTTTTCCTACTGGCGTCAATTAGATGTTTGCTCTCAGATTAGATATGCTGTTCTTCCATTGCGAGGAAATTGAACGAGTCCTGAGAGAATGTGAAGAACAGCGAATATATTAATCAATAAGGAATTTAATTAAATGTCCTATTTGTAAGCTTATATTGTCTATTTGATAAAATATAACAGTCTTTCGCAATATCTTGTAGGTCTGCAATATCCAATAATGTAATATTGGCGTTTCCATGGCTCTTGATTTCAATTCGATGATTGTCTTTTTTTTTCTTTTTTTTTTTTTATTAATTTATATTTATAGATGTATAAAAAGTAAACGTATTTGACTATTATTACAACATTTGTTTAATAATGTTGAATAAAACAGATTTATTCATATACTAGCTGAAAGTACTCTGCTCCTACGGTGCAGTAAGTAAGTACTCCCTGCTACGGTTTAATATCATTAGAATTAAGGACAACTTAAACATGTAAAAGTTAAGCTTAGCGTTGATAATTATTATTACTTAAATAAACCTAAAGAATTCCATTTTTAGAATAATTTCAATAAGTAAATTTGAAAATTTGCAAAAGGTAATTTTATAGTATTTTGATAGTCCTCCAGTGAAGCTTCGAGGTAGCACTACCATCTTACCCAGCTCAGATACCAGACCATCAGCTTTTCTTATGGCATACTTTAAGTGAATATATTTTCTACTTTTTTGATTTTTTTGAATAAAGTTTAGTCTTTCTGTTTCTATTTTTGCGTACATATCAAGCATAAATTTGTTGAGGAGATAACAAAAATAAAGTAAATAAGGTTTTTCACCTCCTCGTTCCATCAACATTTAGGCGTAAAAATCAGCTGCGGACACAGTTTTCTTAAGTAATGTATTGGTGTTCGGGTCACGGGGGATGTTAATTCTGTACCCATCTTCTCCATGGTAGAACATGAGACTTGATAGAACCCACTGATTCTTATCAGTTTTTTGTCCCTGCTGTGGAGAACAATGTCTCGCTTTTCAAACACCTGGCCAACAATCAAGACAACAACTTCGTTAGCGGTAGGAGTATTGTAACGTCCTCAGTGAACATTCGAAGGCTTCTTGTCAGCACTGATAACCACCTGGAAATCTTGTAGATCTTTCTGTTTGTTTACAACTATAAGGAACTTAATTTGTGGTCAAAGTGTGCGGCTTAAACATCTGACCTATTTTTAACTTAGCTTATCTCCAAATATCATATGACAATTAATCTATTATTATTCACCCAATAAAAATTGCAATCGCATTTTTCGCGAATTAGCCGCGATCCAGGCCGATTTTTTAAATTCCTTTAAATTAGCTTAGAGCACCTATAGCCCCAGAGGAAGCTACATATCGAATTTCATTTCAATCCGTTCGGTGGTTTGTGAGATTTCGTGTTGAATGAGTGAGTGGTATTTGACAAATATATAGTAGATTTATTATCATCTAAATCAGGGGTTCCCAAACTTTTTTGTACCACGCCCCCTTTTGTTGAAATGAAAGCTTCTCGCGCCTCCCCCTCCCCCTTAACAATAAATTGTATGGGCCTAGGAATAAAACAAAAACAAATAAGTGTTACATTGAAAACGAAACATTTATTTATGCTGCCATAAGATAAAACAATATCAGTTTTCATAAAATACAAAAATTATTAATAAAAGAAAAATAGATAAGGTTGGTTAGTGAGATGGATGGGCTTGCATTTTCTTTACTAGTATGCTATATTCGTGGCTGAGTTTTAGTAAATGCACAACGCAAGTCACTAGCAACATTAAGTTTATTCCGATACTTTGTTTTAATTGCCACAAGTGTTGAAAATGCTTTTTCCCACAAATAGGTGCTTGAAAAAGGCAAATATAAACGAAAAACTGGGATAAATGATACACTAGGATACACCTTGAAATATTTTAAACAAGATGAAGGTTTGCCTATTATATCGAAGTTGTATTTGGCAGAGGAATCATGTTTTATTTCCAAAGCATCTTCTTGAAGTGATTCAGGCAGGGAGTCTATGTTGACATGGAATGGGCCAGTTGACATTCTGTAAATACTATCTTCAATTTGGAGGCCACGCTTAGTTCATTTTGCTTTTGATGTTCCAAGAAGATGATTATTTCATCTCGAAGCTCTAATAATCTTGGCTACTTGTTTCCTTATGAGAGCCATCGTTTTGTGATCACTTCCTAAATGTTCACAAAGAGTTTTAAACAGTCGAGTATTCAACGCATTGTTTTTTATTTAATTCACTATTTTAAAACAGCATTGAATTCATTTGGAAGGGTTTTTGTTGCCGAGACTTGTCGATGTATAACACAATGTATCCCAGTCACATCAGCATTTTTCTCTCTTACTAACTGCACAAAGCCTGAGCGAGAACCAAGCATTGAAGGCACGCCATCCGTACATACACCGATCAGTTTTTGCCAAGAGAGTTCATGTTTGTCAAAAAAGTCTGACACTGCTTTCATAACATCAATAGCTTTTGTCGTGGTCTCCAACTCTGTAGAAAAGAGTAGCTCGTCTTTCATTCTTTCGTTTTCAATATACCAAACATAAACAATTAACTGAGAACATTGTGCTATGTCTTTTAAAATTTAGAATTTTAGAAAGACTACCTAAATTTAATTTAATGTTCAACTTATCTCGCGCCCCCCCTGACATGTCCTCACGCCCCCCAGTTTGGGAACCAATGCTCTACGCCCTGTAGTACTGTTGCGCTAAAAGATCCATTTAAAATGGCAGTTATTAGAAATATTTGGACATATGAAGATGAGCTTTGGGGGCTCTACTAAACCTTCTAATTCTTCTTGTAACCAATCCTTACAATCAAAGATCCTTCGAAAAATCCTCAATGCTACTTACTTTGTCACAAATCAACTTATCCATATAGATCTTAATGTTCCATATGTTGCTAATTTAGCCCAAACCATATACCTACCCTTTCATAGTAAACTCCAATCCTACTCGAATCCAGTTTGGGAACCAATGATCTAAATAAAGCAAAAAAGCGGGTCTATAGGCCGTTTTACACGCTGATGCAATTTGCGCAAATTGGCTTGCACAAGCCAGTTTGTTCAAACAAATTGAAGCGTGTAAAAGATTTGAAGTTTGCATAAGCCAAGAATATGGCTTGAGTGAAATCTGTCGGGGCAGAAATTCGACTTGAGGTTGGTATGTTGGCATGAGGTGTGTAAACGATGCTTAAGCCTAGCGCATGCGCATTTCACGTTCGACCTCCTGTCCCATACTATATTTTGAGTTAATATGTACGATTTCTGGCGGAAGAAGGGCATCCTTGCCCACTCTTCTTCCCCACTCATTAGTTTTCGTCTCTAAGGATTCTATTTTGAATTATATGCTCAAGCCATTTGCGCCAATAATTGGTTTGTGCAAGCCAGTTTGTGCAAATCGAGTCAATACTGTTTACACGTTTAGTTTTGCTATTGGTCAAGTAAAAACCTCTCAGTTGAAAAAGAAAAATTCTAACGAAGAACTATTAATTCTTCTAACGGATAACAATGTTATAATATAGCTCCTTAACGGAAGGTCCTAGCAAAATATAATCCATTAAATTCCTAATTAGGACTCTGTCTTCAAATCTTAGATCCGGGCTACACCAACAGAGTTCTAGAGCTCTGTCAAAATGTTTAAATTTTAGAGGGTGGAAAAAAGATTACACAAGAAAACTAGAAACCGCCAAAAAAATACATATCCATGTTAAAATTAGTTTTTAGTAATAATAAAACCGAGAGGAGGAGAGATGCGGTTAATTGTAAAAAAAAAATAACAATAAAAATTTCAACGATTTCTAGAACAATTAGCGTTTTTCCTTATCATATCGTCCACTTTTCTAATGAGGCACTTGAAGTGATCATTTACTAATCTGATGGTAATGGTTCATTTCCTTACTAAACTGCACTTGTAGAAAAAAAAAAAAAAGTACAAACACAAACATGTTTCATCATGTCCACGTGCTATTCCTCACGGGAAGTGGTACAAAACATCGATAGGCAACGCCCATGAAAGACCACTACTGTAATGTTTGTCGTCGGTTATTGGGGGTTAATATCCTTATGTACTCCATCCAAGGCAAGCGTTGTCCTACGAGCGAGATTTATTTCGTGGTTTTTTTTTTTTAGATCGATGTGTTTTATTGAATTAATAATACAATCTGTCTCACATTAGGGTATAATAATAAGTAATACGGACGACAAAGAATCCATTTACAAAATGTAAATTTTCTCACTTAGATTGATACAACAAATATAAATATATTAAGTACCAAAACCTTGTTAACTTTTGTAACACTTTTACACATTACGGATGAGGAAATAAGGGAAACATCGATTTATAGAACACTAAATCTATTATGAAACCCATGTTGTTAACTTCTGTTTCACCTATTTACATTTAAGAAGACTAAATATCAATATAACACACTAAAAAAACACACAAACAACACACTAAATTTAATACGTTGGTACGTATTAAAGAATTTCTTCTTAGACGTGGTGTTCTTCTTTGACTGCATCCCTCATTATCTTCTCCAAACTCTGTTTTTGTTTATTCACTTTAACTAACTTTGGATAAATGCAGTGTTTGGGGGAAAACCTGAAAATTAAACCAACATTAAAATAGTCACACTCCTTACCTTATTAAAACACCCTACTCCATAATAAGACAACTCTATAAGCAGCCTTGACGCAATCTTCCCATCTACGTTTTGGTCTATCCCTCACTAGGTTACCCGACGGCTCAAAACTGATTACCTGTTTTTTTTTTTAAATTCGGTCATTGCTAATTCCTACTTTACAAGCCCATACCAACCTCACTATATTTTACTGATTGAGATTATTCCTATAACATAAACTATATTTTAGGATTGGGCAATAGATTCAGGCCTATCGATGGTCACTATCGATAGCGTCGACTATCGATAGATCTTTTTTACTCTCAAGTTTTGAAACTCTCGGAATTATGCTACTGTCCCTGCCCAGTGTCGAGTTCTTTGAAATTGAATTCGGAATTCCTAAAGCTCAAGGGTTCTCTGAAAGATTAATCCAAAGGAAAGCAGAAATTCTAGTTTTTCTTTCGGGAAATATGTGGCTCAAGAAGCACACTTGACTCTTGAAATTAACTATTTCGTTGTTTTTCTTTTATGAAGATTTGATTTGTTCATTATTATTGTAACCGTGTAAATTGTAAACACTTTTTTACAATTCAAATAAATTAATTTTTTTTTCTCTCATCTTTATGCTATAATATTATAATTTATAACCCTGCAAACATTTAGTAAGTAGATCATTGAATTTAATTAAATTAGTTGAAATTCTTTAATGAATAGCTTTGGAAAAAAAAGGAAGAAACTATCGAAAAAAACTATCGATAGCAATCGATAGTTCTCAACCGATAGTATCGGTCTATCGATAGTGCAAAACTATCGACTATCGCCCAACCTCTATTTATCCGACAAAACTCCTACATTTTCATATTCTAGAGCCTTCTAAATTATGTTTTTTTGGGGAGCAAACAGTTGCTAGAGAAGATGGAAATTAATTTATGCCTCAAAGAATTATTGCCCTTTCTAAAAAGACACCTGGAATTAATATTTACCTCAACAGAGCAGGACTCTAGGCAAGTAGTTAAGGCTAGTTCGCATTATGCTAGTATTTTAGTCTAGTAGCTAGTAGTTTAGTAGCTAAAAGTGTCTGAACACTAAAAATTTAGTCGAGTAGTTTAGTTTAGTCGATCCATTTTACTCTATTCTTCTCGGGCGAGTATCGAGTAGCACCCCCCCCCCCACCACGCATCCATGCTCACTGGCGCACCGGCTTAACAAGTTCGAACCTGTTGCGTTTAGTCGAATTCATTAGTAGTTACTGCATAATTTTATTATTTTATTTCAACAATATATTTATTACTATAATATAATAAGTTGTTAGTTATTATTATTATCAAAGTATTCTTTGGGATGTTCCAATCTTGGAATGCTAATTCCTTGAGAAGACAATTAGTAGCTCCCTTCTTTCGATCCATTTTGACATCCAAAGCTTCTTTTAATCAATCACACAAATTTCCTTATCTACCTCTTCTAAAATCGCTGTTAAGGTTAACTTAATCAGTTGATTTACTTTATTGCGCTGTAGGATGTTCATCTTACAAAACACCAATCACTTGTAAACTCTACTGGAACTAAACTAAACACTAAAGTGGAAGTGCAAACGATTTTGGGGCAGTAGCGAGTAATTTAGCAACTAAATTACTTGCTACTAGACTAAAATACTAGCATAATGCGAACTAGCCTTTATAGCTAGCAGTCAGCTGACTAAGATATTAAAGAGGCAGTGGAACCACGGTCACGGTCTAGATCTTTCCCTAATTGGAAGGAAAGAGTCACCTTAACCAGATTAACAATTGGGCTACTAGGTTCAGCCTCAAACAACACTTACATTGTTTATAACTACTGCCGAAACGCTACTTTCGTTGAATGTTTTGCATACAAATATTTTTTTAAAACTTATTTATTGAAATTTAAAACTGCAAAATATCTGTTAACAACAAACATTTATTAACTTTGCTAAATTACGATTATAAGTTTGTGAAAGAAGTTCTCCGAAAGAAGAAAACCAACTTCTCGAAAAATATCTTAGACATTGACCAAAGGATTAAACAGGGTAATTGTTCGGATCGGCGACACCACCAAACTGGCTTGACCCGCGCTACACCGACCAGTTCGATCCTTACGCTTCACTTCATGTTCACATTTTTCGATAGTTCATTCCTATAACCTCACATTTAAACAATCACTTCTACAGTCTCAACATGGATTGTGTTGTTTAGTTTGTTATATTGATATTTAGACTTCTTAAGTGTAAATAAGTGAAACAGAAGTTAACAAAATGAGTTTCATAAAGGATTAAGTGTATAAAAGTGTTACAAAACTTAAGAAGATTAATTTGTACATGGATTTGGTGTTTTACATATTTATATTTGTTCTATCAATTTAAGTGATAAAATTTACAACTTGTAAAAGTGTTATAAAACTTAACAAGATTTATTTGTATATGGATTTGGTCTTTAATATATTTTTATTTGTCGTTTCAATTTCAGTATACATATTTTGTGAATGGATTCTTTGTCATCCATATTACTTTTTGTGCTAAAGTGAGACGGATTGTATAATTAATTCAATTAAACATATCAGTTCATAAATAAATGTGAGAAAGTATATCACAGGTTTTTTATGTTTTCTTATTTCCACTTCCCTTGAGAAAATATAGCAGAAATTAACATCATCACTTTCAACTAGGATTCTGTCTTATATTATATAATGGCTTTTAACATGGAGAATTGACAATGTGAAAATAATTGTATAAGTGTTATAAAACTTAACAAGATTTATTTGTATATGGATTTGGTCTTTAATATATTTTTATTTGTCGTTTCAATTTCAGTATACATATTTTGTGAATGGATTCTTTGTCATCCATATTACTTTTTGTGCTAAAGTGAGACGGATTGTATAATTAATTCAATTAAACATATCAGTTCATAAATAAATGTGAGAAAGTATATCACAGGTTTTTTATGTTTTCTTATTTCCACTTCCCTTGAGAAAATATAGCAGAAATTAACATCATCACTTTCAACTAGGATTCTGTCTTATATTATATAATGGCTTTTAACATGGAGAATTGACAATGTTAAAATAATCACAGATTAAGAGGTAAATGACACATTACTATATAATTGTAGAACTATTGGTATAATGTTATAGATTAATGTGTTTTTAAAAAAAAATAGAAGCCTGATGATGGAACATTGACTCTGAAACATGTAGCTACAAATGTTAAATAAATAGGAGTTATGACAAATAAATACTTAAGGATTTAAAGGATTTTGTCTTTTTTATATTTATAATTTGTTATTTTCACTTCTCTGACAGAAAGTTCATCAGGAATTAATTTTACTGGTGGTTCAGAAGTATATTAATAGTTGATTAAATTAATATTAATTCAAAATTGATTTAGTGTCTTATATTTCGATATTTCCTTATTTCCACTTTAATATTTCCTTATTTCTCATTTTAATATTAGAAGGTAAACAGAAGTTAATATTACTTTAAACAGGGATTTAGAGTTTCTCAGTAAATGTAGGAGAATAACCTTTCCCCTCTAAAAGCAGCGACTAGAACATCGAAATAAATCGGTACAAGGTAAGAATCGATAAAAGGTATTCTGGGAGGGTGTAGGGGTTGGTGTCGCCAGGATGACAGTGTTCTTTTTAAAAATTGAAAAAAAAAAACTATAATCCATTTTCAAAAGGACAACAGTGGAGGAATATCCGTCAGCCGTCAAAAATAGTTGGATAAAAGTAGGTATCAAACAGTATCCTTTAATGTCCTGTGAAAAGGATTAGACGAAAGAGAAAGTGCCCTTTTGGAAATTTAAACAATTTAATCGATTTTCAAAAGGACGAAAATTAATTTGTTGGATCTGAAACCAGTATCCTTCAGTGGTTTTGGGTGTCTATGATCTTTTTAGTTTTTTTTTTGCTTCTATTATAAATACCATAGAATGAAAAGCTAGGAAAGGAAATGTTCAGAAGGTGTAGATATCTCATTCATGCCTAATCAGCAATGTATCGAACATTAAGATCATTGTGGATTAGTTCTTTTGTGACATAGTAAGGAAAATTGAGAGTTTGGGTTAGATCAGTGATGGGCAAAGTACGGCCCGCTGGCCAAGTACGGCCCTTCGGGCTAGTCAATCCGGCCCGCGACATGGTCACACACAATTATACATAAGGCAAAATTTATTTTATGCAAAGCTAGAATAGAACTATTGTTTTCTTCTCGTTGTCTATCGGATCTTCTACCGTTTTACCATATAATTTGAGTGTAATGAGATAAAGTCAAAAATAAAGTTTATTAATTGTAAAACTTTGTTTTGTCCAATTTTTTCGGCCCGCCTAGATGTTTTTCTATTTCATCCCCCCCTTAAAACGTTTGCCCATCTCTGGGTTAGAGAGACTGGATTCGGGAAGAACGCGATATTTTATTTAAAAAGGAGATGATCTTTGATGTAATCAAGAAAAAAAAAAAAGTAAAAAACTGTTTATATACAGTATATTAGACTGATAAGGGGACGTTTCGGCTGTAACTCACAGATTTGAATACCGATTTTTGTGTAGCTTGTAGGGACCTATAATAGTGCAAAACTAAAGGTATAGCCGCCAATGAGCATTAGGAGCCGAGAAAAAAAAAAAAATGAAAATCATGTTTTATTTTTTTTCTCTGCTCTCAAGAGAGAGAAATGATTCATTCACGCAAAATTGTAGTTTTGTATGCTATTTGAAATAAAAATACTTTCGTTATTTATGTTTCTAATGCTATTTATGCTTAAAATGTCCAAAAATTATATCAGGTTTCGGTTAAAAAAAAAATAACTCTTCTTACCTATAACATGTAAAGCACAAAGAGTGCAACCTGGGAGAATGATTTTTAGGGCGCACGTAGAGTTTGAGTCACCATTAAGAAACATTTACAATGTACTAAATCTTGTACAAATGTTCCATTTGTGGCATATTTTTTTGCTTTATATTGTAACGGTTTTACTTATCTAAACAATCGACACAAAAGTTTAATAGGTTTATTTGATACAATTTAATTAGCATATAAACATAATGGAAAAATATCATTTTCATGAAAATGGCGGTGATGACATCCTTTCAACTGAAAGGCTCAAATAAACAATTACTAAATATAATAATTTCACTGATTCCCAGTTTCTTCTATAATTTTACCCATTCTTAGCCTTTGGCTAAACAAAAAGTTTTCACAATGAAGACGCAGGTGACAGCAACCTCATTATGAAAAACGTTCCGTGACATGGCTCTGCTAAAGACCGACCCTGCTAATAACAACAATACCAAAAGGCAGAGAGGACACGCTGAAGAGGAGGACGTGGTGCTAATAATAACAAGGACACGAGGCAGAGAGGACACGCAGATGACAGAAGAGTTAGAGGACGTGGTACCGCCCAGAGAGTATAGCTGTATAGCTTTCGCTACATCCTCCAGGGGAGAAAGTATCCAGGAGCTTCCAGCTCGTTGATTAGTTCTCATTGGTCGTATCCGCTTCCAGCCGCTCCTCCAGTCTGGAGCGATATCTCTTTGGGTGGTTCCAAACATCCTTTTGATATCCATCCGTTTTCTTTTTTTTCATCATTAAACAGATTTTTGTTTATGAATTTCCTTAATAAATTGGTTTTAAAATATTAAGTATCTAGATAGCAGTTGATATGGACTCTCAAAAAATCAAAAAATAATAATCAAGAAACAATTAATAATACATACAAATATAAACGTTAATGAATAAATTACTCCTAATGAAGCAATCCTAGCGAAATAAAAAAAAAGGAAATAAAGTTATTTTTTATATTAAAAAAAAAATGTCTTCTAAACAAAGAGCATTGAAGGAAAATCATCGAAATTATCGATACTTTTTTTATTTATTTCTTCTTTTTTTTTCCTTCAATTAATTGAAATTTATAACTGTACAAATATACATTAAGTAAATGTGTTAAAAATGTTTACAACAACATTTCAAAACTTGAAAAGAACTACTCATCAGTAGTACTTCAAAAAAACAATCTTTATGGATAAGTTTATTGGTGACAAAGTAAGGAGCATTTAGAATGTTTCGAAGCATTAGATTAGGAATTGGAAGGTTTAGTGGAGCCCCAAAGATCAACTCCGTATGTCCAAATAGGTATAATCACAGTCATGGAAATAAGTCTTTTGTAATTAATTAGGAGCTTTGAACGTTTGTCTAGTAAATGTTTAAGGAGTCCGATTTTAAAGTTAGATAAATTTAAAAGTCAAATGTGGATGGCGCTTTTGGATATTAAAGTAAAAAAAAACTGCCTTTATTCATCTACTAAATCCTTCCTAGATAAATTTGCGTTTAAAATTCAAAGGTTCAAAATAATTTTACAAAGTTGGTGAGGAAATTACTACTCCTTATCTATTACCGAACAAAACTTTCTTTCGTAGGAATGAAGACTCAGCTCTCAGTAGAAAATTATCTAAAGTTCATGTCGTGTCAATGCCAGTGCCGTAAATTATATTTTCATAAATAAATCTTTTTTTTTAAGAATAATTTTTAAAAATCTGCTAAAACTGCAATAATTTGTTATTTTTTATGGGTTTTTTTTTTTTTTTACAACCTGCAATCCACCATTTTCGGTAAATGTGTTGATAACGATAAAAATAACAAGTTAAAACTTGAAAAGAACTACTCATCAGTAGTAATTCAATAAAAATTCTACACAAGAAGATATCTAGGCCATCTTCTTTTCAGATGTCTCAGAGCATTACCGGGAATGGAGTGGGAAACAAACTCAAAAACTAGAGAATTTTAGTGATTATGAAGCTTACTATGAAAGGATAGATATCTGGTTGGGGCTAACTCAGCATGTGGAACATTGAGGTCTTTATGGATAAGTTTATTGTAGCAATAAACTTACTTAATACTGGACAAAGTAAGGAGCATTTAGGATTTTTTGAAGGATTTTGGATTGTAAGGATTGGATACGAGATGAATTGGATGGTTTAGTGGAGCCCCAAAGCCCAACTCCGTACGTTATATACTTTATATTACACATATACCTATCAACAATTGTTGTCCAGTTATGATTGAAGTCGGTTCCACTCAAGAAGAGCAGTTTAATCTTGCCTTTGAAACAAACTTTCGAATGGCACAAGTCAGGTGTGTGGCGTTGATGAAATAGTGCAGATGAAATAGTTGGCAACGACTCCAAAAATAGCTGTTCAGTGAATATGTATATAAGTATCGATAATTTTGTTCATCGACCTTTAATGCTCTTTGTTTCGAAGTAATTAAAACATTATTTTTTTACTTTTTATTTCAGGTTTGTACATGTAGATTTAATATTGAAGACGGTTTTAAAGGCTTTTTTTTTCCCTACAAATTGACTTATTTTTGCAATTTTTAGTATTGAGTTTATATATATAAATTATTTGTGTAAATAATTTAGGTTTAGTGACCAAGGAGTAATACGTTTATAGTTGAAGTTTATATAACAGTGATATGTTTTACGACTGTTGTTTTATTTTCTTATTAACTAATTTCAATTTTTTTTTTTAATAGTTTTTCTACTAGATTATTTTTAGGTGAAAAATATTTCCCCGTCAGTAGCTAAATGAAATTAAAAATGGCCATACAAAAATTAAGACCCCTTCCAATTCACGCAACTCTGAACAATTTTAAAAAATGAACTTACAAGAAATCAGTCTCTCACGGATCTTGTTGGTATTTTTGTGGAGGTTCCTGTTCAAAAAATTTTAAACGTGTATTTTGCCGTTCCGACGATGAGTTCTATAAGCCGAAAAAAAAAATGAAATAGCATTAAACTAATTTATTTTATATTTCGGTTTTAAATAATGATCTCGATATGATTCTTGCGCAAAAATTTTAATTATGAGTGCACAGTTAACGAAAAATAGTTAACTATAGATTTTTATTTAGATTATCAAATAAAAAAAAAGTTATTAGATCTTCCAGCAAACTACCTTTATAATTTTTTTTAATACAAAACATGACGTCAGTTTCTTATTCATGTGTGTAACTAGAAAAGAGAGAAAAAAATCTAATAAATTTTATTAAAAAATATAACAGTTTGGATTTAATTTTACATTTGCATACTGGTCAAACTTTTTAGAAGACTACTGTTTCCTTTGTAGTATAAACATAGAAAATAGTGTGGTTTCTCTTGTAGTCCCATTCTAGACCAAATGAGTGTTTACCGTTGCATTCCGTTCTTTTTAAATGCCGGCTTTCACTTTTTCTCTTTAAGAAAGGAGATATATGTAAATGTTAATGTTCTCCGGTTAGGTTCCAAATGAGCTCAAGTACGTATGAATATGATGGTGGCGCTTGCAGAATACAAATTTGTGAATTTAACTGAAGATTTTCGATATAAAACAGTGAACATATTATATATATATATATATATATATATATATATATATATATATATATATATATATATATATATATATATATACTAGCATACCCCGTCGCAGCTTCGCTCGCTCTCATAAATAAAGAACTTAGATTATTTTAACTAATAATTGAATTTCATTTGTTTATCGATAAGAATCTTGTATTTGTAAGTATGGAGTTTAGTATTATATCTTCAACGACATTTTCATGCATTGCAGTAATTTTTAGCCTGGTTACAATTGTATTGATAAGGGGTTTAAAGAGTACGTAAAACCATAATTAGACATCCAATTTGGCAGAAATTATTTTATCGATTCATCTGTTTGGATTTTAATTTCTAACCATAATATTATATGATAGTTTGGCTAACCTTGTTTCTGGCTCTCAAAACTATACATTTTAATTATTATTATTATAAACCTTCCTAAAATTATATTGATGTTGTTCTTACAGTTGGGTTTAATAGTTTCATTATTGCAAACTCAATTGCAGAATGGCCACATATCGGTCGATTTTTAAACTGCACTGGGATGCACATGTCCCTCCATATATTTATAGCTTTTTTTAAAAAAAATTGAATTAAAAATAAATAAATTGTAATAGGGCCTATAAAGAGACTAATTGTAATAGGGCCTATAAAAAAACCGTTTTATCAAAGTCCAGAGTTTAAAAATCTGTAAATATCTTTTTTTTTTTTTTTTTTTTTTTTTTTTTCCACATTGCAGTAACCCTGCAATGGGGGTGCATGTATTTCTACGCGTACCATCTCTCGACATAACGCGTATTATCATTAATATTTGTACAAATATGTTCAGTTATATATATTGCAAAAATATTTTAAAATAATATAGAGATTAATATGAAATATAAAGAATAATTACTGATAGGTATTAGAAGTTAATTAATAAATACAATAAAAAATATTAAATAAATAAGTAAAAGGTGAAGCCAAACAAAATAAGTAAATAAATAAATAAAATAAAAAAAAAAAAATGTATATAAACAAATAGAGGTAGAATTATATATATATATATATATATATATATATATATATATATATATATATATATATATATATATATAGATATTATAGGTATTAGATAATGTATAGCTATTATAGATTAATTGTTAAATTGTTGAGTTCCATATAATCAACATGATCCACAAATGCATCAAACTCATCAAAGTATTTATCTATGAGATCCTTCTTTGAAGGCGGCCATTTGTCTCCGTTCTGTAGGACTTTGGATATCAGCTTGTATCTGTGTCTTTCCAAATTTCTACAGTCATAAATGAGATGATCGTAAGTTTGCTCACTGTTTCTATCGCAGTTACAAATGCTGTTGTCAATAAGTTTAAATCTGTGTAAGTAACTTTTAGCTCCGCCGTGTCCTGTCAAAAATTGGGTAAGTTTGTAATTCAGTTTTTTAATGTTTTTTCTGTCGTCTAAGGTTTTAATGAATTCATAAGTATGTCTTCCTTTTGTTGAATTAGTCCATCTTTCGTTCCAAGTTTGACGAGTCGTTGTTTTCAAAATGTGCTTAACTGCACTAATTGGTGCTTTATTGAATACAATTTCTGTATGTACAATTTACTGTAAATATCTTAATGCTTTTAATTATTTACCAATACTTAATAATCCCTTTAGAGCATTCTCTAAGCTTGTTTACTAACACTGGACTTCTTCAAAAAAAGCCTCAGTTCAGTTATTTATTTCAAAGAAGAAACATGACAGTGCACTACGAAATTCTCGTAATTTTAAGACATCACTGGAAAAAAAATTTCACAGCCGCTGAAACAACTCGTGAAATTATTAAATATGAAGGGGAAGGTGTCCTTAAAGACCGCACTGCGCGGCGTTGGTTTGAAAAAATTTGAAGTGGAGATACGACGTTGCAAAGGAAGAAAGACTCCGGGCGGCCATTAATGGATATTGATGAGGTTCTGAAGGTGTTGAGTCAAATCCGTCCTCAAGTACTCGCGAACTTGCCAGGGAGTGTGGTGTGTCGAAAGATACTGTTAGTCGCCATCTTCTCTCCACGGGGAAGGTGAAAAAGACCTGTTAAGACCTGGGGAAGGTGAAAAAGACTGGTCTCTCACGAACTTACTCCTCAACAATCAGCAGAAAAGTTTACAGAACTTCATGGGTTTGAACTCCTGCCTCATCCACCATATAGTCCAGACCTCGCACCTTCGGATTACTACTTGTTTCGATCCATGGCCATTTTCTTCATGGGAAAAAATTTGATAATTTAGCGGAAGTTGATTTTTATACACCCCAACATAATAAACTTCTAGCTCTACATAACACTGTACCTTTGTAACCTCTTTCGAATGGTGATCGCCACCTATCGGTCAATTTTCTAGGTTAGTGATCACAAACGAAAAATGGCTTGTCCTTTTATAGTATAAATGTACTAATGATCCTAGGGAACTTTGAACTAAACAAGTCTCCCATTTATAAAGGGATAATCCGTGTCTAAAGAGTTCTCTACCCTTCTCTTTCACCTGCATCACAGGTGTCAAAACTCAGTAGCTGAGTGAGAGCGCTATAATACAGTAACTCAGAGCATGAGTGAATAAACTGGCAATTGCTGGGACTCCATGTCGAATTTTACAATCACGAGGACACTGCCTTTTTAATCTTCGAGGAGGATTATAGGGGTGAGAGGAACTGGATAGGGGCTGCGCATCTTGGAAATGGATTTGAAAGATGGGGAAGATTTTTATGAAATTTTGACGAGTATCGATTCTTAGGAAAAAAGGTATATCAGGTAATTATGTATATTTTTGTTGGAGACAGCAAGGCGCGTTGGTTCTCGGGAATTTGGATTGCAAGGATTTTGGGTTCTTTTGTTGTTAGATATTTTGCTTTGCCCTAAAGATGAGGTATTTTAAAGTTGATATCTATGTTGAATATAATTGTACAAATATTTATTAATTTATTTATATTTATTTTCCAATATCCTTAAGAGACATTGGCAACACTGTCATTTTACACTCTATTGTTTTCACTCATTTACAGAAAATCAAATATTCTTTTAACTAAATTTCTTCTGCTACTTCGATTTTCCAATATCTTTGACAATCCCGAAGTCGTTCTAATGTTGTTTGAGTACCTGTTCCTTCACTTTTATTCTTAACGTTATCATATTAACAATAAATCATTTTGGGTTTTTCATCCTTTAAAATGGCTCTTAGAGGTGCTTGATCTGACTTAATTAAATGCTATGAGATTCAATTGTTATTAATTATTTTTTTTTTTTTTTTTCCTTTTTGCAGAAATGGCGTCCTCAAGAAGTACAACAAGAAGCACATCACAATTACACTTCCTGAAGGAAAGAACCTCAATAACATTCGGTGGTTCTCAGTTTGGTGCGAAGAGTTCGCGGTAAGATTATACATATTAACAACATAATTAAATCATAGCAAAAACATTCGTAATAATATAAATGTATGTTTTCTGCAAGCCTTAAACAATGGGAACATTATTCAATAAACAGCAGATTAACGTTCCATTTTATTCTCTATTGAGTAAAAAATCCCATAAACTTAACTTTAATTCTCTAGAGTTTAAAGTAAAATTTCAGTGCTACCTTAATACATACTTATTAAACCTTAAATATTCATTAAATAAATACTCATTTCAGCAATAATCTTAACTTCAATGCGATAAATTCAAATCAACCATTTATATCTAACGCCAATAATTGTATTATTACAATAAACATTTATAATAAATAATAATATGAGTACTTGTATTGCTACCTGAATAAAATTTATAAAAAAATTTTCATTTTTTTTTTTTTTTTTGAACGGTTGCAGAAAAAATGTAATATTTAACTCGAGTATAAATAATTTTACTCACTCTCGGCAATTTACAGCACTCACCTTCGCTTCGCTCGCTCACTTAGTGTAAACCTTCCCTCGAGTGAGTAAAAGTACTTCTTTACACTCTTGTAAAATAAATAACTATTATTATCTGAAGACAAATAATTTTATTTTCTACATAATTGTGAACTTTGATGAAAAAAATCCTACCTCTAAGCCTATTCTTGTTTTTAATATTCTTGTCTGATATATGTTTTCGCTAATTATTATGAGGCTTGAAATAATTTTCAAATTTTCATTTTTTAAATTATAGTTATTGCTTATATTAAAACTTTGACTTGAGGTACGCATAATGTTGCAGATGGATCAATACAGTTAGGATTGATGAATCAATTGCCACTTCCATTGGAATTAATTGAAAACTAGTTTTGAATTTTGAACATTCGTCAAAAGTTCTAAGAAGGGAAAACGAACTTAGAAAATAATCTATTATATATTTGTCAAATACCACTCACTCACTTAACACGAAATCTCAGAAACCACCGAACGGATTGGAATGAAATTCGATATGTAGATTCCTCTAGGGCCGTAGGTGCTCGCTAAGAAATGAATTTTAAAAAATCGGCCTGGATCGCGGCTAATTTGCGAAAAATGCGATTTCAATTTTTATTGGGTGAATAATAAAAGATTAATTATCATATGGTATTTGGATATAAGCTAAGTTAAAAAATAGGTTAGATCTTTAAGCCGCAAACTTTGACCACCGTTTAAGTTTCTTATAGTTGTAAACAAACAAAAATACGATCGATGTAGAAACCTTATAATATTGGTACTTTCTGTGAACTCATGGTAGCTGCAGAGGTTACTTACAACTTACAAGTTTGAGTTGTTTCGTGACGAGAAGCTTTTAAAAGACTTATGTTAAAGAGGAGGTTAAAAGACTTATGTTCTCTGGTGAGGATATGTAAGGCCAGTTCGATGTAGGGACAAAAAACAGATAATCTCTGATGATTCTCTTTAATATCGTACCATGTTCTACCATGGAGAAGAAAGGTACAGTATTAACATCCCTCAGCGTGACCCAAACTCCAATACATCACTTAAAAAAACTGTGTCTGCAGCTGATTTTTACGCCTAAATGTTAATGGAGCGAGGAGGTGAAGAACCTTATTTACTTTAATTTCGTAATCTCCTCAACCAATTTATGCTTGATATGTACGCAAAAATAGAAACAGAAAGACTAAACTTTCTTCAAAAAAGTTGAGAAGTTAAGACTATATTCACTTAAAGTATGCCATAAGAAAAGCTGATGGTCTGGTGTCAGAGCTGGGTAAGATGGTAGTGCTGCCTCGAAGCTTCACTGGAAGGCTATCAAAATAATATAAAATTAACTTTTGCAAATTGTCAAATTTACTCATTGAAATTATTCTAAGAATGGAATTGTTCAGGTTTATTTAAGTAATAATAATTATCAACGTTAAGCTTAACTTTTACTAATTTAAGTTGTCTTGATCCTAATGATATTAAACCGTAGCGGAGCGGGGTACTTTCAGCTATTATGAATAAAACTGATAAATGTTTAACATTGGAAACTAGTTTTCGAATGATTTCAATATAAGTTACAAATAATTCATCTTAATTAAAACTTTGATTAACTATATCGGGTTCTCACTCTTCTTAATCCTTTAGTATTTTTTTATTTATTTTATTTTCAATTTTGGCCGTCTAGGGACAGCGTTAAACAACCACAGTACAATGTACATTTCTTCTACTATTGCGTTCATCCTCTTTTCTCTTCTGCCAATATGTCTTCATCCTCTGCCTATGCTGCTCCCTTCGGTCCTCTGTACACACTGCTCCTCCAGTTCTTCTCTTCTTCATTTCAAATCTCTGAAAGCGCTGAATTTTGTTTCTTATCAGGTTTCTGTTTTTGACATCTATCATTTAGATAATTAAATTTTTATAGCCACCACCCCCTTCACCAAAAACTAAATACCATAGAAAACTATATAAAAACAGCTATAATATTAACAGATAAAATTTATACTAACGAAATAAAAAGAGAGATTATTAAAGATTTAAAAGACAATATGGTGCCCACTGAAATAATTAATAAAATGTGCCATAGGAATATGAATATAAATAATGAAAAAAATATTGAAACTAATGGAAATAATAATAAACAAATATTAAGAAATGAAATAAAGAATGATAATATACTGAAACCAAACACAGATAATAATAAAAACACTAGAGTAATAGAACAAAAGAAAATAACCGAATATTATGGTAATACAATGAATAATGAAAATAAAATAGAAGAAATAGATCAAAGTGTTAAAAATAATGAAAAAATAACAAATAATATAAACAATACAATATATATTAAGAAATATAAAAGATTAAAATATATACCAGAATTAACTCAAAAAGTAATCAAGAAATTAAAAAACGAAAATTTTAACATAAACACAAATAAAATAAAAAATATAATAACACGGAACGAAATAGAACATATGAATAAGAAAGATGTCATATATAAGATTGACTGCTTGGATTGCAATAAACATTATATTGGAGAAACTAAGCAGAATTTATATAAAAGAATTAATCAGCATAAATACGACACTATAAAAATAAGCAAATCAAACAGTAATAAAACAGCCCTTTTAGAACACGCACAAAAACTGAACCACAAATTCAATTTTGATAACGTTAAAATCTTGCAAAATGAAACCAAAACACATAATAGAAAAATAAAAGAAGCGATATACATTAATAAAACAATCAATAATGCAATAAACTATAAAACGGACACAGATAAAATAGGATCTATATATGCTGGTATAATTAATAAATTAATAATATAAGATTGGCCAACTTAGTACTAATAGCAATAGTAGAGATTAGGATTGACCCTTGTACCCATAAAGTAGAAGAGGTATTCTATAGACAATGTAAATGAAACTGACACGGTGTGTTAACACCAAGAGATTGTTTTAAATGTAAATTTATAATGAGATATATTGTAGTAGATTGAAGTTAAAATTGTTTTGATGTTAGAAAATGTAGTGTGATTATAGTAAATTGTTAAATACTGTTTTCAGTTTGATGATGTGACCTTGTTTCCCGAAACATGTCACCTGTTTTTTACTATTAATAAAGAGGAGTTTAAATGATTTTTATAATACTATTATTGATCATTTAATATATTTTATTTTATTTTTTTTTTTAATTTTACTCTCAACTACTTCAACATTTACTAGACAGACCTTCAAAGTTCCCAATAAATTAGAAAAGACATATTTACATGACAATAATTAGAACCATTTCGACATACGGACTCCACTAAACAATACAAATCTTCTCGTATCCAATCCTTACCATCGTTAATTCCTTCTTAAAATCCTCAATGATATTGTGTCACTAACAAACTAATCCATAAATATCTTAAATCTCCATGTGTTGCTTATTTGGCTCAAACCAGTTACCTTTCCTTTCATGATAAACTCCATACCCATTCGAACCCACTAGTCTCCCAACTTGCCACACATTCAATTCCCGATAATCCAGCGATGCCTCTGAAAATAAGATAATAATAATGTATACAATTGTAAATAAAATAAATAGTTAAAAAAAATAGAAGTAGCAAATAATTTATCAATCCTTATAAAAACTTTGATATATTTTGGTCCGTACTCTAACGTGTCATAGATTGTATTTTGTTTTTTAATTTTACTTTCACTTACGCCGATGGCATATGTGTGTTATCAGTAAGCAATGATCCCTTCATTGCCTCCCAAACACTCCAATCCCATATCCTAACCCTTCAAGAACGGTGTCAAAAATGGAGAATCAAAAGAAATAAAAAAAAATCTAACCAAATAACCTTTACCCTTCGTCGTAAATCTACGACTTCCTGCTTTACAGTATCCTTTAATAACATTCGATTAATCCCTGTAACAGATCCGCTACCGAGGATTCCACTTAGTCAAATATCTTAATTGGAATCCACATATAAGACTGTGATTAGACCTATTTGGAGGTACGGATTTGAGCCTTGGGGCTCCACTAAATCATTTAATTCATCTCGTATCCAATCCTTACAATCCAAAATTGTTCGAAAAATCCTAAACGCCCCTTACTTTGTCACCAATAAAATTATCCACAAAGAACTTAATGTTCCATATGATGCTGATTTAGCCCAAACCAGATACTTATCCTTTCGTAGTGAGCTACATAGCAACTCAAATCCACTAGTTTCTCAACTTGCTTCCTACTCCATTCCAATGGTAAAACAAATAAACATATTTTTGATCCTATATAAAATTGGTTACATACTACTTCAAAATGTACTAGACAAAGGTTCAAAGCTCACAATTAATTACAAAAGACCCATATACATGACTGTGATTAGACCTATCTGGACGTACGGAGTTGAACTTTGGGGCTCCATTAAACCATCCAATTTATCTTGTGTCCAATCCTTACAATCCAAAATCCTTCGAAAAATCCTCAATGCTCCTTACTTTGTCATCAAAGAAGATCCTAATGTTCCATATGCTGCTGATTCAGCCCAAACCAGATATCAATCCTTTCATAGTTATCTCCATAACCACTCATATCCCCTAATTTCTCAACTTGCATCCCACACCATTCCGAGGCGTGCTAGATACTACAGTTCTATTATTTACATACTATAATATAAGCTATATACTACTAGTAATATTTTCTTCCTTCAGGTGAACTTCGGAGACATCCAGATCCCTCGAGGCCTGGACTTCCCCAAACCGCAGAAGATCGGGGCCCTAGCTGGAGTTCACGCGGTGTCCTCCGAGAACATTGTCATCGTAGACGCCCAGACACTCCTCATTCCTTCCTTTTCCTACGATGGAGAGGCTCCAGGTAAGTCTAGATATATAATAATGCAGTAATACAGCTAAGGGTAGTTTTGAATTATTTCCTTGATATTTTGTGTATGTTTTAAATCCAATAGTTTATCTAAGCCAATGGTTCTCATAAGTACTGAAATTTGTTGTGCATCACGGCCAATATAAGTTTATTACATCATTATTTTATTTTATTTATATATTTTTTTAACACAAATTAGTGCTGCATATGTACGTTACATTTGGATTTTTTTTTTTTTTAATCAATTTATTGAAATTTACAACTGTACAAGTATACATCAAGTAAATGTGTTAATAAAACGTTTACAATAACATGCCAAAACTTGGAAAGAACTACTCATCAGTAGCACTTAAGTAAAAAAAAAAAATCTACACAAGAAGACACAAGAGAAATAACAGGATTTGATTGGTTATGGTTATGGTTATGGAGCTTACTATGAAAGGATAGGTATCTGGTTTGGGCTAAATCAGCAACATATGGAATATTAAGATCTTTATGGATAAGTTTATTGGTGACAAAGTAAGGAGCATTGAGTATTTTGGATTGTAAGGATTGGATACGGGATGAATTGAATGGTTTAGTAGAGCCCCAAAGCTTCAACTCCGTACGTCCATATAGGTCTAATCACAGTCAAGTAAATGAGTCTTTTGTAATTAATTGGGAGCTTTGAACGTTTGTCAAGTAAATGTTGAAGTAGTCTGTAACGACGAGCAGTTTCTTGTCGTTTTAGTCTTGTATGTGGATTTCAAGTAAGACATTTGTTCAACTGGAGTCCTAGGTAGCGGATCTGTTCAACAGGGATTAGTGGGATGTTATTAAAGGATGCTGTAGGACAGGAAGTCGTGGGCTTACGACGGAGGGTAAAGGTTATTTGGTGATATTTGTTGGATTCTCGATTTTCGATCGGAAATAATGAATTTCAATTGATGTAGGTATGTAAAATAGTAGAAAGGTTGTCACGTAAGTTTTTAACTAACCTGGTCCTCAAAAGAAATTAAAATGCGTTTATCACATAGATAAATGGGCATCTTTTCGGTTTTTCCTATCACTGGTTGGAATATTACCGTTTATACGGTAATCAAATTTAAAAGTGTAGCCCCCCTGCCTAAAGACATATCCACTTAAAAAAAGGCATCTGCAAAATAATTTTGTATTAATTGAAATAAGCAAAACTCTTCTCGTTCGTTCTATTTTTTGAAATTGTAAAGAGGTTAAGCTTGCTAAAGACTGGCGACCCGCCTTGAATGCAAAAACTGTTGGGTTCGGTTCGCTTTGAATCTCAATGATCACTTCTACTTTCCAGTGAAACCGTTCCTTGGCGATTACTTCACAGCCTTTGCTTCCTCAACTTGCAGTATCCGGAAGTGTAAACATCGAACAGCTGTTTGTATTGTACGCAAAAAAAAAAAATGTTACCTCACTTTTTGTCAAACATTTGATTCTAGTGCTTTCCGCGATCGTTCCTCAAAAACAATATCCTAACCAAAGTTGTAGAGTATTAAGTCTATTTTCATTTCATATTTACGTTTATGGCACTTGAAGTAAAAGTTTGACAAAAAGGGATGTTAACATTATTTAAAAAAAAAAAAAAATATTGATTTTCAATAACGTATATATCGAAAACCGTTGACAGTTCGACAAATAAGTATAGAATTAATTTCATAGGAAATTTAATTAGCTTTAATTTTCATAAGTAATATATTTTTGTGACGTCTACCGTTTTCGAGATATAATCGAAAAACCAAAAAATGGAACCTTCTCCTGTCCCCCCACCGTTAGATCACCCCCCAGGGGCGGGGACTTATAGTATGTTTACCTTCTAACTATTCCTAACGAAGCTATGAAGTCAAAAATTATCGCATATTTCATGGACTCTACACCACTCATTGACGACGAGGCTAATAGAAGGGAATGTTCGTAATTTCACAGTAGCATAATTATAATTTATAATTACTGTGCAGAAATATAAAAATCAATATTTACAATTCTCACTTGAGATAAGTATGATGTTATAGAAGGATCAATACAATTAAGATTGATGTATTATTTGTCAATTCCATTGGAAATATTTTTATTTGAAAACTAGTTTCCAATGTTAAATATTCATCTCGAGTTCTAAAAACATTTTAAATAAATTTAAAACTCAGCACTTTTAAAACAGATAATATACAGGGTGAGTTCCTCCTAAATAATAACAATAAATAAATAAATAAATGTAACAACATAAAACCCTATGATCTGATATCGCTTTATTGACAGTTTTCCTTTATTTTCTTTAAAACAGTAATTTTTTCTTTGGTTTTTATTCCAATGAAGAGTTTATTATGTTTAAAATACATATTTTCATTAGGCGATTATTGTAACATCTTATTTACACAAGTAACTGATTTGTATGCCAAATGAAAACACTACATTTTTCCAGTTTTTTAAAAGTAAATTTCTCCATGAAATCGGTACGAAATCATTAATTTGATCATACTATATGAAATCTGGTTAAAATTGCTAGTTTTTTGTGAGATTTCCAGTTTTTTAGATAGTTTTTTCGAAAAACTGTGAGCGTTGAAGTATTATAAGACATCGTAACTTCCTACATAAGGTGAAGATCAAGCTGTTCTTTAGTCCCAAATTTTGTAAAATTCAAGGTTACATGTAGTCTGCTCTTATAGGAAATTTAATGCGAAATCCGAAAATGTGGTCAAAATATAAAAAATGTTTAAACAAATTGGAGATATCACAGCATCAATGGCAAAAAATCAAATGGCAAAAAAATCGTATATCTGCAACAGATTGAAATACGATTCGTAGAATGGTAAGGTCTGTGGCATTTTAGTCTAGTTTCACCCAATTGTTTTTTGCACTAAGAGGTACTCATTCTCTTATATTTTTCAAATATTTTTTTATATAAAATCAAACATGTTGATACTCACCT
Organism: Euschistus heros; assembly: GCA_003667255.2. NCBI lineage: Eukaryota > Metazoa > Arthropoda > Insecta > Hemiptera > Pentatomidae > Euschistus > Euschistus heros. The sequence continues at coordinate 1,429,096 of RCWM02000237.1, forward strand.
ATGAATGCAAAATGAAAAAGGATTCTGGAAGATATCAAAAGAGGCGAGTGTGAAGAGGCGAAAGGGTCAGCCAGAAAGGTGGGTTGTCATTTAGGTTTTCCCTATGAATGGTTGTTTTTTTCCGTTCCTACTCGAAATGAATTTAAAATGGGGCTGTTTGAAATATTTATTTGGTTATTTAAACAAAAGTCTGAACTGGTTTCGAACGATTTTATTATTTCTATGATTCATGAATATTTAATTTTACACTATTTTCTACTTGATGTACAGTCCTGTGAAAAAAAATAAACTCAAGACAAAAAAAACTTCTTCAAGTCATTTTAAGTCTTTAATTTTGGAATCTGAGTAACAAAATATATTATTTAATGTATACAGTGAATGATTAATTACAATTTTAATAAATAATTTCATCATATGGCTAGAATTAGGTACAACTGGGGCAAAATAACAAAATACACCTGTGAAAAAGTATAAACTCAAAACTTTAATGTCTCTTTAATGAGTAAATTCGTTTCAATAATGAGAACTTCCACCATGTTTTTTAATCACCTCCAACAGTCTGTTAGGAACACTTCTTACCAATTAAGTAAAGTGCTCTCTGGTTTCTGAGGGTCGTAGACTTCTCTAGACATGATTCCCCACAAGTTTCCAATGGGATTGAGATCTGGACAAGAGCTGGCCAATCCAAAACATTGAGTCTAAAATCTTCAAACCATTGTCTTGTTGAGCGTGCTGTATGAATTGGCGCATTATCTTGTTGAAAAATGGGATCTTCTTCTTCTAACATTGTAAAAATGGCAAAAGGAACTCTTCTAAAACATTTTGGTACCTGACAGCATTCATTTTGCCAGCAATGAATGCAACTTGAGACTTTCCCTTTTCATTAAATGCAGCCCAGGCCATTACTCCTCCACCCCAATGTGTTCTTCGTGATAATTTTTTTTTTTCTTTTCTAAGGCCATGCCAGTAGTAATTAAATCCATCTGGGCCATCAATGTTAAATTTTTTTTCATCACTAAAAATAACTCTTGACCATTTATTGCTGTCTTGGATATGTCTTTCTGCAAACTGCAATCGTCGCTGCAAATGATGTTTTTTAAGCTGTGGTTTTCTCATAATTTTACGATATTTGAAGAACTTGGATTCAGCTAACCACTTCCTCACCAAACTAGCATCACATCCTAAGTTGAATCGCCTCACAATCTGTGCAGAGGAAGCTCCTGTTTTCGAAATTTCTCTCAAAACTGCCCGTTTCACCTGCTTAGAAATTTTTTGAGGCCTTCCACTTCTTTTCTTTTTCCTGTAATTTTCAGGGCCGCACTTTAAAAAGTTTTTGACTACTCTCTGGGAGCGGTTTATTTTATGAGCAATTTGCCTCTGAGTCATCCCAGCTCTCCTCAAGTCCATTATCGTTGCTGCTCAATTTCCGTGAGTTGTGACCCCCGCGGCATTATTAAAAAAAAATTAATTACTAAATGAAGTTTTATGGTATCAAAGATGAAGACTCTTTAACAGCAGGAATAAAACTGAAGTGATATTTTAATCCTTAATACTCCAGTCAATAGAAAACAAACATTGAGTTTATACTTATTCACAACATAAATAAGATTTGTTTACAAAATCTGTTGATTGTAAATTATCAAATAGATCAATGTCCACTTAAGCTTCACACCAATCTAATAAGATAAATACAATTCTAAAAACATAATTGTGTAATGCATTTACTTTTAAATTTTATAAATACATTATTTTTATAAGTTTATATTTATATTTATAATATAAGTTTATATTTTTTCACAGGACTGTATTAGTTTCACTACCGAGTATTTGTTAAATGTATGGTTATGTTAATTTAAATGGGCAGCGATGTTGGATTTCTGCATCTTTATATCTTTAAAAGATATCAGGATATAATAAGGAAAACAGAACACAACGGCAAATTATCGCCATATTACATATAATTGAGTCATTTAAACAATATTTTGGAATTATCGCCTAGTTTCAAATAATAAAATAGCCATCGATCTATTAGGAGTTTCACTTTATCGAAGGGTATATATAAATTTTTTTTCCCCATTTAATGGTCTATCATCGGATGTAAAAAAGAGAAACTAGAGAAACAAGGGAAGCAATTTAGTGGAGAAAACAAAAGTACAACTAAAGAAAGTGAAGGAAACCTGTTTTTAATAAGGCAAGTCACAACTTGTAGGGGAAACATTCTGCAAAAGATTTGTAGCCCACCGTGGGATCTTCCGGGCTAGGACTTCCGTGGCGATGGTTCCTTTCGTGAAGAAGAAGAAGAAAAAGAAGGAACAATGGCCAGATATAAATAGAACCAATAAGAAGGAACAACCATTCCAGAAACAGTAAACACAGAGTTAGGATCACTAGAAAAAAGAAAAGAAAAAAAAGTTGGCCGATCAAGTCGAGTCCACGCCCTCTAGCGACATTCTTGTTCTTGTTTTTTTTTTTCTCTTTCTAACTCTATGCCCTTCTTTAAATAGATCTCTTTGGATTTCTCGGATTACATCTCTCACTGGCTAGCGTTCATTTACGGTTAGTTTAACTGATATAACGGCACTTTCTAGATAAACAGATATTTAACATCACTAAAATCTAAATATTAATTTCATTACTAAATCAAGAAAGTAATATTTATGAAATGATTTTATTATTATTTATCTAAGTAGTTGATCTAAGCAACACTGCTGTTTTCAAAATGTTTTCTTATTTCATAAATGTTAACTTCTTTGCCAAATCTAACTTCTAAAAACATAAAAATTTCAAAACACGAGCACTTTGTTACATAAATTATACAGGTTGTTCGTAAGATCGTTGGCCAAAGAGGTATCTCGGGTAGGGAGGTTCATTTTGAACCTATTTAAGGTCAGTTACCTATATACAAAGTCTTAAGGTTTTTTTTTTTTTTTTTTTATGAATTTTTTTTTAAAAAATGGTCAAAACCAAACATTGATTCGTAATAACTTCGTTGTTTACTGAAATATCGACGCCATTTTTTTGCTATAATTACTAATACATTGTCAATGTAAAATAAAAATTTTAAATGAGCTGTTATTAAACGTGATAAAAGATAATGGAAGAGCAGACAGAGCAGAAGGATACAGACAGAGGTGAGGTAACTGGAGCAGAGGTCAGATCAGGAGCGAGGCTTGAACCCAGTCGTCACTTTCCTTACCCGGGGTTATCTTAGCATTGCATAAGTCCATCTGTTCTCAACAATTGTTCACTATTCTCCGAGTTCTTTATCCGTTCTAGGGGTCATGGCGAATGCTATGTGATTGCCAGAAGTTTAATCGATTTTTATTTATTGTTGCAATTAATTGAAATTTACTACTGTAAACAATAAAATAAAATAAAAACAAGTCTAGTAAATATTAAGATAATGCTCATAATGATTTGTCAATTGCGTGTAAACCAAATACCCATTGGATGAGTTTTTATAAAACTTCTTTATCAGAATATCCCGAGGCCATCTTCTTTTCAGACTGGTAGCAAGTTGAGATACTAGTGGATTTGAATGGTTATGGAGTTTAATATGAAAGGATGGATGTCTGGGTTTTGAGCTAAACATGTAAGAAGTTATGTTGAATATTTTAGTGGATATGTTTATTTGTGACCAAAGAAGGAGCATTAACCCTTATTATGGCAAAATGAAAGATATAACACCTTGACTTTACCGTTACGTCTTTTTTTAAATCCAAAAAGTATTTCAACCTTTCCCACTCTCATGAGTAAACGGTTGGTATGAGTAAAGACTATCAACAGGAATTATAAGTTAATTTAATTTTAAGAATTTACAAAATTTGTCTTCTTGCAAGAATAAGTTAAAGATCTTTCGTAGGATTTTAGATTTAAATGATCGGATAAGAGAAAAATTGGATGGTTTAGTAGAGCCCCAGAGCTCACCTCTATAGGTTCTTCTAGGTCTAATTACTGTCATGTAAATGAGTATCTTGTAATTAGTCGGAAGGTTTGATCCTTTGTCTAGTAAATATGGAAGAACTTGAGAACGACGAGCAGTTTTTCTTTTCGTTTTAGTCTGGTATATTAAACTAATTTTAAAATTACTTGGGTTCAGCTCGAGCCAAGGACGTGCTGTTTCTTGACCAACTGTCCTGAAAGAAGGAAAAACGTCTTTAATAAATCATTTATACCTAGTGTTGGATACAATGTTTTATTTAATTAGAATTAAAAGGATCAAATTAATTTAATTTGAATTTCTTGGTGAAAAAAAAAAAACACAAAAAAAAAAACGCTACACCGAAAAAATAAGTGTTACCAATGGTAAAACAAATAAACATATGTTTGACCCTATATATAATTGGTTACTAGACTACTTCAGAATTTACTAACCAGACGATCAAAGATCCCAAATTAATTACAAAAGACTTATTCACATGACTGTGATTAGACCTATTTGGACGTACGGAGTTGAGCTTTGGGGCTCTCTAAACCATCCAATTCATCACGTACCCAATCCTTACAATCCAAAATCCTTCGAAAAATCCAATGCCCCTTAGTTCGTCACCAATTAACTTACCCATAAAGATCTTAATGTTCCATATTTTACTGGTGTAGCCTACCTTTCATAGTAAGCTCCATAACCACTCAAATCCAATTTCTCAACTTGCTTCCCACTCCATTCCCGATTATCCTCCGAGGCGTCTGAAACGAAGATGGACTATAGACCTCCTAGTGTAGAAGTTTTAATAAAGTGCTACTGATGAGTATTTCTTTTCAAGTTTTGACATGTTATTGTAATCGTTAATAACACATTTACTTGATGTATATATTTGTACAGTTGTAAATTTCAATAAATTAATATAAATATATTTTTCTGACCATACTTGGCTGTTGTCAAATCGATGGTCCAACAGATTTTAACTTTCTTGAGGTGGGTGTACTTCACGGTCCATTGCATCGTCTCAGTGATTTTTTTTTTCTTCTTCTCCAATTGAACGTTTGGTAAATTTCTTGTTATTTAGTAGTTTCACTAAAACCGCTTTGGCTAGTTTCTCTTTAAAGACCACCTTTTGATGGCCGTAGAGGCAGCCGCGTTCGAATTAAGGCTCCACGCGATCGGAATTATAATTAGACCGAGGGCTCTATAAAGCTTAACATCATTCTCTTTAGAATTTTAATGCCCAAGGGTGTTATTAAGATTCTTGCTGAATTCTAAACATTCTAAAACACGATCTCTTTGTAACTAGTTTGATTTAATTAAGATATTGTATTTGCATATATTTTAAATCAATTTACTGAGTCACCATGGATCAGCTCATATTTACTTCTTTGTGTTCACGTAAAATAAACCACAGCCACTTTAATCAGACTTATTATAAAATGAATTGACGTATATAGAAAAAAAGGCGGTAACGACATCGAACCCCTGCTTTACTCCAGTGCCTGTCAAAATTACCTTTTTATCGATTGTTACTTTCTATCGATTTTTCCCATTTTTCGTCGCTACGTTCTCTCCCCCCCCCCTCCTTTATTCACACGCAAACTCTAAATTAACTTCTGTTGCACATGCTCATATTAAAATGAAATATGAATTAATGGGGTGTATAAAAAAAAAAAAAAATGACCGTTTCTTAAACAAATATTTTTATTATTATTTCTTTGATATAAAATACAATTAATACTCAAAGTATAGTCCATTGCTATCTACCGTCATTACCCATCTGCTAGCCAATTGCTCGATGCCACGCTGATACCATTCCTTGGGATGGCTGTCAAAGAACTCTTTGACAGCATTTTCAACTTCCGAAAAAATATCAAATTTTTTCCCTTGAAGAAAATGGGCCATGGATCGAAACAAGTAGTAATCCGAAGGTGCGAGGTCTGGACTATATGGTGGATGAGGCAGGAGTTCAAACCCATGAAGTTCTGTAAACTTTTCTGCTGATTGTTGTGGAGTAAGTTCGTGAGGGACCAGTCTACAGGTCTTTTTCACCTTCCCCATGGAGAGAAGATGGCGACTATCAGTATCTTTCGACACACCACACTCCCTGGAAAGTTCGCGAGTACTTGTGGACGCTATTACTTGTACACTAATGGATTTGAATAGTTATGGAGCTTACTATGAAAGGATAGGTATCTGGTGTGAGCTAAATCAGCAACATATGGAACATTAAGATCTTTATGGATAAGTTTATTGGTGACAAAGTAAGGAGCAATGAGGATTTTTCGAAGGTTTTTGGATTATAAGGATTGAATATGAGATGAATGGGATGGTTTAGTGGAGCCCCAAAGCTCAATTCCGTACGTCCAAATAGGTCTAATCACAGTCATGTATATCAGTATTTTGTAATTAATTAGGAGCTTTGAACGTTTGTCTAGTAAATGTTGAAGTAGTCTGTAACGACGGGCAGTTTCTTGTCGTTTTAGTCTCGTAGATAAAATTAAAAGCCAGATTAGAATAAGGTTTCTATTATAGAAGAAAAAAACTGTCATCAAATCAATCAGCTGTAAAACCTTCCAAGATAAAGTTGAGTGCCAATGCCAGCCCTATAACTTTGATCTGCATTAAGAGATTATTTTCTTTTGAATATTTTTTTAAACATTTGTTAAATATACAAGAATTTGTGATATCATTATGTTGTATTTTTATTTATATTCAGTAATCCACCATTTTCGTTAATCTGGCACTATATGTGTCTGATTGTATTGGATTTATTCGTACTAATTGAATCGTTCCTTTGTTAACCTTTGAAAAACGACTTCCCAACTCTATGATCAACTTATATAAGTTTTGAACATACAATTTTAAATCGTGTATTTTTGTTATTTAAATTAACTTAAACACTCCTTGGTTCGTTTCAATCTAGAAATTGTTTTTAATGAAATAAATACTTTTTCCGCTAATCTGCTCGTTTAATTTTCCTTATAATTTATAGTTGTTGTTTTTTTACGAGTGTTATAATAATTACCTTTCAGTATTTAGTGAAAAAGTAGCGGAGAAAACTGAAAGCTGTTGTCCAGTGAAATGAGATCAAATGGCAGTGCCCCACGACCAGAGGGCTGTTCAAGGAGAAATTACTTCTGATATTATCTTTCAGTTCCTATCGCAAATCTAGATAGTTTTTTTTTTTACTGTGACAACCTAGTTTACTTTATCATTGTTGCGGCCATTTCTTTTACAATAAATAAGTCCAAAAAAAGAAATCACACGAGGCTAATAATAGTTATTCTAAAATAGTGAACTAACAACTTATAATCTTTTAACGTGAAGGAATTTTTAATTTAAAAAAATAGGTCGACTTGGAGGTTGGAATGTAAACTTTTAATTTAGATTTGAGAATTTTAAACATGGATAAGTATTGGTGATGAGAATTTTAGTTTTTATTACTACCATGTTTATATCTCTTTAGTCAATAGTTCTATGAATACAGGCTCATTCAATTTTAAAAAACATGGTTGAAAAATACATTTATTAAGAAAAATATGTTAGCAATAAAGACAATAAACTTTGAACATGAAATAAATAAAACAAAGCAAGTCTAAACAGAAGCAAAACGCTTAACTATATGTAAACATTATTATATTACTTACAGATTATTTACAAAAAATAGTGCATGCAAAATAATCGAAGATTGATCAATAATACAGGTAAAACAAACATGCTGCTGCAACATTATTAAGACTTAAAGATTACTACAAAAAAACATTAACAAAATCACAGAACAAAAATAGTTAACATTAAACAATCAGATCGTTCAGTAACGGCGCAATCTTTTTGAATGGAAGTTAACCTCCAAAGAGGTTCGATTGTTGTAAGTAGCAGTAATCACTAAGTTTATAGTGGTCTGTTAATAAACAGGAACAATAGGGGGTCCTTAGTTAGTAAAGAAACTCTTTTTACCTTAAAAGGTTATTTTATAACTTCAGATTAGTCTATTCAGTTTAATCACAATTATTATCTTAATAAATAATTAAGTTGATTTTATAAAGGGAAGATGGTAAGGGATATAGTCAGTAGAAATATTATAATCATAATTATTTATTTTATTTTATTATTTTGTTTAATATTATTGAGTTTCTATGGATCGTGTCCCCAACTATATATCACCTCTGTTACCTTTTAATATCATTCTGCTGAAGCAGTAAGCTATTAGTATAATAATTTAAATAATACTAATAATTTAAATGTTAATTTTTTTTTATTTATTTATTATTTAAATGTTTTTTTTAATAATACTTTAAAAATATTGTCTAAAGTTTAAATACATATATTTAAAGTTTAAATACAAGTGAAAGGTAATCGTTATGAAAGGTTCATTGGTGTTAAGTTGTACTATAAATTATACTGAATTATTTTAAGTAATACGATATTACTAAATCGTAATATTTAATATATACAATACTATTCGGTATTTTTCAGAGCAATACCTCTTAACGTCTTATATTTTCAATATTTTTTATTTTGATTAGTTGAAGAATGTATATTCTTGTTAATCGAGGCCATGAAAACTATTACAGTATGACCTTTTTAAATTAATACATTACAATGTTCAATTTTAAACATTTTTTACCTGTATTTATAAATAATAGGAAAGTTTGAATATTCAACTCTATAATATATTCTCCAACAGAAGTAACTGAGTGTTGATAATTGTTCCAATGATATTAGTATCCTTCAATAGATTTGAAGGGAATCTTTAACCTACAAAATTAAAAATACATTTCGTATTTTATTTTATGTTATTCAAAGTTATCCCTTTGTCGTAAACCGACAGTATCTTTTAATAATGTTCCACTAGTCGCTTTTGAACAGATCCGCAAACTAGGACTCCATCTAGACAAACTAACTTAGAATCCTTTAAGAGACTTAAAAACCAAGAAATTGCTCTTCTCGTTGTAAATATATCCAATATATATAACATCCATTCTCCATTATCAGATTAAATGCCAACAATGCTTTCCCAGGGGAGTGTATTTAACGTGACTTTAATATTGACCCCGTTGAGGCTCCGCCCTTGGAAATACATCCAGTGCGAGTTGTCAATTCCTTGGAGGGTGGAGTCGGTTTCGTAAAGCGTGTCATGGTTACGGATCTTGTGCTTAGGGCCCCTCCCTGTATTATATTATGTACGCCCTTCATGTTTTTTCATTTATTGATATATACAGAGTGTTCAGCATAAGACTGCAGTAACTTCGGGAGGCGATTCTGGGCATTATTTGCAACAAAACATTTCATATAAACCATAGCTCGATTCTCATCCGTTTTGTACATATTTTTAATTTTATATTTTTTCAAGAAATTTCTACTTTTTGACAAATAATTGTCTTTATTTTTTTAACTATTAAAGCTAGAGCAATTTAGAAATTTAGCAATATGCTCATTAGAAAGAAGACTAAATTCCCTTTAAAATAAGCTGTGCTGCAATACAATGTGGCAAAATCATGACGAACTTCAGCAGTCAGAAGTGCTGTGTATCGGAGAAGAGGGAATTTTGAACAATTATTGTAAATTAAGTAGGTATGTAAATTTTAATTAAATTATCTTAAAAGTTTCATGAATTGCAAATATTAGAATAAGATAAATAGGTAATTGTGATTAAATTACTTTTCCAATAATAAAATATAATAAAACTATTTAACATTTCCGAGCATTTTCTCAGTATTTCCCAAAACGCCGATGTTGCATCTCCCTGTTTTTTGTAATTAATAAGCGATTTCAGTACCAATTTTTTAAATTATCACTATTCATGGTATACCATTCGAAAGATGTTTGTTTTTAGAAGTTTTTTTTTGAGTAGTGCACGTTTCTAACATATGTAATATTTTTGAGAAAAATGCAGTCAAAATTTTGGAACGAAATTTGAAACTTGCTATTTCTTATGTTTGGATCACAAAGTTAAATACAGGATGCGGCTAAGTCTAAAAAAGCTTATTTTAAAGAAAATTTAGTCTTCTTTCTAATGAGCATTTGAAATTGCTCTAGTTTGGGAAATATAGACAATTATTTGTCAAAAAGGAGAAATTTCTTGAAAAAACATAAAATTAAAAATTAAACGGATGAGAATCGAGCTATAGTTTATAGGGAATTTTTTGTTGCAAATGATGCCCAGAATCGTCTCCCGAAGTTACTGTAGTCTTATACTGACATGTGGATAACTTGTGATACTCTCTACCACCACTTCAATAAACAAATCTACACTAGAATGTCTTTAGGCCATTTTCTTTTTAAACGCCTTGGAGGATTATCGGAAATGGAGTGGGAAGCAAGTAGGGAGACTAGTGGATTAGAGTGGTTATGGAGCTTACTATGAAAGGATAGGTATCTGGTTTGGGCTAAATCAACAAAATATGGAACATTAAGATCTTCACAATAACTTAACTGGACTATTGTAACTTATTATTGTTTTTGACTTCATAAACATACTAAAAATCCCCGCCCCTGGTGGTAAGCTAACGTTGGGAGGGGAGAAGGTCCCATTTTTGGATTTTTCTATTATATCTCTATACTCTCTAGATTTTAGAAAATTATCTTTAAAATAAAAATTAAAGCTAATTAAATTTCCTATAAATCTGATTTTTACATATTTGCCGAACTTTTTGTTAAACATTTGCTTCGAGGGCCACAAACGTATATATGAAATTAAAGTAAATTTAATGTTCTACAACTTTGATTCTGACGAATTTTTTAAAAAAAACGATCGTGGAAGGCACTAGTTTTCGAGATATAATCGAACTAAAAACTGGGACCTTCTCCCTTACCCCACGGTAAGCTCACCCCCAGAGGTGGGGACTTTTAGTTTACCTTCTAACTACTTCTAACGAATGTATAAAGTCAAAAATAAGAGCATACTTCATATGTTCTTCACTATAATGAGGCGTATAAAAAAAAAAAAAAAAATGACCGTTTCTTAAACAAATGGTTGTGTTAATATTTTTTTTTATATAAAATACAATTAATACTTAAAGTATAGTCCATTGTTATTTACCGTCATTACCCATCTGCTAGCCAATTGCTCGATACCACGCTGATACCATTCCTTGAGACGGCTGTCAAAGAACTCTTGGACAGCATTTTCAACTTCCGAAAAATTATCAAATTTTTTCTCTTGTAGAAAATGGGCCATGGGCGAAACAAGTAGTAATCCGAAGGTGCGAGGTCTGGACTATATGGTGGATGAGGCAGGAGTTCAAACCCATCAAGTTCTGTAACCTTTTCTACAGGTCTTTTTCACCTTCCCCATGGAGAGAAGATGGCGACTAACAGTATCTTTCGACACACCACACTCCCTGGCAAGTTCGCGAGTAATTGTGGACGGATTTGACTCAACAGCTTCCTTCAGAACCTCATCAATATCCATTAATGGCCGCCCGGAGCCCTTCTTCCTTTCCAACGTCGTATCTCCACTTCTATTTTTTTCAAACCAACGCCGCACAGTGCGCTCTTCAAGGAAACCTTCCCTTTCATATTTGAAAATTTCACGAGTTGCTTCAGCGGCTGTGAATTTTTTTTTTTCCAGTAATGTCTTAAAATTACGAGAATTTCATAGAACACTTTCATGTTTGTTCTTTAAAATAAATAACGGAACTAAAGCTTTTTTAGAAAAAGTCCAGTGTTAGTAAACAAGCTTAGAGAATGCTCTAAAGGGTTTATTGGTGTATTGGTGAATAATAAATAGCATTAAGATATTTACAGACTTTTGAACTCTGGAATTTGATAATACGGTCATTTTTTTTTTATACGCCCTATTATTTATTGACAGTACTATAACGCCTTAACTGTGAAGAGGAACAATCGAAACATTACCGGCAAGAGGCCAGAAAAAATTACCGTTCCAACTGCAATGATATTATCACTCTTAATAATTATATTATTCTAATGAGATATAATTGTTAGGCTAAGAGCGGTGCCCTACTTATGATAAAAAGGAAAGAAAAAACTTTCGCTTTAGAGGTATGTTTAAAAAGAAAGGCTAACCAGTCGCTACGCTAACCTGTCGCAAAGGTAAACCCAGCGATGGCTAGTTGCCGCGAGATATTCCCCATTTGCCGCCCCGTAGTCCCGAGATATTCCCCATTTGCCGCCCTGTTTCAGCGGCTTTCACTCGCGTCCTTCAGCGAATGTCGACCTGTCTCTGTAAATGTCTCCAAGGTGACCATTAACGGCACTGCTGATGGCAGTGGTGCGGCATCTGGTGCCGCTAGGCTGGAATTTCTTTTGTGAGAGCTAACCTTCTTTCACATTGATTAAAATCAAATTAAATTGATTTAAATAACTATATCTATTAATTATTCAGAAATAACCTAATTTATTTATCTTTTATTTTAAGAGACCGTTTAATTATTTTTTTGGACATTTTCTTCAATATGATTGAAGACATATTCTTCAATGATGGATTGAAGATTAACGTAAATGGAAGATTGTACTTGTTTGTTCAAATTGTAAATACAATCATACAGATAACCGGAAATAAGTAAAGGACATAAGGGTATAGACGGGCAGCAGGATTAAGCTATTTAATCTCAAAATTTATCTCTTACTGAAATCTGAATCTCAGGTAAGCGAAAAAAAAAAAAAAAGAAGAAAGAAAACATATGATCACCGACAGTCAAGACGGCAACCCCCCTGAAACATGTTCCATGATATTCTCTATTTAGCCGGCAGAATCAAGGGGGCCATGATTTTTTTTTTTAAATATAATTAAATTATTGATTTAAGTAATTTGATCCTTTTAATTATGAATTGTGAATTGATTGAATAGATTATAAATAGAGATATCCATGATGTATTGTTTTTATTTTGAATATGTTTATTTATTAATGAAGTAATTAGAGAATGAATAATATTGTGAGATTATGTATGTATATGAGTTTATGTCGCATCAGCATCTTAGTTTCTCTACACAATGTATACAGCTGACATTCCAACTCATCCTACCACTGTCCTCACCGCTTACGCTGATGACACATATGTGTTATCAGTAAACAATGATCCCTTCATTGCTCCCAAAAAAACTCCAATCCCATATCCTAAACATTCAAGAATGGTGTGAAAAATGGAGAATCAAAATCTAACAAATCACATCAAAAAGCCTTTACCCTTCGTCATAAATCTACGACTTCCTGTCATACAGTATCCTTTAATGATATTCCACTAATCCCTGTTGAACAGATCCGCTACCTAGGACTCCACTTGGACAAACGTCTTAATTGGAATCTACATACAAGACTGAAATGACAACAAACTGCTCATCGTTACAGACTACTTCAACATATACTAGACTAACATTCAAAGCTCACCATTATTCACAAAAGACAGATTTACATGACTGTGATTAGACCTATTTGGAGGTACGGTGTTGAGCTTTGGGGTTCCACTAAACCATCCAATTCATCTCGTTCTAATCCTTACAATGCAAAATTGTTCGAAATATCCTAAACGCTTCTTACTTTGTCACCAATAAATAATGTTTCATATATTGCTGATTTAGCCCAAACCAGATAACTATCCATTCATAGTAAGCTCCATAACCACTCAAATCCGTTAGTTTCTCAACTTGCTTCCTACTCCATTCCTGATTACCTTCCAAGGTGTCTGAAAAGAAGATGGCCTAGAAATCTTCAAGTGTAGAATTTTTATTGAAGTGCTACTTATAAGTAGTACTTTTCAAGTCTGGACATGTTATTAGGATCGTTATTTACACATTTACTTGATGTATATCGTACAGTTGTAAATTTCAATAAATTGATAATAAAAAAAATCATCTTAGTATTCAACTATGATGAGACGTACTCCAACCAATAGGTGGTACCTGTTATGTTGAAATATGCCTGCTCTGATGAGGAAGGACTTAAAATATCTCCTGTAATATAAGAACCTCTTGTTAATAGATTATTTTCTCCATTTTTCCAGTCGGACCGGTTTAGAGTTTTTCAACCTTCTTAGGAGGTAAAGAAACTTGTTCTGCTACAGTACTTCAGATGACTGGAGATTTTTGTGCAGACATTAACAAAAAAAAAAATTTTCCTCACATTTTTATAAAATTTTACGATGAGAGGATTAGCGAAGGATGATATGATCAGCATCGAATCATAGGTCATCGATAAGACAATTCAGGGTCGGATTTAAAACCCGGATAATCGGCAGAGCGATATCTCATATCAGAGCGTTGTCTGATACGTGAATCTGAGGGGAGTTTCCATGTTTGTTATCAGCTTCTTATTTATGGGTTCGTTAACATTTTTCGTTTAAGGTTACTCGAAAGCTGAACTGATCGTGATCTTACCACAGCCATTGACTTAAAAAAAAAGTTATATATTTTTTGCCAAATTGATAATTATTGCGATAGCAATTAAGGACAAATATTATCTGTTCTTATATAGATCTAAATGCAGGTCACAGGTATATAATATATACATCTATTATATATTTGTCAAATACCACTCACTCATTTAACATGAAATCTCAAAACCACTTAACGGATTGGAATGAAATTTGATATGTAGATTCCTTTAGGGCCGTAGGTGCTCGCTAAGAAAGGAATTTTAAAAAATCAGCCTGGATCGCGGCTAATTTGCGAAAAATGCGATTTCAATTTTTATTGGGTGAATAATAATAGATTAATTATCATATGGTATTTGGAGATAAGCTAAGTTAAAAAATAGGTTAGATCTTTAAGCCGCAAACTTTGACCACCGATTAAGTTCCTTATAGTTGTAAACAAACAAAAATACGATCGATGTCGAAACCTTATAATATTTGTACTTTCTGTGAACTCATGGTAGCTGCAGAGGTTACTTACAAGTTTGAGTTGTTTCGTGACGAGAAGCTATTAAAAGACTTATGTTAAAGAGGAGATTAAAAGACTTTTGTTCTCTGGTGGTGACATGTAAGGCCAGTTCGATGTAGGGAAAAAAAAAACAGAATCAATGAGTTCTATCAAGTGTATGATTCTCTTTAGTATCGTATCATGTTCTACCTTCAAGAAGAAAGGTACAGTATTAACATCCCTCAGCGTGACCCAAACACCAATACATCACTTAAGAAAACTGTGTTTGCAGCTGATTTTTACGCCTAAATGTTAGTGGAACGAGGATGTGAAGAACCTTATTTACTTTAATGTCGTAATCTCCTCAACCAATTTATGACTGATATGTAGGCAAAAATAGAAACAGAATGACTAAACTTTGTTCAAAAATGTTGAGAAGTTAGGACTATATTCACTTAAAGTATGCCATAAGAAAAGCTGATGGTCTGGTATCAGAGCTGGGTAAGATGGTAGTGCTGCCTTCACTGGAGGACTATCAAAATAATATAAAATTAACTTTTGCAAATTGTCAAATTTACTTATTGAAATTATTCTAAGAATGGAATTCTTTAGGTATATTTAAGTAATAATAATTATCAACGTTAAGCTTAACTTTTACTAATTTAAGTTGTCTTCATCCTAGTGATATTAAACCGTAGCGGAGCAGGGTACTTTCAGCTAGTACTATATAAATACAAAATGGAATAGAAATAAATATCTACAGAACTAAAATAGGATTTCCAGACATGACATATAATTTATATCATTAATTGCCTGGTTTCCAGATTATAATCCAGATGGTTTGTAATTAACAAAAAAATAACAGAATTTTTTTTCTATTGATTTCTATGTTTTCTTGGAACGGTGAATCGGAATTTAACACTTTTCAGGGCACAGTGTACTACGGTACACCATAGTCTATAGTACACCATAGTCTACAGTACACCGTAAGTGGAGAGATTGTTTGGAGGGGCCCTATAATTCAAAAACATTAAATTATTTTTAAAAAAAAAAAAAAAAAAAGTCATAATAGAAGAAACTAAATTATTTTATTATTATTATTATTTTTATTTTTATTTTTTTCGTTTCACCCTCTTTGGGGTACGTTGAATCCATCACTTCACTGTGTGTTGTCCTTTCTTAAGTGCCCAGTACTTCTTCATCCTTTCTGATTTTCTTTTTCTTTCTTCATCTGAGATAAAGGGTTTGGTTTTTAGAGTGGATTTATCTTGGAACCTAACATATTCATCTTTAGTTATTAATTTAGAAGTCTGATCAAGTAGTGAATTTTCTGTAATTTTTAATTCTGCTAGGTCCTTTTCAGTTTCTTTAAACCAATTGGGTTTTGTTTTGAGATGGCGTAAGAAGTCAAAGATTTGCTTGGATAATCTATTAGAGTTCATTCTGAGAAGATGACCGTAAAAATTGATTCTTCTTTTTCGTATAGTATCAGAGAGTTTTTCAATTTTCTTGTTGAGTGTTTCATTCTTTATGTATATTGTCTTATTATCCTGAAATTTTGGTCCTATGATTTTTCTTAAAATTTTCCTTTCTTTTAGTTCAAGTTTCTCCATATGACCTCCATATGATATTCATGTTTAGTGTTTCAGCTGCATACAAGGCTTCTGGTTTAATCACTGTTTTGTAATGTATTATTCTGGACCCCCAGGAAAGAGATTTTTTTTTTTTGTATGTATCTTTTGTTAGTTGGAAAGCAAGTTCAAGTTTATTTTTTCCGGATTCCAATGCTTTGTTTTCCTTAGCATTCCCACTAATCCATTCTCCGAGATATTTGAATTATTTTACTATTTCTATGTTTTGTTCTTGGACTTGTGAGGTATTTACGTGGGTGTTTGATGTTTGTCATGATTTTGTTTTTTGAAAGGATATGTGAAGTCCTGTTTTATTTGCTTGTTTCTCCAGTTCGAGAATTTGTTCCCTGGCTTCCTCCATTGTTTCAGCAAACAAGGCCATATCATCTGCAAAAGCAATACAATTAATTTTGAGGTTCTTCTTTTTACTGCCCAGTCTTATGCCACTCTTATATTTTTAGTCCATTCTCTGACTACTTTCTCAAGTGCACAGTTGAATAACAACGGTGAGAGCCCATCTCCCTGTCGTACTCCCGTTCTTATTTCGAATTATTTATTATTATTTTATTTTTTTTTTTTTTTACAAATTTATTCAGTATTAGACTTATAAAAAATAAAACAAAAAACAGTGATTTTAAATATGCATGCTTGCAGTGAAAAGGGTTGAACTTTCGCCCCCTAAAAAGATTGAATGTTGTGAAATAAATTTAGTAATTTTTTACTTTTTTCTGCCACCTAATTTTATAGGTAATTTAATACCTTAAAATTTTCTAATTTTTTTTTTTTTCAAAGCCATACTCAAAATTAAATTCAAAACAAAATACAGTCAATAAATAGTTAATTCGTTGCCTTATCCAAAATTACAATATTGTTGAATAGGCATTAGGACCTAAATTGTAGATATGTCAATAAAAACTTGCACAAAATAACTTGTATGAAATTTATATAAATAGAAAACACAATAGCGGAATGGAATATACCGGTCGATTTTGAAACTTCACTTGGATCCACATACCCCACCTTTTTAAGTATTCCATATTAATTTAATTTAATATAAGAGATTTTTTTTTTATCAATTTCAAGCTCTATATAATACAGTACCTTCGTAACCTCTCATGTAGAATGGTGCCCGCCATCTATCGGTCAATTTTCGAAACTCACTGAGGTCCACATATTATCGCTTTTTTAATAACTAGTTAATTAAAAAAAAAATCAGTAGATTTTATTTATGGTAAACCTTCCTGGAACTATGAAGATGATGTGGTTAAAATTTGCTACAGATTGGTAAAGTAGTTTTCGCGGTTAGAGATCACAAACGAAAAATGTCTTTTCTTTTAGTGTAATATAGCAGATAAGTTGTAATTTATTCAGACAATATAATAATAATCGCAAAGGATTTTTTTTTTTAATTTCTCTATCATTCAGAAAAATAATCTATTTGAAAAACAAAAAAAAACAAAATAACTTCAGCGGTATCGATCGTTACAAGGAATCGACTGCGGTTCATCGATTCTTGATACCGAATATTTTCTCAAGAATCGATGCAATATTTTGGAATTAACACAGTAACTACTCTATTATCTGGAAGAACGAACGCAGATCGTGAGGGATGGAAGATCATGAATGAAACTTCGCCACTAAGTGATTTAAGTCAGCAAAGATAGGACAGCTGATTTGACCTAATCGATTCTTAATAACTAGAAAATTATTAGTGCCTTGGCGGAAGTTACGAGAGCCGTTGCCGAGCCCGGGCAGTGAACCAGAAGCAGCAGATGACACCGTTATGGCCGGTTCATTTCACGCTGCGGTGCCAATTCGTTGGGGGGAGGCTAGACCCCCTAGGTGCCCCCTCCCGCCTTATTGTTGTACTTACTGCCTGCCTCAGGTCCTGGGTCCAAGCACAAAGCCTAACAAAGGAGTTTTGATTAAATTAGTTCGGCTGGTTAGCTTAGTCTATGAGCATTGTGTTAGTTAGCTAGGCATAGAGAGTGGTATCGATAATTTTAAATCAAAGAGTCCAAAGAAATAATTAAAATTTTCTAATGATAAAAGTATAGTTGACTATTATCATGAATGGAGAAGATGATCAGGGCTGCAGTCAAAGAGGAACACCACGTCTAAGAAGAAATCTTTAATGACAAAAATAACAGATCGATAAACAGATGACAATTGGAATATACAATGGCATGGATAAAAAACAATATACAAAAAACCGCATAGAAATGATCAGATACATAAATCACTAATTTTTTTTTTTTTTTCTTTTTTCTTTTTTTGACACGAAACGGCCTTATATACCATCTGAATATCATTTCCTTCCAACTACTCTCCCCACACATCCCTCCCTCTTCTCCTCCCACCTCTTCTTCATTCTTTCAGACTGCATTCTTCTTTCTTCCTCGCTCCATAATCTCCTCCCCCTCACCTCCTTGGTACCCACAAGGACCTTTATTTCCCTTAGTTTTTCCCTATATCTATCCCTATCGAAACAGTCCTGACTTGTTTCCTGACCTGATTTCCCCGGCTCTTTCTTATATCTTATTACAAGAAAACTTGTAATATTGTCCAATGTACCCTCCAACCCCTATTTTATATTATTTTATTTACTTTATTTTTTTTTTTCCCTTATCATTCCTGTATTTTCTTTATTCTTGCTTTTCTGCTTTGTATTATTAGTGATTTATGTATCTGATATGTATATATATATATATATATAAATATTTAAGAATGTATAGTCACAATTTTTGTTTATTTTATTACTAGGATGTTATATTTTTCTGTTTATTTGTTGAAAGTTTTTTTTCGTATATTTTTTTTTCATTATAAATTATGATTACATCACATATATTTAAGTTGATTATTAGTATTATATTTTAAGTTGAGTCTGGTTTATTTTCTTGGTACAGCATATAATTTTGTGAATTGTAAATACTAATTATATAAGAAATAAAGAAAAAAAAAATGTATCTGATCATTTCTATGCGGTTTTTTGTTTATTGTTTTTTATCCATGCCATTCTATATTCCATTTGACATCTGTTTATCGGTCTGTTATTTTTCTCACATCTAGTATTTTGTACATTATAGCCCTGAAGAAGACCTGCAAGGCGGGTCGAAACGTTGTCATGTATTAAAGATTTCTACTTAGACACGGTGTTCCTCTTTGACTGCATCCCTGATTATCTTATTCTCCATTAAAATTTTCTAATTCAATTTTTCAAGCTAGAAATTTTGTTAAAGATCTTTTCTTTTTTTTTTCAATCTTTGCTCCTTCATTATTTTTATGTGCCCATATAACATCAGTCTTCTGATTCTTACCTCGGTTTCCAGGTCTTTGATTTCTCTGTAGAAGTTTTCGTTAGAACGTCCTGTGTTTTCCTGGGCCCATAGATTTTCCTTGGCATGTGGTCTCCATTCCAAACAACTTCACAGGCTCTATGACAACGTTGTAATACCTTAATTTTGCGATAGAGGAGAGGTTCTTTTTATTGTAAATTTCGCCTGTTTGGAAACAACATTTTTACTTCCAAGCAAACCATATGAGAGCTGAACAAATTATAAAATTTTCTTGTAGAAGGTTTTATAATTATGTTTCAGTACTTTATAATAATAGTAGTTTAGAATCACTTGAAAAAAAAAATAAAATGAAATAATATTGAGAAACGGTTTGAGCGAAACTTGATGAATTGTTATCAAGAAAACTTGTAAGATTGTGAAGAGGGGGCCTCTCTAGCTGCCAATCTCAACAATAAATTATATTACGATTTTCTGTAATCATTTAATTACTTCACTTTTCAAGGTCCACTTACTGAACGTCTCATTGAAGAACGATAATGTCGATAAACATCTTTAGTTAAAAATTCCAAACAAAAAATTTATATGTATACTTTATAAAATATAACTTTTTTCGTTCTTGATTGGTCTGCTATTTTGGTATTTTCTAAAAATAATTAAATGTTTTATTTTTTCGAATCTGCAGATGATGCAAAGAAAAACTTCGGCAAAATTTATTTCATACTATAGTATTAATATTCATACTATATTTATTTTATAAACACAGGAGGAACGCCTCTGATCATATCTCACAGGATCTTAATGTAGCTAAAATCGATTATGTACCTTTTCGATATTTGTATCGATTGCGTCTCCTACTATTTTTAGGGGAAGGTTATTGTTGATTAATAACCAAAACATCGATAGTAGATTTATAGTTGTGGCTTCTACTTACTGCTACAGTCGTAGCAGTAGTTGGTCGGTTTTGTGGACGTATACTAGGGGGAGGCAAACATTTTATTTTCTGTTGAAAATTTCATTTCATTTGGATTAAAAAAATGTACTGTATTAGTTTAGAAAGTTAGTGTTGTAGATGGCATTGTATTTCCCACGGAACTTTTATTGTTATTGCATTTGCCTTTATTTTAGTTCATAAAAAAATAAATATTTATGATTGATCTCTTTCAATCTCAATAACCTCTCTGTTCTGTTAAAAACCTTGGAGTCATCTTGAGTAATTGTATTTTTTTCTGATTATTGCAACGGAGTGCCTGAAGAATGTGCTTATATGATGACATATATCTCATCCACCGGTAGCATGCTCATTACAAGTAGTTAGATCATTTAATTAGATAAGGGATAAAATGAGCACTTAAATTAAATATGGATCAGAAATTAAATACTATCGATTTCCTGTAACGATATCATACGTAATATAAGTCGTTCATAATAACTGTTAATAAAAAACTAGAAATACACGATTTTATAGCAAACCTAATTGTGATGTACAATTTGCAGCAGTCAGACATTTTAATTTCTTGAGTTCAAGGTTCGAAGCTGATTTCCCTGTACTATCCGTGATTTGTTTGCCTTTTTAACACAGTTTATCCAAAATCAACTAAAATATTTTTTTTTTTAGACATATCTCAGAGTAGGAATAGGCAAATTTTTCCTTTAAAAATCCTATCTTCCACAAAATGTAATGATCTACAACTTTTATTGATAAGTTTTTTTGGATGAATTAGCCATTTCTGTGTTATTGGGTCTTAAACATGGTCAAAACTAATTTTTTAAAGTTGGAAACATTTTCGATGTTTGACAATCGATTGTGACTAAACGACTAAATCAAATTTAGCTTAAGAGATGTCATTAGACAATAAAATTTATAAACTTTAATTTTGTAAATAAAACATTTTTCGATTGAAAGCATTTTTGTTTTCCAAAATCTGAAAAAAGTTCAAAAAGCTTGGGTTTTTTTGCCTCCTAAACATTTTCCCTTATCAAATTTAGTTTCATTTTTGATATTTTATTCTCAGGACCCATCTGGATCGTATAAAAACGTAAAACCTACTACTTTACTTATTTCAAGGCAAACCCCCCCCCCCCATTTTGGGGGTTATTTAACAAGACTAAGTGAGAACATTAGAACAATGTTGTGCAATTATTGTATTGTCATTGGTCCTTTTGAATGCAAATTTTCAAGTTTATCAGATTGCTGGATATTGGTGAAAATTACGATGAAATATTCCGTTACTTGCAGGTGAAATTAATAAAAGCTTATAAAAAATCTAACATTCTTCCGTGTTTCATTGCCGCTTATAAAATAATGTTTCTTCGAATCTAAATATTTTTGTTCGTGGAGGTTCTAAGAGCTTGAAGCTGTTATACAATACAAGCAGCCAGACTTGTCTTCTCTCGTTTCCTCGTTGCGTAACCTTTGCCTGTTTAGAAATTAGTTGAATCATAGGTTAACTTCGCTTAATGTACCATATTACATAAAATATACAATGTATTCAGGTATTTACTTTTTAAAATTAAAACACGAAATGTTAATGAGAGGAAATAAACTGAGTGTTTTATTTAATACATAGTATAAAATTAGAGTTTCCTTGTTTGGGCTTTCGTTAGTCCCCAAGGTCCCTAACGAAAGCCCAAACAAGGAAACTGATAAGCTGGCAAAGAGGAATAGAAAGAAATATGATAAAGATAAGTAGGAAGGAGAAGGTTAGGAGTTGTATCATCAGAGAGAAGACTGTCCTGAAAGACATAATTCACCATATCGAGAAGCAAAAATGGGAATGGGCGGGGCACATCTTAAGGAGAACTGATAAAAGGTGGTCAATGGAAGTGACTGTTTGGACACCCTATTACTACAAAAGGCGAAGAGGAAGACAGTTGAAAAGATGGAGTGACTTCTTTAAGAAGAAAGCCGGACCACAATGGTGGAGAATGGCAAGGGACAGAGATAAATGGAAAGAGAAGTGGATCCAAATCGCGAACCCGGCTTCCCAGAAGGCTGGTCACTGGGAAAGTCTAGACCTATACTCCCTGAGGGAAGGCCCATGTTCAAACTCACAGAAGAATTTTGTTTGTAAATATGATAATAATTGTGGACTTATTTGTAGATATGTTAATTTTTTATTTTTATTGTATTTATTTGAATTATGGTTTATTTGTTGAGTTATGGACATAATAAAAGGCTATTATTATTATTATTATTATAAAATTAGAGTGGGAGGGGGGGGGGAAACTCAATTTCTCCCTGACTGGAAAAAAACGAAACAATAAAGATCATGTATATGCCTATCTATAATCAACTGCTTTTATATCTACTGCTTCTGACTAGGAAGCTGTCACACCAACAACAACAACAACACCAACCTCAACAAAGTTAGAGCGTTTCAAAAAAGCGCTCAACAATCAAAAAAGGTTGGCCAAACATGACTTTTTTTATTCAATCCAATATAGTTTCAAAATGTCACACTCTAGAATTCCAGGATGACTATTTACATTACAAAAAATTCAGATTCCCAGCCAAAAGATATATCCATTACGAAAAATGGCTACCCTCCTATATTTAGCCCCGTTTACACGTATCAAGTTGTTACAATTAATCGTTGTGTGTAAACGGGACATCGTAGCGATTTATCAGAGTTGGAATTGGATTGGATCGTTGATCCGGGCCCGGATCAATTTCGCAGAATCTTAGCGATATGTCTGAACGTGTAAACAGGTAGCAACCATTTCTCGCTACAATTTCTTCAGTTGTGTTTAGTATTCTTCATTGATATATCAGATAGCGGACGTAGACAAACTCCTCGAGAGTTTTTAATTGAATTTATTGAACTTTATCGAAGTTTACCATGTTTGTGGCTCGTTAAGAGCGAAGAATATTCCGATAGGAATAACAAAGACCTGGCATATATTGAGCTTATAAAAAAAATACCAGGAGTTTGACACAAGGGCAGAAAGAAGCACGGTGATAAAAAAATTAATGCTTTACGCATTGTTTATAAGAAAGAACTGTCTAATGTTAATAAATAAAATATCTGGAACGGGCGCGGACGATACCTACAAACCTACTTTGTGGTACTTCGACCTTCTTCATTTTCTGAGAGACCAGGATTCTGCAAGACCTAGTAGGAGTACTATGGGTGATACGGAGCAAGAAACACATCAATATGTATCAAATCAATCAAATCAATTTTTATTTAAGTATAGCAAAATTTATTATAACAAGTGTATGTTAATCACCCAAACTTATTATTATCCCTGGGCCTTAAAAGATCTTGTAGGTGATGACGGTACTCAAGAAATCGTTACAATTTATCGTAGCGTGTAAACAGTACTCTACTCTTCGATTTATCGGGGTCAATCTTGGCGTCGAGAAATCGCTACGATTTGTCGTAGCGTGTAAACCGGGCTTTAGTACTGATTTTCGTATTCCCATATTTGAACTTCTTATGGAGAAGAAGATGATCAGGGATGCAGACAAAGAGGAACACCACGTCTAAGAAGAAATTCTATAATACGTGCCAACGTGCCACAACCACACTTGTGAGGAGACGAACGATTTAATAATTTAAAAACAAATAAATTAGAAATAAAAAATCTATTATTCAGATCCAATTTACGGCACTGACCTTGAAACACGACATAAAAGTCAGATGATCTTTTAATAATTTTCTAATTAATAAATTAGATCTTCTCCCACTCGATAAAACAAAGGACCGACTGCAGTTCCGACAAGCTGTCCGACAGGGAGTTTTCCAGTATCCCTTACCATTAAGAAGACCACAGGGACAAAACGGACAGAGGTGAGAAAGCTGGCTCATAGTCAGAAAATGAAAGAATTCTGGAAGAGAAAGAAGATCCTCGCCGAAAATTAGCTACAACCCCGTGGTCCTTAGCGGCCCTAAAAAAAAAAATAATAATAAAAAAAAAAATTAGGTCTAATTATTAGCCGAATCTTCACTTCTATGAAAGAAAGTTTTGTTGGGTAGTTGGCTAAATATCTGGGGATGACAATGGACGCAAAACTCGGATGGAAATAACACGTTAAAAAAAAACTAATAAAACTCAATTTGATTTATCAAAAGTTATATTGGCTCCTGGGCAGACAATATAAACTGTCTGTAAACAATAACATACTAATATATAACCAAGTCCTGAAACCAATCTGCACATATGGAATCCAGCTGTGGGGATGCACAAGGGACTCCAACAGAAAAATGATGCAATGATTCCAAAATAAAGTTCTAAGGAGCATCGTAAATGCACCTTGGTATATCAGGAATGATGTTCTTCACAGAGATCTTCGGCTGCCAACCGTGGAAGAGGTAATCCAAAAATACCACCCATCTCCTGGACTCCAATGCACTGGTGAGGAGGCAAAAGAGAAGGAAGCCCCATGAACTAATATAGGGTGTTGTGTATCACGTTCAAAGCTATTGACATTTGAAGCTTTTCAATTTTAATAAATAATACTATATTTTATGTATATATGTTTTAGTAGTGTATTTTTCTTATTACTATTAGAAAAAAATTGCTAATAAGCTCGTAAACAGCTTGATTGTAATATAAAAAAAAGGTAGTAGGCTATAGGTAGAAGTTTTCCCTTCTGCGTTGTAGGCTTTGAAATTACTCGGAAAAGTTGAAATTACATATTTTTAATTATTTATTCTTAAATAATAAACATTATTTGGTTTTCAGATGCGAAGTTCTGGGTCGGCCGCGGGTCGAAACCGAGCCCCCAGGGGATTAGAGTCCCAGACGAGAATGGAAAACAGACCCCACTTAGAAGGTAAATGCTCATCCACAATTATAAAATATTAATTTAATTAATATTAGATATTTTAATTTTAATTCTCTACCATCCAATCTAGGTACGACAGAAAGACGATCGTTCTCACCCTTCCCGGAGACCTGACCATCTTCGACATCGGGCACTTCGGAGTGTGGTGCGAGGCCTTCACGGTCGACTTCGGCCATGTCCAAGTTCCAGCGTCCTTGAACGTCCCTCCGTCGCTGAAGATGTTGGGGGTATCGCCACAGGTAAATGATACAAGTATTTTATCTTTGATTAATCTGTCCACCTAACCTGTCCACAGTTCTCTCAGTAGCTAGAATATTCGTTCGGTTTATTTAATAAATACAAATAAATAATCTTACACTAATGAACCACAAGTAGTCTACTGGGTATTGTTGTTGTGTATTTGGGCTTAACATCTTATATATATAAATCTCTTATATATTTTTTCATTGTTCATTTTGATCAGACAATAGAATAATAAAAAAAAAAGAAGTAAGAATTGTTAGAAATAGCAACCCATTATTTTATTGTGCCAAAGCTCTCGGCCTATATAAGGGTAAGTTAAGTAAGGGGGGGGGGGGAACCCTCTACCAATAGAACCCATGAAGGGTCTTCGGTTCAGTACTTAGGTATGTTCTGATACTGGGCCAACGGTTGTGATAGGAGGGGATTTAGATTAAATCACGCTCAAGTTTTTCTCCAATTGAGTTTATCCACTTTATCTGAGTTTATCCACTGAGTGTGCCCACGGAGAATCTCCAATTTACTGGTCACAAACAAATAAGCACTGCTACAGAGAGAACTACAGTGTCCCCCCCCCCCCCCCCCCCCCCCGGAGACAAAAAGCAGTTAGGTAGTTTGTTATTTTTGAGACATTAGAAATTATCATTTGCGTTTGAAATTTTTTGTAGATGAAAAAAATTATCTGAGAAAAGAAAATACTTTTTGAGGAAATAATTTTCATTTTTTTTTTTTTTTTTTTTTTTTTTAAAGATCACGGCGAGTAAAACATTTTTAAAATTGTATTTGTCTCAAAATTGACTAGGTTATACTACCGTGTTTTGTTTTTATTTACTGGCTCTTCATATATTTTCATCCAGTCAACAAACATAATTTCAATTTCTTCCGTGATTCCCAATAATCCTGAATTTTTTTTTAGTTGTTATTCGAACGAATTCAATATGGTATATTATTGTTTATGCAGGAGATATAAATTAATAATATGAATAATAAAAGAAAGATATAATAAATAAATAAAAGCGGTGGGACTCTTGAAGCACAGCTGAGCCTCCTTTCTCTTCATCTCCTAATGTTGAAAAAACAACTTCGAGTTTTAGTTCTCTGTTTCCGCTAATATTACTTTCATTGCCTCTTATAGACGTGAAAGTCGTCTTTAATGCGATCAAAATGATGAAAGTTAGATTCATATCAAGACAAAAAAAGAAGAAGATAATAATATAAAATAAATATAATATAATAATAATAATTACCATTGTGATTTAGGTATTTCCTCTTTTTTCAATTGTTTTATTACGAATAGTCAAATATTGTATCATACAGGGCGAGTATCTCTTAGTGTAAAAATTGAGTGAAACTAGATCAAAAATGTAACAAAATGCCGCAGACCTCACTTTTCTATTCCAACCCGTTGCAGATATACGATAAATCAAAGACTTTTTTGAGGAAACCACGTTTTTTTTTTTCATAAAAGCTATAATATCTCCATTTTATTTAAATATTTTTCAAATTTGACCTCATTTTCGGATTTTAGCATTAAATTTTCTATAATAGCTGAGTACCTGTAACCTTGAATTTTACAAACTTGGTATCTAAAGAACAGCTTGATCTTCACCTTATTTGGGGAAGTCACAATGTCTTATTTACTTCAACGCTCACCGTTTTTCGAAAAAAACTATCCACAAAACGTCAAATTTTACAAAAACTTGGAAATCATTGAAATAAATAGGAAAGAAATAAAAAGCAAAGAAAAAAATGATTGTTTAATGGAAAATAAAGGAAACTGTCAATAAAGCGACACCAGATCAGAGGATCTTATGTTTATTACATTTATCTATTTATTGTTATTATTTAGGATTTATTTTATTAGATTTTCAATGTAATGTTTAAAATCCAATGATAAAGAACATAGACCTGAATTTTGCCGTTAGCTTCTGAATGCAGATTGAGTTGAAGAAGACTACTTTTTGAGGTGAATTTTAAGGCCAGATGAGTCTGTTTTCACAGGGGAAAATATTTCTACCTCCAATGTGGAGTATCGTTAGTTTATTCATCTTTGTATTGCTGTCGAATAATGCGGAGGAGCTCCATGGTTTTGGAATATCATATTTTACCGAACTTCAGGCGGAATATCGTGATGAAGTTGTGGTAGGGTAAATGGTAACGAATCTTATTGTTAGTAATCTCATAATTCAATCTGTTAGGCAAACTATGATTTTTCAACACTATTCGACAGCAATACAATGATGAATAAACTAACGATACCCCACATGGGACGGTAGAAATGTTTTCCCCTGTAAAAACAGACTCATCTGCCAATAAAATTCACCTCAAAAAGTAGTATTCTTCAACACAATCTGCACTCAGAAGCTAACGTCAAAATTCAGGTCTATGTTCTTTATCATTAAATTTTAAACATTACTTTGAAAATCGAATAAAATAAATCCTAAATAATAATAATAAATAGAGAAATGAAATAACATAAGATCCGCTGATCTGGGATCGCATTATTGACAGTTTTCCTTTATTTTCTATTAAACAATAATTTTTTTCTTTGCTTTTTATTTCAATGATCAGTTTATTATGTTTAAAATGCACATTTCCATTAAGGGACTGTCAAAATGTTTTATTTACACAAGTAACTGATTTGTATGCCAAATGAGAACACCATGTTTTTTCGGTTTAAAAAGTAAATTTCTCCAAGAAATTGAAACAAACTCATTAAGTTTAACATATCAATCAAAAGCTGATTAAATGTCCAAGTTTTTGTGAGATTTGACGTTTTGTGGATAGTTTTTTTGAAAAACGGTGAGCGTTGAAGTAATATAAGACATTGTGACTTCCCTAAATAAGGTGAAGATCAAGCTGTTCTTTAGATACCAAGTTTGTAAAATTCAACGTTACAGCTACTCAGCTTTTATAGAAAATTTAATGCCAAATCCGAAAATGTGGTCATAATTTGAAAAATATTGAAACAAAATGGAGATATTACAGATTTTATGGAAAAAATCTGGTTTCATCAAAAAAAGTCTTTGATTTATCGTATATCTGGAACGGATTGGAATAGAAAGGTGGGGTTTGCGGCATTTTGCTAAATTTTTGATCTAGTTTTACCCAATGTTTTTTTCTTACACTAAGAGATACTCACCCTGTATAATAAAAATAAAAGCAATTAGGATTGATGAATTAATTGCCATTTCTATTGAAATCATTTTAATTTGAAAACTAGTTTTGAATGTTGGAAAGAAATTTAAAATGAAAGTATTGGAAATAATTATCTGATCATTTAAATAAAAAAAAAATAGACTTGTTTTGAACGATTTTCTTATTTGTAAAGATTCATAAATAGTTAATTTTAGAATGATAAAAGTGTAATTGACTGTTACGATGAATGGAGAACAAGATGATCAGGGATGCAGCCAAAGAAGAACACCACGTCTAAGAAGAAATTTTTTAATACGTGCCAACGTTTCGACCTGCCTTGCAGATCTTCTTCAGGGCCACCGAACGATGGCACGTATCAAAGAATTTATTCTTAGACGTGGTGTTCCTCTTTGACTGCATCCCTAATCATCTTCTCCATTTAATTTTAGTATGGCCCACACTGTTCCAATGCTTAAGTGGGTATCCCTGGCTCATGTCCCGAATGCTCCTATGAGGATACGCTTCCACCGTAGCCAGCACATAAATGATATTAGTTTCATCAAGGGCTTGTTGATTTGAGCCTCTCAGGGGAAACCTTCCAAGTCAACCTGTTCTCACCACTCGTCGTACCAGTCGCGGGAAGGCCTTAATTTCATATTTTTGTTCAAAGTTTATTTTATTTTTGCAATACCTGTTTTTGCCATATTAAGAGCCGAGACCTCCTGTAATTGAAAAAAAAAAATTTTTTCAATAAACAGTAATTTTTCATTCATTTATTCATTCAATACCAGTTTTAGACTGCTTATTTTCTTAAAATGATTATTTTCGCGATTTGCGGCGAAACGGTGCCCCGGATAAAAAAATCACCGGTATAAATTCGATTCAAAATTTGATTTTCTATCGAAATCCGTCGTTAAAAAATACCACATCCCATTGAAAATTCCAAAGTTAGGGTCACTGGAGAAGAACTGGAGAAGATTAGAGAGCAGACTATGGCCTGAAAAGAAACTTTATTTGACACAGTTAAGACCCTGAGAGTTTCGTTTCAAAATTTTAAAAAACTGTTGAAAAAAAGGGGGTGCCCATCGAATATTGAACACCCTGTATAGGAGACTGGATGTGCCCAATGTTTATTTAATAATTTTATAAAATAAATGACAACAACATCTTTATGGCCTTGATTTGTTTTTGTTTTTATTGGGAGGGGTCGCTACTCACATATCTCCGAGGCTGGGGGAACAACACTATAAACATTAGAGACAAATTCTTTAGGTGTTAGAAAAACTAATTTTCTGTTCTATGGTTTAAAGTTGTTTCCATTAAACAAGGTCATTTTTATGAAGAAATATATTTATATCTTTGGTTATCTTTTTTTCATGATTAAATTTATAAAGCAATTTATTTTCATGTTTCAAGTGTTTTGATGTGATTCTATTATAAAAATTAACTTCTATAAATAAGTTTAATTTTAATAAGAAGATAGTATGAGGTGATATCGTGCGTTATTAATAAATTCACTTGTTTACAAAAAAAAAAAAAGATCAAATTTCAAAATGGTGGACAGGTTTGAGCACTTGCATGCATGAATTAAGCTTGTTATGGCTCCAGCTATTAGAACATTTGAAATGAATACGAAACCTTTCTCAAAACAAAACTTTGGAAAGGAATGAAAATATGAAAAGCACATTTAACTTCTTTTTTTAAACTAACAGTTTTGCACATTATTTTTATTTGCTTGATTATTCTTTATGCATTTTTGATCGAACGGTAGGTAATGAATGCTAGATATTATTTTATTTTTGTTTATATTTTAGAACGGAAAAGAAACTTAAATATTAAGTTTTAATATTTAATTCATCTTTTAATATTGTATTATTATTTTTAATATTAATTTTAGACTCCGTTAAAAACTCTTCTGCAGACGCAGTTTATCAGTCTATAGAAGCTATCCCTATAATTGAAATAGGAATATTAAATATGGAAATTGATTAGATAAGATAATTCTACGAGTTTAAAAAACAAATTAATTTATTTAATTTTAATAGGTTTATTATTTATTAGTGTTTAATTTATCTCGGAGGTACAGAACACTATGTTTTTACAAAAAATACATTATTACGTATTCTTATTCACATTTATACAAAGGTATAGAATTCTATGTCCTAGACAAAATAATTTTCTTTCGTGGGAGGGGGGAGGACATAACGTCCTTATGTTCTTCAATTAGGGCAGGAAGGACGGGTTACCAACCTATTCCAGCCTGGATGGGAAATTCAAGAATTAATAGGGCGAATAAAAAAAAATGACCGTTTTATCAAATTCCAGAGTTGAAAATTCTGTAAATATCTTAATGCTATTTATTATATACCAATACTTAATTATCCCTTTAGAGCATTCTCTAAGCTTGTTTCTAACACTGGACTTCTTAAAAAAAAAAAAAGCCTCAGTTCAGTTATTTATTTCAAAGAACATAACAGTGCCCTACGAAATTCTCGTAATTTTAAGACATTACTGGAAAAAAATTTCACAGCCGCTGAAGCAACTCGTGAAATTATTAAATATGAAGGGGAAGGTGTCCTTGAAGAGCGCACTGCGGGGCGTTGGTTTGAAAAAATTAGAAGTGGAGATACGACGTTGGAAATGAAGAAGGGCTCCGGGCGGCCATTAATGGATATTGATGAGGTTCTGAAGGAAGCTGTTGAGTCAAATCCGTCCACAAGTACTCGCGAACATGCCAGGGAGTGTAGTGTGTCGAAAGATACTGTCAGCCACCATCTTCTCTCTATGGGAAAGGTGAAAAAGACCTGTAGACTGTCCCTCACGAACTTATTCCTCAACAATCAGCTCAAAAAGTTGACAGAACTTCATGGGTTTGAACTCCTGCCTCATCCACCATATAGTCCAGACCTCGCAACTTTGGATTACTACTTGTTTCGATCCATGGTCCATTTTCTTCAAGGGAAAAAGTTTGATAATTTTGCATAAGTTGAAAATGCTGTCCAAGAGTTCTTTGACAGCCATCCCAAGGCGTATCAGCGTGGCATCGAGCAATTGGCTAGCAGATGGGTAATGACGGTAGATAACAATGAACTATACTTTGAGTATTAATTGTATTTTATATCAAAGAAATAACAATACAAATATTTGTTTTAAAAACGGTTATTTTTTTTTATACACCCCATTATTTCGTACACATAAGTATAATAATCAGTTCAGGAAATGAAATTTTTTTTTTAAATTTAAATTGCTCTCCTGTAAAGTTAAGAAATGGTGACAGTGTTCTGTACCTCCGAGGTACAGATATATTGTTTTATACGACATTATCGAAACATTTCCTGTCGTTTACTTAAAACTGGAATCTCTAGTCAACAAAATGGTAATTTTTCTTATTCAAATCAGTCTCTATTTAATATATGAAAACTAAGTGAAAAAAATATCTCTTAAAGGCTGATAGCCAACGGTAATGTAATAGACAACAGTAACAGTAATGTAATATATTATAGTAACTGTTATAAAATGGACTAAAGTAACTGTTATAAAATAGACTAAAGTAACAGTACCCTTATCAGAAATTATATGAAGAAATATTTTTGCTTTGAATGAAAAAAGTCACGTTGGAAACCCTTATTTTCTCCCAACTTTATTTATTTCGTATAATCATTGGTTTTTAATTTAATTTAATTATTTGACATTCCAACTCATCCTACCACTATCATCACCACTTACGCTGATGACACAGGTGTGTTATCAGTAAACAATGATCCCTTTATTGCCTCCCAAACACTCCAATCCCATATCCTAACCCTTCAAGAATGGTGTCAAAAATAGAGAATCAAAATAAATCCAAAAAAATCTCACCAAACAACGTTTACCCTCTCTCGTAAGCCCACGACTTCTTGTTCTACAGTATCCTTTAATGATGTCCCACTAATCCCTGTTGAACAGATCCGCAACCTAGGACTCCACTTTGACAAACGTCTTACTTGGAATCCACATACAAGACTAAAAAGATAAGAAACTGCCCGTCGTTACAGATTACTTCAACATTTATTAGACAAACGTTCAAAGCTCCCAATTAATTACAAAAGACTAATATACATGAATGTGATTAGACCTATCAGGACGTACGGAGTTAAGCTTTGGGGCTCCACTAAACCATCCAATTCATCTCGTATCCAATCCTAACAATCCAAAATCCTTCGAAAAATCCTCAATGCACCTTACTTTGTCACCAATAAACTTATCCATAAAGATCTTAATGTTCCATATGTTGCAGATTTAGCCCAAACCTGATATCCATCCTTTCATAGTAAGCTCCATAACCACTCAAATCCCCTAATTTCTCAACTTGCTTCCCACACTATTCCTGATAATACTCCGAGGCGTCTGAAAAGAAGATGGCCCAGAGACCTTCTATTGTAGAATTTTTATTAAAGTGCTACTGATGGGTAGTACTTTTCATGTTTTGTCCACGTTATTGTAATAGTTAACAGCACATTTACTTGATGTATGAATTTTGTACAGTTGTAAATTTCAATAAATTGTTATTAAAAAAAAAATTAATTATTAATTTAAATTACACTCTCTAGGTATGTCGGTGTTGATCCAATCGAAAATTTTCAGTTAGTTTCCCTATCAGAAATGTTATAGAAAATATTTTTTGTTATTTAGCATTTGTCGCCAGGACTGTGTTGGTTTGAGTAATAAAAAGGCTTCTAGTAACATTTTTTCACCCTGAATAAAATGTAACATTTTGACATAATGTGTTGGTGTGGCTTTGATCTAAAATTTTCAAATAGTTTCCCTATCAAAAATTTAATGAAAAAAAACATTTTTTGATTTATAACATATGTCACTAGGACCTGCAGTTCAGGAGCTGTATTGGTTTGAATGAAAAAAGTCACCTTTGAAACCCCTATTTTCTCTTGAGTTTGTTTATTTCTAATAATCATTAATTCATAATTTAATTTAATTATTATTTTAAGTAATTCGACCCATTTAATTCTTTTTTTTTTTTTTTCTTCTTTTATTAATAGAAATTTACAACTGTATTTAAAAAACACATCAAGTAAATATGCGGTATATATGAGACATAATGACATGAATTAAACTTGAAGAGGAACTACCCATTGATAGTACTCTAATGGATATTTACAAAAGAAGATCACGGGGCCATCTTCTTTTCAGACGCCTCGGAGGATTGCCAGTAATGGAATGGGAAGCAAGTTGTGCAACAAGTTGATTTGGATGAGCAGTGAGTTTATTATGAAAGGAAAGGTATCTGGTTCGTGCCAATTCAGCAACATATCGGATATTAATGTCGTTGTGGATCAATTCATTTGTGACAAAGTAAGGAGCATCTAGGATATTTCGAAGGATTTTGGATTGGAGTGATTGGATGCGGGAAGAATTCGATGGTTTGGTGGATCCCCATAACTCTATACCGTAAGTCCAAATAGGTCTGATAATCGTCATATAAATGAGTTTTTTGTAGTGTATCGGGAGATTTGAACGTTTGTCAAGTAGGTGTTGTAGTAGTCGAATTCTTGTCTTTTCAATCTTGTATGAGGGTTCCAGGTAAGTCTCTTGTCCAGATAAAATCCAAGGTATCTTATCTGTTCTACATTATTTAATGGTACTCCATAAAAGGATACAGGAGGACAGGATGAGGTAGGTTTTCGACGTAGGGTAAAGGTTATTTGCTGGGATTTGCTAGGATTTATCTTAACTCTCCAGTTATGACACCATTATTCAGGGGAAGTAATATGTGACTGGAGTGTCTGGGATGCAGCAAATGGATCATCATTGACTGATAACACGCTTGTGTCATCAGCATAGGTTGTGAGGATAGTATTAGGATGAGTTGGGATATCAGCTTGTGAAAAATCAAATTGTGAAAAATTAGTAGACATATCCATCAATTGTTTTTCTCAGTCAGGGAGAAATTAAGTTTTTTTTTTAACCTTTCTGTCGTGAAACATTATTAGAACATCTATCAACAAGCAATGATGACATTTATCGCTACTAATAAACAAATACAGGAAGCAATGCCATCAGAAATTAAACTTTATCAGATCAATATACCATTTGCTAAGCCTTAAGATTATTACTACAATAAAACTATCCGGAAAATTGAGTTTACTCTCGGAAGTGAAAAGTTAATGGCGGCTCTAAGTGAGATTATGATTCAAGGCCTTCAAGTTGAGTTCCTTATTGGATCTTGTTAACGAATTCCATTAAGATTTTTATTGTATTTAATATCACAATTCATTGTTCTATCGAAACAAAATAATGAAACTTTTTCTATAAAATGTTTTGAAAAACTCACTCGTGTTTACGAAGCTTATTGAGCGCCTTTAGTTCATAGTTGACCTGTGTTTACTGTTTCAAAACAATGCTGGGAGCTCAAGATTATCTTAAGATACCGGAAATTATTTTAGAAGAAGAAAAGATAGCAACGGAGGAACTTCTACCGGGTTGTTTGTGATGATGTCCAGTTCATGTCAGAATTAATAAAAATCTTAAAGCCACCTACTTCATGGTAAAAGTTTTCAATGATAAAAAGTTGCTCCTCAGTTAAAGATAACATCGAAGTAAATAATGTTTGTTTTGTAAACAGTATAATGAAAATTAATTTTTACATCTCGTACGAAAAGTGGTTTTCGGTGCTTGGTCTATTTTCCACATCGCACCGAAAACGCCCATTTTGCGTCCAAATAGTAGAAATAACTAGTTTCCTTTACCATTTTATATTCATTTGACATTATGTTATCTGTCAGTTATAATTTGCGGCAAATTTTGTTAATTTTAGCACTGAAGAAAACCTACAAGGCAGGTCGAAGTTTCAGTGGTTCATGTATATTTTGTTTGTTTGTTTATTTCGTTTAACGTCACTTTATGCTGCTATGGCTAATCGGACGATGCTACGGTGGGAGTCCTAAATTTTGCCTATCCAGGTATAATTAGGATAGGGATCTTTAACGAGTACCTGACATCGCACAGGCTCGGGGCCCCCATTTTACGTCCCTTCCGAAGGACGGCATAGCTGAGGATTTATTACTCCCTTTCCGAACCCGCGATCTTGGGTTTAGTAGGTTGCTGTGCTAACCACTACACCACAGGTGATCCCTATGGTTATAACTTATCCTAATGTGAAAATTATCTTTCTTCAAGCACTAAAAATATTT
Organism: Euschistus heros; assembly: GCA_003667255.2. Lineage (NCBI taxonomy): Eukaryota > Metazoa > Arthropoda > Insecta > Hemiptera > Pentatomidae > Euschistus > Euschistus heros. The sequence goes on from RCWM02000237.1 coordinate 1,465,129, forward strand.
TTGGAACATATAACTTTAAATAAATTTAGAGTCAAGTAAGGAACATTGTAACAAAAAAGTCATTCTTATTTGTAAAAAAAAAAGTTTATTATAACGCCTTCTTGTTATTTAACATAAAATTAATAGTCTTTAACCTTCATATTATACTTAATAAATAATATCAAAATTATACTTAGAAAATACGTACTTTTCCTTTTTTAGTAATTTTACAAATTTGTTTTAGTGTGTCCCAGGTGTGGGGGTGGTGTACATGGAGACCTGGGATGGTTGGGACAAGTTTTCTATTTTTTATTTTTTTTTAGGGCTACAATTATTTTTTGTAACTTTTGAAATATATTTTCTTTTTTAATAACTTTTTAGAAGTACGTATGATTTATTCTAAACGATAACAATGAACGCAAGTCAGTAAAAAAACAAAAATATAAAACATTTAAAAGTGTCCCATCTATCCTGGGCACCGGGATGGTTGGGCATACATAAATTAGGAAACACATTGGTTACAATTCAATATTTTTATTTACTAAATGATAAACGTAAATATAATACGTGTACTACGTACTTTATGCTGCTATGGCTAATCGGACGATGCTACGGTGGGAGTCCTAAATTTTGCCTATCCAGGTATAATTAGGATAGGGATCTTTAACGAGTACCTGACATCGCACAGGCTCGGGACCCCCATTTTACGTCCCTTCCGAAGGACGGCATAGCTAAGGATTTTTTACTCCCTTTAAAAAATCCTAAGGTCATCTGCCGGGCTGCTGTATTTTTTTTATTCTCCTGACTGCATCCCTGATTATTTCCTTTTATCACTTAACAGTCAGCTATTATATTTATTATCATTATATTACACTAGTTACGTGATACTTGTATAATAAAACTGTAGAGAGGAACATTTCTCAACGGGTCTGTCGTTTCTGATTTTACCGAGTGATTAGCCGATCGAAGGCGGACAAATGTCAGTGATAGTCCCACCAAGACGTGGGGAAGAAATCATGAACTAAATGACAAGGTTGAAACTGTCATCTTTCGTCATCCGTAATAAATTTCCTAGCTAAGAGATGCTGATGCGATCTGGAGGGCCCTAATTAAACATCCTCACGACGGTCACGCGTAGATAAAGATTCCTTTCCACACACCCCGATTCCCCGATGATCCACGCTCGTATCCCACACTCTGGCCCTGTCGGAATATAAATGAAAGGATTGCAACAGAACAGTCACCTCCGCTCCTCGATGAACATGGATTGCCTGGCTAATCCACCCGTAATCCACTCTTCGATCATTACGTGAGGTTATGCCCAGCCTAACCTAAAGCTTGTTGCTAATAGTTAATAACCTTTGAGGAAACCGATCGTTGAGGAATAGAAGCTGCCTCTTTCCAAATATTTACGTGCTCCTGATGTTATCATGTCTTCTTATATTTCGATGACCAATATTATTGAATTTTTATGACAACCTTGGAGCTAGCTTTACACATAGCTAATGTTTCTAGAGTCTTAAGATGTTCGTCCTTCGGTATAGGATATTGGAAACGTCTACCTGCGTCAATAGCAATTGAAACATTTTATTTTTTAAAAAAAGTTTCGCAAAATAGAAACGTGTTGTTACTTCGCAACATCCGCTCTACCAGTTCTCCATTTTTTTACGTGTACAATTTTGACACGCTCTAGCTCTTGTTGGTGTTGTTCGAATCCAAAATTTGCGGACAATCTTCTTATTAGAAATATAATGGAAAATATATTCAGTGATATGAAATTTGTCTTTAGGACCCACCGTTTAGGAGCTGTATTGTTTTGAATGAAAAATGTCACTTTTTGCCTGAATTTCTAAATGTTGTTGCTCTTTGACACGCTCCAGCCTCGATCGAAAATATGCAGATATGTGTCCTATTAGAAATTTAATTTAAAATATTTTTAGTTATGTAACATTTGTAGCTAGGATCTACCATTTAGGAACTATATTGGTTAAAATGAAAAAAGTCACGTTTTGCATGAATTTCTAAGTGTTCTAGTGTCTAGCCTTGTTGGTGTCCGGCCACGCCCACTATGCCCAACTGGTGACTTGCATTCTATATAGCCTAGGGCAATTGAAAGGGTTCGTAATAAATAAAATAAGTAAATCACTAAAGTAAATAAATCACTAAAATAAAATAACAGCAGTATAAAGCCTAGGAAACCAAAATTTGAACTGATAAGCGGCTAATATACTGATAATACGGTGCACTCCAAAATGGCTGCCTGCCCTGGCTATTGAGAGGTAAGGCCTCTCCACTTGTCTATAACTCCATGCCTTCTTATTATATCTCTCTTAACTAACTAAGCAGTATGATAAAAAGAAGGAGGTTAAATCGAGACTGAGTGTTGCCACGAGGTTACAGCTTCTCAGTGTCGCCACGAGATTACAGCGGCACACTTTGCCACTCTTATTTTTTCATTTTATTTGATTTTATTACCTTTGATCCTCTAACAAACATTTCGAATGAATGACTATGATATGAGCTGCACACTTACTAATCTTAACTATAGGAAGTTGCCTTAACGCTTTTAACACTATAATAATTTGGTCTCAAATCTTCATTTGCTTTTGTGGAAGATAGTAAACTTGAGTACATTTACTAATACAATTTCCTATTGCCAAGACCAAGCTTTTTTTTTAACACTGGATGACAAACCTTGATGGAACAAGTGCTGTATGAAGACACCCAATACTGGACTGGAAGGCATGTAACGTGCCGGATTTTGCTGTTACAGAAGCGATCCCTGGCGGCAGCCTCCCAGAACTTGCAGGTCTATACTCCAGGACCTGAGGCACAGGTCTATACTCCAGGACCTGGAAGATACTCCTCTCCAGAGTATATCCGGCCGACGACCTACAGGCCGCCTATCCACCGCTTCAGTTCTGTCCAGCTCCAGCCGTCGACGACCGTCTACGAGAGGACCATCGTCCAGCCGGCCTACCAAGGAGTCCAGTATCCCAACTACTATCAACAGAACTATGTGCTCCCTGCTCAAAACTTCCCCCAGGAGTATATACAACCGCCAAGGCAGCAAGAATACAACGTATTTCAACGACAATACAACAATATTCCGCAATATCACTTCTAAAAAGTTTTTTTGTCTTTTATTTTCAATTCATTAGCTTTAGCTGGACAAGAAATACATAGAACAAAGCTTGAATATTTAAATTTTAAATAAAGAAAATCCTTAATATTGTAATTGTAAACTAAGAAGACTTGAGAAACAAGAAGCTAGATTACTGTTGACATATCATACATACAAAAGATGAGATACAATACGACTTTATTATTACCCCTCGGATACACGGCGGTACTTTTCCGTTGATGACAAAAGAAGCTTGAAATATAAAGCTACAAACATTAACTGAAACCTTATCTTGAAGACTGACTGTTGGAACCAGAAACTAATATTGAAGGTAGCTCATCTACAAAACCTCGCAGTATAAATAATACCCCGCAGATATATGAATTAATTTTATTAATGGTGAAAAAATATAGTAAAATCGGCTTTGGACCTATTATGATTAGTCATTGTGAATGTCAGATCATTAAATTCAGACAATTAAATAGGCATGGCAACATTGGGAAATTTTTGTTAATTATTTTCATAAGAACTCAAGAAAGATTTGAATGTTTCTATGCATCTTCAACGCCACGCATTTGGGACTTTTATCGATAACTGGAAACGTTTTCTGTCGTTCGCTTAAAACTGGAATATTTTGCCAACATAAGGGCGATTTGACACAAACCATGCTTCATTTAATAAAGAAAAACATTGTGTAAAATACCTCTTTAAAAGTATAATAGAAGACTGTAACTGTATATAATGCAAAAGACTACAGTAGCAGTACTGAAATAGACTACAGCGACAGTAATGTAATAGACAATAGTAATATAATAGACTAAAGTTATAGTATTGTAAGAACAGTGACAGTGACTAAAATGCAATAGATTACAGTAACTGTAATGTAACAGGCTACAGCTACAGTAACGTAATAGACCACTGTAAAAAGTCATGTAACAGACAACAGTAACAGTAATATAATAGACTAAATTAACAGTATTGTAACAGACAACAGTAACTGCAATGCAATAGATTACAGTAACTGTAATGTAACAGACTACAGCTACAGTAACGTAATAGACTGCAGCAACTGTACAGAAATAGACTACAGTAACTTTAATACAATAATCTATGGTAGCCGTGATGTAATAGACTGGTGGGCTAAGCATTGAATGCCTTTTGACATGTTGAAACATAACTTCATAAATCTCAAATCAAAACATTTCATCTATAAACTTGAAAATTTATAAGTTTGAATTGAGCATCTGGATTAGGCTTTCATTACAATTTTTTGTTTTCCTAATTCTCGTAAAATTATTTCTATAATTCATATGACTCTTTAAAATCTACATTTAAAAAAAAAAAAAAATTAAACTTAAAAAAAAGAAAAAATCATTTATATCATCATGACCTATATAATTAATGCATGCCGGAACCTTAAACTATATAAAAAGCTACTCGGATCTATAAATTTATATTTTTTATCCATTATACTTAATTCTGTGAGAAAAATTCTAAAAATTAAATTTGAGGGAGACCAACTACATATCAGGTTAAGGGTACCACCGTCATTTTTTCCCTCTTTATTTGTGTCTGATGGACTTAGTTATGAGGCTGTTACAGAGAGGAATACTAATTTGTGAATCGTTGTTAAAAAAAATGAGTTGTTCCTAAAATAAGCTTTTAAGAACCTATTAACAGGCCAGATATTACATTCTTGATAAAAATTCTATTTGAAGCATTGTTTTCTGGACATATGTAGGTGCCATATTGTTTCAGGTTCATAATCCTAACCATTGGTGTATCTAACATACGACAAGAGAGAGCACGATATGATTTTTCAGCTGATTTAATCAGTAGAAAAAAGAAACACCGCTAGAGGTCGGTTCTGAAACCGATTTGACCAATCAGCTTACGTTAAGACCCCAACATGCAGCATTTTACTGGCTGATTTCATCAACTGGTTCAAAATGTTTCGGTAGATCGGTGGTTCTTATAAGGAATTATCAAAAATGCGAGTCAGTAAGTGTTCTAGCTGGCTTGCCTAGACAGCTTGGCCTCTCGGAATCGATACGCTATTTAAGATCACTGATCGATACGAGATTCATGCGAAAACTACCGCAAAATTATCGACTATTAGTCGATTATTACCAGGAGCTGATGATAGGTATCAGGTAGGATTCGCTAGCTGATTTCATCAGCAGAAGAATCCGGCCACGTCACGGCAATTGGTCGAAATAAAATCGCTGCACGATACATCGCCTTTTGTAATGTTTCATTATTCATATACGAATAAATAATGATAACATTGGTGTTAAATTAAAACAGCTGATTTGATCAGCTGTGAGATCCTTTTGGGCCTGGTTGATGGTCTAATAGATGTAGCGATGGGGTTTACCTTATAGAAATATCGATTATGTCCGATCGAACTTAAGAATGGTGGGATTCCCAAACTGATTTGTCTTCAGTAGTGGAACTCCTGCCAGCTTACACTTTCTAGGCAACTCGTCTATTGTATATCTTTAGACGAATCTTGAGCTCATACCGACCGCATGATAGCATTCACCGGCTGATTTCATCAGCCAAACGAATCTTTAGAAAGTAGGCTGATTATTTTATCTTTGGTCGTTTTGCTACTCTGATGATTTCATCATCAGGTAGGAAGGATTGAATTCAGAAGGATAGGTTTCGCGTCCAGATGTATTGGCTGATTTCATCAGGAGATGATACTGACAGACGATGTAATGTAGGATATTATGTGAAAGAGATACACCTCTGATAATAAGTTAGAATGAATCCTGATGCACAATCTTATATAATAACATTCCTATAATAAACCTATTCGCTACCCCTTCTGTAGGTTGCTTACTAAAATCTTCAACTATTCCTTATCTTCTTGTTTCGTATAGATCAGCAAAGGACCACGACATTAAACTGTTGCGTTTCGGCTTTGATGTTGGACCAGTAGTTATGAATTCTCTGACTGAGTAGTTCCTACCACTCCTGTGTCCAGTAGCATTGGACTCCTGTCTTCTTTATTGCTGGTTTGGTCTAGAACCTTGTTTGTTATAGAATCTCCCTGTGAGATATATGGTCTTTTAAGTCATTTACCGTTCCCCATTTTCTGCAGGTCTTTTTTTTGCTTCTTTGATTTGACAACAGCAATTTTGATTTGATCTTCCTTCTTTTCCAGTAACTGAGAAGCTGCTTTGTCAACTTGGATGGCTGCATTCTGAGAGATGTACCCATAAAATGCTAGAAGTCTCTTCCTAAATATATCCGTGATTATTTCACAGTATATGTAACCTCTTGGTTAGGTCGCCTTTTGTATTCGTTCCCTTCCTTAACTGGTCTTAGTATCTTCCTCATTATCTTTCTTTCTACCTTCAATTATTATTATATTGAGCGCTACTGTCCTAGTCGGGCGTTGTCTTTCACAAAGAATCGACAACCATCCCTGCCTGTCTTCCGTCTTCGTTATCCAACCTCTCACTCCCAGTCCTTATAGATCGTCCTAGACGTTGTCCACCCACCTCAGATTTGGTATCCCTCTTAATCTCTTTCCTCCTGGTTCGCCCGATCGAGTTTGGTAGTCTATAGTCTGGCATCCTTTGCACGTTGCCAGGCCATCGCATTCTTCCCACTTATATCATAAAAACAAAATTTGGACCACCAAACAGCTGTTTCAGTTTCATGTTTAATTCTCCGTATCTTTTGTATCCTCTCATTCTCTTTAGTCGAAACCCAACACTTATTCCAATAGCCATTACTGTTTTATAAACTATAAACTTTGTAGATCTAGACACTTCCCGAAACCTCAAGATTTTCTTAATAATGTCTAAATCAAAAAGTGTTTGACTTGAAAAAAATCACTAATTTTGTTTTGTTTTCGTCATAGTCTAAAAACCACCAAATCGAAGGATGTTGCATCAGACCTGCCTTCCAGATATGCAAATGCCTTCTCCAACAAACCCTTCTTTATTAAAAATTGTTAATGATGATCCGTTTTCTAGTAGACCGTTGTCCCCATCTTCCAGTCTTCCTTTATTAACGCTATTACAAACATTGTCTCTGTATTATTCCGTGTTCGGAAATAGAATGTTATATGGAAAAATAATAATGATAGGTTATAAAATGAAATACAAAAAAAATAGAAGGCTCAATTGATCGAGATTAGGTTAATCGAGTTTTGAGTATAACTAATTTTTTGCAATTTTACGACTTAACAATAATATATACGATTCCATTTCCTATATTGTCTAATATAAAGCCTCCTATATTATCTAATACTCTGCCTCCTAAATAGTCTTATGTTGATCCTAAAAGTAAATGTTAGTTAAAGATGAGCTATCAACTTCTTCACAGTTTTCAAAATCCTGAGGAATGTTCATATTTACTCATTTTGGCTAATTAACGAGCTATAATAGCATATGTGATTACACTTCTTGCATTGTCTAATACACTGCCTCCTTGATTGTCTAATACACTGCCTCCTTGATTGTCTAATACACTGCCTCCTTGATTGTCTAATACACTGCCTCCTATATAGATTTTATTGGACCCTAAAAACAAAAATTAGCTAAAGATGAGCTTCTTTCTTTTTTGATAGTGTCGGTTTTCTTGAGGAATGATCAAATTAATTCATTTTGGCTAATTAACGACCTATATGTAATTGTATATGCGATTCCATTTCCTGCATTGTCTAATACACAGCCTCCTATATTTCCTAATTCACTGCCTCCTTGATTGTTTTATTTGACCCTAAAAGCATAAATTAGCAAAAGGTGAGATTCTTTCTTTTTTTATAGAGTCGGTGTTCTTGATGAATGATCACATTAACTCATTTTGGCTAATTAAAGATCAAAAAATAGTATATGTGATTCCATATCTTGCATTGTATAATACACAGCCTGCTTGTTTGTCTAATACACTGCCTCTTATATTCCCTAATATACTGCCTCCTAGATTGTTTTATTTGACTCTACAATCAAAAATTAGTTAAAGATGAAATATTGGGGAATGATCACAGTCACTCATTTTAGAAATTTTCAACTTAACAGTAATATATTGAGATTGCCAATTCCGTAATGTGTATTTTTTCGATTTAGGTTTTTTTGCAGGTTTGTTTTAAAATCATATTCCGCAACTTAAAAACCCGAATACGCAAATTCAGCTTGGATCAGGTTTAAAAGACGTTTGTTATTTTAGACCAAAAATAATTACAAATGTGCACCAAAGCCCATTTAGTATTTAATGTCATAGAAAGTGCTGAAATGCACATCGCTGATTTGGTTATCTAACCGAAGATATGCGATTCTATTTCTTGCATTGTCTAATTCACTGCCTCTTCGATTGTCTTAAACACTGCCTCCTAGATTGTATTGTGCGACCCTAGAAGCAAAACGTATTTAAAGATTAGTTTCTTTCTTTACAGTATCTGAAATCTTGAGGAATGATCACAGAAAATAATTTTTTTACTTTTTTTGATCCAACAGTAATATATGCTATTTCATTTCCTATAATGTCTAATACACTGCCTCTTAGATTGTCTTATATTCGAACTGAAATAATTTTTGAAATCTTTTCCTACTTCCTTAATGACACAGACTCCTTTCATTGGCCAAGACAATTTTTAGTTTCCTGAAGAGGGAATAATTACACTTTCCAAGTTCTAATTTCTTGAAGAACGTTCAACTTTCTAACCTCACCTCATCTACTTACAGCCGAAGATTTATCTTCTTCAACATGCCATCTTCATTTCTAACTGGCTTCTGGCTACAGTTAACAGTTAGGATCGGAAAAAATTAATTGATTGATATAACTGTGACATTTACATAAAATATGTAAATTTCACACTTTCAATAGAGTCCTACTAATCGAAGTAATCTATTTTTAAAATATTTTTTTATCAAAACGTCACGCTTCCAATCGCTTAATGCTGAGTAATGTTCTTTTTTCTTTAACTAAAACTCCATAAACTGTACATACTTTCTTTAATATTATTATTTTATATTATTTATCGTAGCTATTTTAATAAGCCCAAGGACTATCTTATGTCAGCTTCAATCTAATTTAACCTCAGTGCTATATTTTAGAAGTTATTTTAAGACTTTTAAGTTGGTATTGATGACAAATGAAAATCAAAAACAAAATCAAACGATGAGTTACCATTGCGAGTTACTTTATTAATTAATATTTATCATACATAATATAAGTTAAAAATTATTAGTTTTAATCGTACCAAAGCCTTACCAACGTAGTGCAATAATCCAATTGAGAAAAGTTACCACGTTTTATTATTTTTTTTTTAATAAATGAATATATGTAAGGTTATGTTAATTATGTTAATATTATGATTTTGCGATTATGTTAACAGCTCTCTTACAGTATTATTGTAATAAATTATAAATAATGTATTATTTTAATGTAAATTTTATACATGTATTTTTTTAATATAAATTTTCTGAAATAAAAATTTAAAAATTTTATATTTGTTCTAGTTATTAGAAACCTTTTGCCCCTTTTCAGTAGATTATTTATCTATTAATATGGTATCATTATTTGTAAGCTGGTTTATATTTTAATTAATTTTTTTACGAAACTTGGTAATATTTAAATTTTACATCCAACGCAAGACTAAAACGACAAGAAACTGCCCGTCGTTACAGACTACTTCAACATTTACTAGATGAACGTTCAAAGCTCCCAATTAATTACAAAAGACTCATATACATGATTGTGATTAGACCTATTTGAACGTACGGAGTTGAGCTTTGGGGCTCCACTAAACCATCCAATTCATCTCGTATTCAATCCTTACAATCCAAAATCCTTGGAAAAATCCTCAATGCTCCTTACTTTGTCACCAATAAACTTATCCATAAAGATCTTAATGTTTTATATGTTGCTGATTTAGCCCACACCAGATACCTATCCTTTCATAGTAAGCTCCATAACCACTCAACTCCACTAGTTACTAAACTTGCTTCCCACTCCATTCCTGATAATCCTCCGAGACGTCTGAAACGAAGATGGCCTAGAGACCTACTGTAGAAGTTTTAATAAAGTGCTACTGATGAGTAGTTCTTTTCAAGTTTTAACATGTTATTATAATCGTTGTCAATACATTTACTTGATGTATATATTTTGTACAGTTGTAAATTTCAATAAATGGATATTTAAAAAAAAAAAAAAAAAAAAAAAAAAAGTAACGCGGTCATATATTTATATATCATCATCAAATATCTCGGAATCTATGAATCACACAAATATATTTTTTGCTATGTATACTTTAAATGAATTAATTGAACAGAAACAATGAATTTGGTTACGACAACGCACCACCTAATTCGTGAATTGCCTCTCAGAATCGATTCCAATGCTTCACTTCAAATTTCGCAATTATCGATAGCTCTTTCCTATAACCTCAACCACAATTGGGCAAACGTTAATCATGCCTAATTATTTGACAGCTAGAACATTGTAGTTGTTCTAGTAAAGCTTAGCAGTAATAAAATTGCAATAATTAAAATTGAAATGCACAATGTGATACAGAAACGAGGATTGCCACACTGTCTTATAATAATATTTTTTTTTTTTTTTATATACATTCATTGAAATTTACAACTGTACAAAATATATACATCAAGTAAATGTATTGACAACGATTATAATAACATGTTAAAACTTGAAAGGAACTACGCATCAGTAGCACTTTATTAAAAATTCTAACACTAGAAGGTCTCTAGGCCATCTTCGTTTCAGACGCCTCGGAGGATTATCAGGAATGGAGTGGGAAGCAAGTTTAGTAACTAGTGGAGTTGAGTGGTTATGGAGCTTACTATGAAAGGATAGGTATCTGGTTTGGGCTAAATCAGCAACATATGGAACATTAAGATCTTTATGGATAAGTTTATTGATGACAAAGTAAGGAGCATTGAGGGTTTTTCCAAGAATTTTGGATTTTAAGGAGATGAATTTTTAGTGGAGATGAAGGTTTAGTGGAGCCCAAAAGCTCAACTCCGTACGTCCAAATATGTCTAATCACAGTCATGTATATAAGTCTTTTGTAATTAATTGAGAGCTTTGAACGTTTGTCTAGTAACTGTTGTATAAGTCTGTAAAAAAATAAAAATAAAAATAAATTAATAATACCTAATATCATCTTTAATTTTTTTAGGTATCGTCCTCAATAAGGTGGTAAATCGTCTACCCTTCAAAGTTTGAACCCATGATTATTTCATACACTCAACCCAAACTTTGAAGGGTGGACGACTTACCACCTTATTGAGGGCGCTAACTAAAAAAAATTAAAATGATTAAAAGTGGATTTACCCCCTTTTGCATCTCCACGCCTCATATAATAAAGTAAAATAAAAAATAGAAGGCCCCGTTGATCAATACTCGGTTAATTCAGTCCAGAATGTACACAAAATCCAATATTTTTTTTTTCTTTTAAAATCTGATGAATTTGAAAGTTCATTCTGCAATTTTTTTTTTTTTTTAACTTTCCAAGTTCATTGACCTATACTGAGGATGGGTATCGCTTATCGAACGGTGGTGTAATTAAGAACTATATTACTTGAAGGAAGCTACGCAAAATGGTGGTCGGGTTTAATTTCAGTTATTAACCGCGGAGATTGCGTTGTTGAGGATAGCTTCCTCAGTTTTGCCAGATTTGGCGAGGATGAGCTAGTCGAAGCAATAGCAGCTGTTGTAAAGATGTCGCAAGGGAAAGGTCTTTAGTCCCGACCAGTTTAACCTTAATTCTCTACTCTTTACTTCCATCTCTACACTACCTTCTCTAATCTAGCATACTGTTATCAGCTACATCACAACTAGTTTTCGATATATAATATAACGCTATCCCCGTAATTTGCGGTACGCATGATGATATAGAAGGACCGATACAATTAGGATTGATGAATTATTTACTTCCGTAATTATTGACATCGGTGTGTCGTTTAGCTGGGGGCCCATGCTTTTTCGGTGTCAGATTTTTTTTCCACCTTCAAACATGTAACATTTTGATACGCTCTAGCTCTGTTCGTCATGCTCAGATCGAAATTTTTCGACCGTTTCCCGATCAGAAATTTTATAGAAAATACATTTTGTTATAAAACATTTGTCGCTAGAACCTACCGTTTAGAAGCAATAGATAGATAGATAATCAATCATTTTATTTATAAAAGACAATTCTCGTACAAATTGAGGCTGGTACACTCTCAGACAAGTCTAAATTTATTGTTGATTTCTTGTCTTACCTTTTTAAAAATTTAGTATTTATAATCTATTTAACATGGTACTGATGTGTTGAAAAAAATTTTGTATGTTTTAGAACTGAAGATGAATGTTTAGCATTCGAAACTAGTTTTCTAATAAAATAATCTCAATAGAAGTGGCAATTAATAAATCAATTCTAATTTAATAATTGTTGCCCTAACGCGTTTTCAATTGCTTATTCCAGCAGAAGGCTTGACTTCACCAATTGTAATGAATACCCGACTTTCTATATCGAATCATTAGCAGTTAGTGAGATGAAGCGCCATTAGAAGCTAGCGAGATGTTTAGCTGAAAACACTAAAAGAGCCATTTCACTATTTTGTAACTTCTTCCCCCACCTCAATTCCCCAGGTCCCTTCCAATTTACTAACCATGATTTGCAAAATAAGAAAAAAAAATTGCAGACATTTGTTAAAAATGTCTAAGTAATTGAGAATTCACCAAAGAGATCCGCTAAGACATGACGACACGTTGGGTGCTGTCCTCATTAATACAGCAACTAATCACAGCATTTGTCGTAGTACTGTACATATATGCATACTATACAGCTATACTAATACTATACTATACTAGTAGTGGTCCACCACGAAATAAATTTTAACACGCCTAGATGGGATTCGAACCCACGTCCTTCAGTTACAAGCGCACTGAGACCCTCGCCCCAACTCGCTCGGACATCGAGCTCCCACATATACACGTTATAAAGTACCTAATTGTTAGGTTATGCATGGAATTTAGAGTTTTCGTATAAGATGTTTTAAAGTTCCGGCCATCAAAATATTATTTCATTTATTCTAGTTGAGACATTACCAAAATAATTGAACAAATGCCCTAATGATAATGCAGGTTCATAAGAGAGAAATCGGTCAATAGAATAAAAAAAAAATCAGTATTGTTGAAATTAACAAAATAGATTTTTGGTTTGCCAATGTTTCGGTAATGAAAAAATAAAATAAAATATAGATCTATTCGGACATACGAATTTGAGTTTTGGGGCTCCACTAAACCTTCCAATTCGTCTCATATCCAAGCCTTGCCATACAAAATCCACAATGCCCCACACTTTGTCACAAAGAAACTTACCCATAAAGACCTTAATGTTCCATCTTGTGCTGATTTCGCCCAAACCAGATACCTATCATTTCTTTGTAAACTCCAACACCATTCAAATCCACTTGTCTCAACTCGAATCCCATGATATTGCAGATAAATACGAGGCGTCTGAAAAGAAGATGGCCACAGGACGTGCTGATATAGGAATTTTATAGAAGTGCTATCGATAGGTAGTTGCTTTACAAGCAATTTAAATGTCATTATGTGCATTATCTTCACATTAACTATGTATTTTTATTTTATTATGTACAGCAGTAAATTTCAATCATTAGTTTTTTAAACATTTTTTTTTAATTAAACAAAATTTGCATTAATATATGTTTTTGTAATAAATTCAGACATTCCATTTAAGTGAATTGTCGTTATTTACAGAACATCAAAGTTAAATTTTAAAAAAATCTACAACGTAAATTAAGCTTTAATAAATCTAGGGATGTGCTATATCGATTACAAATTTCAATTCTTGTTTACATTGATTCTTAAGCAAAGAATCGATGGTCTTAAGTCGATTTTTAGGAAACGTTCATTACCGTTGGGAATAGTTTTCAGATATCTAATTATGTTATTCCAATACATTTATTCTTCTCGTAATGATAGTTTTCAGATATCTAATTATGTATTATTCCAATACATTTAAAAAAAAAAAACAAAAAAACAATGAAGATCTTATTTTTAATAAGAAAGAAATGTAATGGATACTAGACCAAGAATCCTTTGCATATTTTTTTTTATATCCATTTATTAAAATTTACAACTGTACAAAATATATACATCAAATAAATATGTTGATAACGATTACAATAACATGTTAAAACTTGAAAAGAACTTCTCATCAGTAGCACTTAAAAATAAAAATTCAACACAAGAAGGTCTCTAGTTCATCTTCTTTTCAGACGCCTCGAAGGATTATCGGGAATAGAGAGGAAAACATGTTGGGAGACTAGTGGATTGGAGTGGTTATGGAGCTTACTTTGGAAGGATAGGTATCTGGAAGGATTTTGGATTGTAAGGAATTATTACGAGATGGATTGGATGGTTTAGTGAAGCCCCAAAGCTCAACTCCGTACGTCCAAATAGGTCTAATCAAAGTCATGTATATAAGTATTTTGTAATTAATTGGGAGCTTTGAACGTTTGTCTAGTAAATGTTGAAGTAGTCTGTAACGACGGGCAGTTTCATGTCATTTATTTCTTTCCTCAATATCAAAATTAGTTTTATTGTAGTAAACTTCTCATACAAACCTTCCCCAACGGCCGACGAAATATGGGTACAGGTTTCATTGATGGATCAGAAATAAGAAGTTTGTGAACTTGAAGATTGCATAGAGTTGCGGCAGACTAAATGAGGGGATTGTCGTAACCTAAGCTAATGAACCTCAGCATCTTGTGATTCACCTCCATCTTGCCTTTCACCTCCGTCTTCGGCCATCAGATGTCGCAACTGAGGGTCAGCGCTCTCTGCTGCGATGTGGAGGAGTCGATTGGGGATCTTTGTGGTGAATGCGGTGACTTGCATAAAAATGCGAGTCTATATGGTGTGATGGCTAACCTCCGACATTTCCCCTATTTCATGTAACCGACATGTAACCTACCATCTCTCAAGTCTCACCTAATGTAGGTAATAGGCTAATTCGAATTCTATTACACTTTCAAATCGCGTGTTTCATAATTAATAATTCATAAGTTGAAACGTGGAATTATTCAGTTCTTGATTTCGATGAGATGAGAAACGATTTCGCTTAAATTATGGGAAAAAAAACTTTGTAGGTATAGTATATCATGTATTTTGTTAAGCAATTACTCCTCAACATAAATTGTTAAAAACAAATTACCTGTTTCGGGATCATGGTCCCATCCTCAGACTGAAAATTAAATACTCTAGAGAACTATATAAAAACTGCATTAATATTAACAGATAAAATTTATACTACTGAAATAAAAAAAGAATTTATTAAAGATTTAAAAGATAATATGGTGCCTACTAAAATAATTAATAAAATGTGGCATAAGAATATAAATATAAATAATGTAAAAATTAATGAAACCAATAAAAATAATGAACCAATATTAGTAAATAAAATTAAGAATAATAATATACTAAAAACAAACACAGAAAATAATAGAAACACTAAAGTAATAGAAAAAACACTATAACTGAATATTATATACAAAGCACAACGAATATAAAATATAAAAAATAGATCAAAGTGATAAAAATAACAAAACATATAAAAAATGCAATATATATTAATAAATATAAAAGATTAAAATATATCCCAGTATATACTAAAAAAGTAATCAAGAAATTAAAAAATGAAAATTTTGAAACAGACATAGCATTGTACAACACAAATATAATAACGCATAACGATATAGAACACATAAATAGGCAAGATGTCATATATAAGATAGACTGTTTAGATTGTAATAAACATTATATTTGTGAAACGAAACAGAATTTATATAAAAGAACTAACCGACATAACTATGATACTAAAAAAATAGGTAAATCAAACAGTAATAAAACAGCTCTATTAGAACACGCACAAACAATAAAACACCAATTCAATTTTGATAAAGTTAAAATCTTGCAACACGAAATCAAAACACGTAATATAAAAATAAAAGAAGCCATTTATATTAATAAAACAATTAATAGTGCAATAAACTGTAAAACGGACACTGATAAAATAGGAACTATATATGGAGGTGTAATTAACAAATTAATAATATAAGATTGGCCAACTTAGAACTAATAACAATAGATAAGATTAGTATTGGCCCTTGATTTTATTGACCATGTAAAGGACACGGTGTGTTAACACCAAGTGATAGTTTTGAAGGTAAAATAATAAATGAAATATATTGTAGCTTAATTGTATTTAGTATTGTATTGTTTTAAATGAATAAGAATGATTGTTAAGATTTAAATACCGTTTCAGCCTGAGGATGGCATCTTAATCCCGAAACGTGTTACTTGTTTTTTAACAATTTATGTTGAAGAGTAATTGCTTAGTAAAATGCATGATATAATAAATTTTAATAACGCCTTTATTGAGGAAAATTTGTAGGTTTATGTAATGTTTGTAATATTTGGAACGTGGAAAAATGAATTAACTGCTAAAACCATATAAATTTCATCACAAGTGTCAGTTTGATCAATGATGACTGATTTAAGAATTATGACTATAGAGGGTGGTGGTACAAGATTTCAGATAAATGTTTTTTTAGGAAAGATTTTGTCACATTTTAAAAGCTTTGCGTTCCAAAAATAGTTTAATTTTATTTCTATTAAATTTATTTTTCAGTACTTTTTGGCTATCCTGAACAAGCAAGCTCTCGACATCTATCTGACTTTCTAGACTGCCTCTTTGAGCTTGGATGACATTTATCAGATATTGTTTGAAATATGCTTTCGTAATTGATCATCAATGGCCATTTCAAAATCTTTTGTTTTTGTCTTCCTACCATCTACTGATTCCTCCTACTCTATCAAATCTTCGTCTATGTAATCTTCTATCTAGTTGTATATTGCGGCAA
This sequence comes from Euschistus heros, assembly GCA_003667255.2. Classification (NCBI taxonomy): domain Eukaryota; kingdom Metazoa; phylum Arthropoda; class Insecta; order Hemiptera; family Pentatomidae; genus Euschistus; species Euschistus heros. The sequence continues at coordinate 1,482,145 of RCWM02000237.1, forward strand.
CCGTTTGATATATATATATATATGTATATATATATATATATATATATATATATATGTGTGTGTGTGTGTGTGTGTGTGTGTGTGTGTGTGTGTGTGTGTGTATACAGGGTATCTCTTAGTGTAAACAAAAACAAAATTAGGTGAAACTAGATCAAAAATTTAAAAAGATGCCGCAGATCTCACCTTTCTATTCCAATCCGATGTGGATATACGATAAATCAAAGACTTTTTTGAGGAAACCACGTTTTTTTCCATAAAAGCTGTAATATCTCCATATTGTTTAAATATTTTTCACATTATGACAACGTTTTCGGATTTAGCATTAAATTTTCTATAATAGCTAAGTACCTGTAACCTTAAATTTTACCAGCTTGTTATCTAAAGAACAGCTTGATCTTCACCTTATTTGGGGAAGTCACGATGTCTTATTTACTTCAACGCTCACCGTTTTTCGAAAAAACTATCCACAAAACGTCAAATCTCACAAAAACATGCAAATTTGATCAGCTTTCGAATGATATGTTTAACGTAATGATTTTGTTTTAATTTCTTGGAGAAATTTACTTTTGAAACCGAAAAAACATGGTGTTTTCATTAGGCATACAAATCAGTTACTTGTGTATATAATACATTATGCCAATCCCTTAATGGAAATGTGCATTTTAAACATAATAAACTCTTCATTAGATTAAAAAGCAAAGATAAAAATTATTGTTTAACAGAAAATAAAGGAAAACCGTCAACAAAGCGAAACCAGATCAGAAGATCTTATGTTATTACATTTATTTATTTATTATTATCATTTAGGATTTATCTTATTAGATTTTCAATGTAAGGTTTAAAACTCGATGATAATGAACATAAACCTCAATTTTGCTATTAGCTTCTGAATGCATATGATATTAAAGAATACCACTTTTTGCGGTGAATTTATGGCTATATCAGTCTGTTTTTACAGGGGAATGCATTTCCACCGTTTCATGCGGAGTATCGTTCGTTTATTCATTTTTGTATTGCTGTCGAATAGTGTTGAAAAATCATAGTTTGCCCAACAGATTGAATGATAAAATTACTAAGATTTGTTACAAAATATCCTACCAAAACTTGATCACGATATCACACCTGAAGTTCGGCAAAATATGATTTTCCAACACCGTGGTGCTGCTCCACATTATTGGAAAGCAATACAAATATAAACCAACGATACTCCACGTCCATCTTCTTTTCTAGGTTTTGGAGGATATTGGTTGGTAAAATCTCAGGTTCATTCTTACCTGACGATCCACCCCCTGCAGACTAGTATGTAAAATACCGAAAATATAAATTAAATTTGGTATAGACCAGATTTTCATGACTTTAATACTAAACCTTTTCGTACTTTTTGGCAATTCTTGGAAACAACATTCATAACTATGCTTATTAAGTTTACTACTTTTATTTAAAAAATAAATCAAAAGTTTTTTTTTTTTTTTTCAATATCCATTACTAAGTTTAATGATAAGTGTAAATGCACAGAGCATTTATTTCCTACATATCCTAACAAATCTCTGAAAAATTGGATTCTGGAATATTTACGGTATTAATACTTTACACAGCTTGTCTGGATCAGAGATCAACGTTTTAATGGAAATGAATTCTCTCTGTTTTTCTGAAACATGGCTTTTGTCTTCCGATATTAATTTGCCATTTTTTAAAAATAACTATAGTTGTTATTAGATAGATAGATAGATAGAAAATACTTTATTAATAATATTTACAGAATTTTATGTTATTTACGAAAGTGTTCAAAGTAATATTACTGACATAGCTACGGCTGTCTGTCAGGAGCGCTTTTAATTTAATAATGATTTTATATACATTATTGTTTATTTATTTTTTAAATATGTAAATATTTATTGATTTACTAACTAATCTATTCACAAACAATACAATCTAATTACCCATACAACAATATCATAATTATCACATATCCTATAACAGTATCTCAATAATATCTCAAATAATATATATCCACCCATTATTATACTATTCAATAATATCTAATTATTATCATTTTTATTTATAACATATATTATTAATCAATAACATCCAAAGAATTATCAGGTTATTAATAATTAAAATTTTGAATAAGAAAGGAACGGTAGATATAGGTTTCTTTCAAGTAACTGACTAGAGCTGCCCAGTATTCACCATTTAGGTATTTGACCATATCAATTTCAGTCATAGTAACTACACCAAAATATTTTTCCCTCATTCTCTCCAAGACTTTACACCGTCCTAAATAATGGAATATATCTTCATTTTTTCCAATATTACACATAGAACAAATGTAATTCTGTCCCTGAATGAATGGTCTGTAGTTCAAGTTGAAAAGTTTGCCTCTAATTTTAATTATGACGCCTATATCAGATATAGGTAAATTTAAATTAATATAATCAATGTCAAAAGACAATTGTTTAAAGATTTGGTGATATTGGCCGTTTAAGGCTCTATCCCTATAACACGAGTCATAATAGATTACTAGGCTGGATTTCAAGGATTTTAAATCTTTCCCCAATTGTTCTGCTGTATTGAAAACTGTGTTAAAGTTACTTTTGACTTTCTCGGACCAATTTATCCATTCCTTAAACCATAATAGTTTTCTTTTGATCACTTCTTCTGCAACCAATTTCGTAAACGGCCTCCATCTTGATCTAGGGTCTTTAATATGTATTTATATTGTAATTGAAAGGTAAAAACATGAATTGGTGAAATTTCGGCTTCATTCATGTAATTTGGAGTATTTTTTGGCATTTTAAATATTTTTTTAATGAAGGTCCCCTGGACACTTTCTATTTTATCATCATATCGATAGCCCCAAACCTGACTCCCATATGTAAGAATTGATCTGGTTACAGACTTAAAAACTTCATTTTTTGTTGAAAGAGGAATATGTTTAGTTGTTATTATTCCTCTGCAGTTAAGGAGCATTCTAAAGGTAGGGGTAGTAGAGGATTGCTCATTTGCGTACGGAAAGATTTTTTTACGGAAATTAAAGTTGTTTGCTTTTACAGCTGGTTTATCTGCTTGTTACTTAAAACAGATAGCGATTATTTATGCCTTGCTCTTGTCTACTTACGCGCGGGAAAGGAGAATGATTATCTATTCGATCTTCTTTACAAGGAACTTATTGTATAATGATCGATTCATTCATTCATTCAATATCGATTCCTATATTTTATTGTTTATTCTCAAGAAATTGTGGTAGAGATAGGTTGGTATACATGATGTCAGTAAGTTTGGTGTTAATGTGCTGCATACCTGACAGGTACTCTGAGAACTGAACCTGGCTTTTTAAGATAAAAGCTCTTCATGTCTTTTTGGGCACATTTATTATTATATTTTATTGAAACACACTAAGTGGTTCTGTAAAAGTTTGGGTGTTTTGGTACCAACCAAAAGTTTATATATTCAGTGTTTTTCTTATTATTGAAGCCGTGTCAAGTAGGACTGCCATCTGTGCATCCTCTAATTTTTTTCAATGAAATTCCTCCATCTTTGAAGGATTGAAAAAAAAAAAAAAAAAAAAAATGAAAAAATAAACTTTATTCTGGGACTTATTGTCCCCTAAGAATAAAAATAATGCACAATTAAGATTACAATTGTCTGGCCAATTATTTACAAATTAGATGTTCCAGTAATTAAAGCATACATTTTTTACAGGAGAAAAAAATTAAATTTAATAAAAAATAAAAATTAATAAAAATATGAAATAATAATTATAACATAAAATACAATCGTATATATATATATATATATATATATATATATATATATATATATATATATATATATATATATATATATATATATATATGAACGTATAAAAGAAAGAAAGAGAGGAAAAAAAAAAGAAAAAAAAAAGTATTCATTTGATTATTGACATCTTTGCGGAAGATTGATTGTCTAAAAGGTACTGGAATAGGTTATTTTTAAAGGAGGTTATGGAAGCTGCTTTACGAATAGAAGTGGGTAAGGAATTCCAGAAGGAGGTAGCACGAATGATGAAGGATTTGTCAAAGGAAGCGGGTTAATGTGAGGTATATATATAGGTTAAAAGGTTGGGATCTAGTGTTTAGGTGGTGGATAGAAGAACGCAGAGTTAATAAATCAAGAATATAGGAAGGGTTTTTGGTTTTTAGACATTGGAATATGAAAGTATTCACACGATATTATTACTGGCAGGATAGAAATTTTTTGAAGGCTGTACATTGTCTTCAACTCACCAGCCAGCTCTTGGTACTAGGATATTTTCGTTGATATGGTTCTCTGGTTGTTGTCATCTAGTTGTATTGCAACCTGAAATATCTTTGCTTATTTTTTTTCCAGATCCATTACTAAGCTATCCGGTTTGTTGTGGAGAACTGTATGGTCAGTTATTATTTGTTCGGCCCAATATAATTTATACCTCTCTGACATCATTATTCTGATGGGTCTATATTTATAATAAGGCACCACTTCTTTTAGCATTCCAAACATCTTTCCGAATTCTTGATGTTCTGCTACATGATTATTTCTATTATTATTGTTGTATTTATTTTCTCGTTTGAGATTTCAAAACTACCCTATCATTGGATACCCGTTCCTGGAATATACAAAATCATCTAGATGAATCTTGTTCATGATGATGATTCCTTAGATAACCCTTTGAGATCCTTCTTCTTGTACACGAAGAGACGGTTTCAGATCACCTCAGTTCCTGTTATTAATGCATTTCGAAAGGACCCGATGTTGGATATTACGATTGATGTCACCACTGCGCTTTCCAAATGACACAATCGCATCAATTCAACCGCAGGTTCCTGATATCTCCGAAGATTCTCACCGACAATTTAATTCGTATTATTTTTATTAACAATGACATCATTAATGCGTGCTGTCTTCTCACACGAATTTATAATAAGTATATTTATATTAAAATTTATATCTGTTGAGCGTCGGTAACAATGACAAAAGGCTTGTCCAAAGTCGATATTATTCTACGATTTCATGGCTATCATACAACTCAATAATGGTATTATTATTATAAAAACATATCTTGGAGTTCCGTACTTAAGATATTAAAAAAGGTTTTGCAAAACTTTTTTTTTTTTTTAAACTATTTATTGATATTTACAACTGTACATCTATATAATATAAGTAAATTTGAGGAAATGATTATAATGACATGTAAATCACTTGTAAAGAAGTACTCACTAATAGCACTTCAAAGAAAAGTTCTACACTAGAAGGTCTGTTGGCCATCTTCTTTTCAGACGCCTCGGTGGGTTATCAGGTATCGAATGAGAAGCAAGTTGGGAGACTAATGGATTCGTGTGGGTGTGCAGTTTACTTTGAAAGGATTGGTATCTGGTTTGGGCTAAATCAGCAACATATAGAACATTGAGGTCTTTATGGATAAGTTTATTCGTGACAAAGTAAGGAGCATTGAACGATTTTTCGAAGTATTTTGGATTGTAAGGATTGGATTCGAGAAGAATTAGATGGTTTAGTGGAGCTAAACCAAAGCTCAACTCCGTATGTTTATATAGGTCTAATAACTGTCTTGTAAATGAGTCTCTTGTAATTTATTGGGAAACTTTGAACGTTTGTCTAGTAAATGTTGAAGTAGTCTGTAACGACGGGCAGTTTCCTGTCGTTTTAGTCTTTTGCAAAACTAAACTTTAACTCTTTACAGTAAATAGTCAATGGGCAGAAAGTTACGGGGAATTAATACAAATATAATATATTCATAATATTAGAAGATGAAGTCAGGAGATACCGACGTTTCGACCTTCCTTGCAGTTCATCTTCAGGGCTAAAAATAAAAACAAAAAAACTAAACGTGATCAAAAGATAACTGACAGATAACCACTCAGGGGAAGAGACAATCGATGACTGATATAAAAATGTCTTGATTAAAAAGAGACTTTTTAAAATAAAACTCTCCTTAGTGGTTTGGTCACATCTAGTTTATTTTTATTTTATTTTATTTTTTTGTTAATATTAGCTTTGAAGAGGACCAGCAAAGCAGTAAACTTTTACAAAGTTTTTATAAATACAAAACTATTATAATACCAGTAACAAAAGCAGAACGATACGGTTACATCAGGCTTACACATGTTAATAATTATTTAATAATAGTCTTTATTTAGACCTGTTGATTAATAGCTTTATGGCCGCATTCTTTCCGAGTCATAAAATGTAATTAAATAAACAATAGTCTATTATATTATTCCTCACGTGATTATTTTAAAAGATTACGTATAATGTATTCAATCTCTTGTTTTCCTTCGCTTTGTTTCAACAACCTTCCTAAGCAAGCTATATCAAACGATTGTCTCCTTGAACCAGTCGGCTAAAGAAAGAATAACATGGAACATATTTCAGGGGTTGCCATCTTGACAATCGATGGTCATTTATTTTCTATTTTTATTTCACTTACCTGTGATTCAGTTTTCAGTAAGAGATAAATTTTATAATTAAATAGCTTAATACTGCTGACCGTCTCTGTCCGTATTTTCTTTAGTTTTTTCGGCTTACCTGTATGATTGTATTGGACAGTAATTTTGTATAAACAAAAAGCGATAAAACGAAAAAAAATTATATATAAATGTCTAATTCAATTCTTCTTTTTTTTTTTCAGTTAAATAAATAAGGAATAAATGAATTTCAGTAATTTCATTTAAGATTTTCCCCTTTTTGTTTTATTGTTTATTCGGTACTTATATGTTTTACGGTCCGTTGACACCAGCGCTCATGTGTCACTTACCTCAACTATTTCGACATGTCAGGTTATGTTGCCACCGATGAATTTGAAATAGATTTTTCCTTTTAATATCACACATCACATCTTTAGGAAATGAAATAAATGAGAATCATGTAAAGAAAAATCCACTTAGACACAAATTAAACATTTATTTAAAACAATATTCATTAAAAAGTACAATATCTTGGAAATGCCAGAGTATATAGACTTTCATCTGTTTTAACATACATCCCTGGGCCTCCAATGGCTGACGAGCATCTCTCTAATTTAAATACACACATTTCTCTCATATAATTGCAATAATGAATTACTGTACACTGAGACATGTTCAGCTCTTTGTCTCAGAACTTGATGGAAGTCAGTTCCACCGACCAGCAATATATGAAATGCACTATAGTCTCCAAGGGTTAAGTACTGTTTCTTAACCAGGTATTCACTCCAACACCCAGGCTCTTGTTGCATCCATCTAATTCTTACCTGGAATTGTAGGTTCATATTATGCCCGTATTCACAAGTCATTTTCTTTGGAATGAAAAAATAGGATGGCTCATTTTTCATCTGTAACCGTTCGAAAAATCTTCAAATTCCAAGTCATACTGAAACAGACAGACTAACACACACAAGAATAATAAGCACAATTCAAAACACCTAGGGAAGGTTACGATACCAGTAAGGGAATAGTTGAGGTAAGTGACACCTGAGCGCTGGTGTCAACGGAACGCAAAACATACAAGTTCCGTTTATTGTGACAATTTACACTAATTAAAATAATGATAATTATTTTTTAAAAAGCCCCTACACTTAAAAATAGAGGTTTCACAAATGACTTTTTTTTTATAAAACCATAATTTTGAAGAGCCGGGAGGGAATGAGAAAGATCTGTCAAATCCAGGTTAAATTTCTTATTTCGTATTAGGAGTAACAGAGTCAAAAGGAACTCGCTAATTAGAACCTGACTCCTAACTGCTACTACTCTCCAAATATCAAACTATCAAACTACGCCCTCGCGTTCCCCCTAAAAAGTATCGCTTTCGACCTAATTGGTCACCGGTAAAACATGTTCCAAGTAAAACCCCGGAATAGTTTTCAATCATTCATCAATCTCTTCAAGAAGCTTCTAAGATTCCGTGAATCTTTCCCACATAATACCCATCAATTGTTACTCCCCCATCCTTCCACACCTCGATTATGGATACTTGGTATACGGAGGACTGTCTGCAGAGTTTGAAATGTGGATGACGATATTACCTAATAATTATGAGATTCATTTTTGGATTCCTAGCCGCCCTCACATCACTTACTGGTATACTGTGTTAAGGTAACTTTATCCAAGCTTCTGACAATACTTCCTTGAAACTTTCTATTGAAATCTGTAAAGTCCAAAATACCTTCATATATTTACGATATCCTTGCCAGTGCTAAAGACTAACACTCCTACAGCTACAGCATAGTGATCAAAAATTGCATTTTTCGATTTAAAAAAAAAAAAAAAAAAAGTGCAAAATATTACTCGTGAGCTGTTATCTGCTACGTAGAGCGGTCAAGAGAGTCATCTTATCGTTAGCCTAGTCCGATATCGATTCAGATATCGATATGCTTATTGTAAAGCAATTACATGTCGGATATTAAAAGATTATCAAGAGATCACTGCTAACAATAATGATAACCAATCTTATCTTCTTGCTTCTTAGAGGTTAAAACCATTAATCGAAATTTATTTTAATTAAATTGATAATGGAAATACAAAATTGTATAAAATAATTTGAGCTGAGGAACAGACATGAATTACGAAATAGATTTGAAAAACTAAATAGAGAAGTTGGTTGGGACGTACCGTCTCACACAGAGATATTCTAGGCGGCCAAAAGTCGATTTTATAAAATCCACAGAACGTAAAAAAAAAAACAAACAAGCTATTTATAAAGTTAGATAAACAGAGGACGTTATGTGGCCTTTGTCTCTTCCTTCCCTGCAATACTCAAGTCATACGATTAGTCATAAATGCCCAATTCCGTCAGGCCAACGGATCTCTTTCTGCTTTCTAAGTGTAATCTGTTCAGTTAAATGTGTTTTCTTATATTTAGTGACATTTTCCATGAAAATAGTTTTGATATGAAAACTGTAGGTGGGGACATATACTTTTGAAGTGGTTCTTATTTTATCAATTAATGTATCAGTACCATTTCGGCTGTTTAAAAATATTCTATTTTCCGTTTATTTTCAACCACATTTTAGCATATTTTAGTGTTTTTGTTGTACTTTTAACCCATGCCAGGAGGAGGTACTATCGAGTACTAGTCTACTACTGAGTACTAGCTAGTCTCCCACACGCATACAAGGCCTGTAGTATTCAATTTCATCACATTCACTGATTGTTACCCAAATAACTGGTGTGAATCGAAATATGAAAGAGAAAAAATAAATAAATAAATATGTTGTATTGTACTTCAGGGTGCGTTATTCTTAATGTATTTGAAAGATTAGTTTTTTTGTAAAATAATAATGACCAAATCAGCAGCAACTATCCGCACCATTTTGACTTTAGTGGCATCAAGCATGACAATGAGAAAATTACAAAATATTAAATTAAATATTAAAATCCTTTAACGGGATCTTTAAATTTTTAATATATATTCATTGGTTCAAGAGTAAGAGGAATGACCCAGAAATCAGTTAATGATATAATACAGGGACAAAGCTTCCCAAAGTTGAAGTAACATTAGAATGAATGAAGAGATCTTTTCACTATTGACCAGTTAAAGGACACGAAGTACCAATTTTCCTGTTTAAAATCTGAATTTAAACAGAGGTGGAAGGAAGCTGGTAAAAAAAAAAAAAAAAAAATGGTTAAAAATAGACGATTGGTTGCTGAAAACTTTTAAAATACTTATTTTAATTATTAAAATTCATTAAAAAAAAAAAAAAAAAACCTTGTTCTCACTTTAATATACGCGAATGTGTGTAATGCAGTCACATTAACATCAACCATGAGGTCCTACATTTATGGCGTAGCCTTTAAGGAATTCAATGATTTGATATAAAAAAAAAAATTATGTTGATACCGAAGCTCTTTCTATTGGTTTATCCATATTGAACGGCAATTTTTTTCTGTTCGAAAGCATATTGCATCTCACATATTAGCTTCATGTAAAAAAAAGTGGTAGCTAAGAACAGATACTGACAAAGCAATTGTTATGCAAAGGAAAAATGAAATCCAAGAATAATTCATTCAAAAAGCGGAATGGATTGTGGATGGTCCTTAAAGCTGAATTTGGCAACACTAAAGACGGTAATGCCTGCAAAAGATTTATTAGACGCAGATATCACTGGTGTTGATTGCAATTTGTTATAGCAATTTTAAGACATCATTGATGTGAAATCAAGTGGGCACAAGGTTCATTTACAAAGTTTGAAAACGGACATTAAATATCAAAATTATATAGAAATCTTTATCCATCTACGATGTATAATTCTTATTCACGTAGCAACTTTTGAAAAGAAAAAGCACTGTTGCCAAAAGGGTTGCTCTCCGAAGAACATACATTTCAAGCTATACCGTCAGAATTTTATACGAAAATTTTCCTGGGAGGAATCTTAAAGTATATTAAATAAACATTAATTTTCTTTTCTTTTTTTTTTAATAAAATGCCTGAAAATCACTTTTTCTTAGCTTAATATTTTTAGTAATTATATTTTCGGCAGTTAATTGGGACTAAATTAATATAATTTACCTATTTCTCTCATAAGTGTTTTCACTTTTTTTCTATTCTGTCTATTTCTATTTTCGCAGTGATAAGAAATGTAAAAACAAAACGAATATAGATATAGACCATTGAGCCTTAAAAGCAGGTAGGTAGAAATAAATTATTTTTAAGACTATCGATCTAGTGAAAACACTATGACGAAGAAATAGGTAAATTATATTAATTTAGTGAAATGTATTGTTAAGTAAAATGAAAATTTAATATATAAAATAATAATTTAGTTTGCAGCCTAATGCTGGGAAATGTATCCCGAAACATGTCATTATGATAATAAATAATACAAATTTTCATTGCTTGCTTATTGAATAATTTGCCTCTTCTACAAACTTTCTTGTTTAAAAACATATCAAATTTATATAAATAACATCATATAAACTAATTGATTATTATATTAAACTATTTTTTCTTGTTACAGTCTAAACTCAACTGTGAAGTCCTCAGCGATGACTTGGCCTACGAGGTGCGGTGGGCCGTGGCTGGTGACAGCATTGTGATACAGCTCGTAGCTAAACTAGGTAAGCACTTTTTAATAATATTTACTTAGTAATATTAAATAATATAATTTAGATATAATGTCTATTTAATATATAATATTATTTTTTTATATTGATCATATTGGTAAATAGTTATCATTTGATTTATGGTAGAATTATTTGATCTTTGAAAGGGGTTGTACAAGGAATCTATTTCTTTCAGACTGAAAATGGGATCATATTTCTTTATTTCTTTATTGTTTACTTCATCACTAAGAAGAAGGATCGATGCTTTGTGATTATATTGATAGGTATATTTGTTCATTTTAAAGAAAATAAATTGATCGTACCATTTTCCAAAATTAGAGAAACCTTCGATATTAGGAACTCGATTGACCGAATATCGATCAACCTAACCTACTATTCTTTATTTAATTTTCTTCTTCTTCTTCTTTCGAGTTCGGCCATCTGTGGACCATGTTCAACAATTCATTCCTTACTCTTTTGTTCTTTCCAGTATTTCTTCATCACCTCTGCCTGATATTTTCTTTCATCTGACCACTGTCTAGTAATTTTTGTTGTAACTATTTCTGGAAATTTGATATTGTTGACTGCTGTACGATATTCGTCTTAGTCCCAGATTGAATCCCGTTGTATATTTGCCACTATCATACCTACTTTTACCATCCGTATCCATCTATTCGTTTTCAATTTGTGGAGGCTGTGAAAATTTTCTTTGTTAGTCTTCTCTCATTCATTCTCATTAAATGTCCATTTAATGTCAATCTACGTTTCCTCATTGCATCACTTAATTTTTCATTGTTTTGATATTTTTCTGTATTACTTTTTAGTTTAAAACCTTCTTAATATCTTTCTCTCCTCGTTTTCCATATTTTCAATTTCTCCTTTTTGGTTGAGAAACAAACATTCAGAGGCATATAAGCTTTCAGCCCGAACAACTGTTTTATAATGGCGCAATTGATCTTCAATAGAAAGATTTTTTTAATTATATATATCCAGTTTTATGGAAGACGAATTCCATTTTGTTGGCTCTTGTGAGATTTGCTGCTATGTCTAAACCATTACATTGAATTATTTCACTTAAATATTTTGCATTAATCATATGTATGATTATTTTTTTCACAATACATATGATTGCACAAAAAAACATTATGCGATCTATGTACGAGCATTACTACGGGAAGGCTCTGGATTGGGAGGACTGTCTACTAGGAAACGAAGCGTCATTAACAATTTCTCATCAACAAGAAGGGTCTGCTGGTTTGGAGGAGGCACTACAATATTTCGGAGGCAGAACTGGTGTAAAATAGTTTGATGTAATGGTTTTTTGATAGTGGGAAGATTTTAAATCATAAACAAATTTGATTTATATATTTAATTAAATTACTTATTTATACTAATGATTGCACACATGATAGGTATTATTTTATACAATCAATTTCAGGAAAGTGAAACTTAATAGACTGAAGATTAACCATGGCAGAACCAATAAATACCTCAATTTAATGGCACTAGCTCAAAAATAAAAGTTCTCATATTAGATAGTGCTACATTGGCAATATAGGACTTGTGTTAGCAAGTCTTAAAGTCAAAAAAAAAAAAAAAATAATAAAATTTTTAAAAAAATATTATTTTGTTACAAAAAATATTTATTTATTACATCAATTGACCTACTTTATTTTTTCTTATTTATATTTCCCTTACTTTTTGGAATATCGATTAACAGAGGATTTGATTATCCGAAGAATCTAGGTCCCAATACCTATGTTTTTCTCTAGAATCTATGGAATCGATTCATCCCCCGTTTAAATTATCGAGATGTTTGTACTATCGAAACTTCTGTATTAGAGTCGATTTTAAAGTGCTTGTTGGAAGATTTCATCATGCCTTGCCGAGGTGCTTAATGTCTTATTGATGTGGATCACGTAACTCCAAGTTACGTATAATGAGGAATTACTTTGCTTATTTTTACATACGTGAAGGATTTCCCTAAATTTCGTAATATTTTTTCAGGTGAGTATTATCTTCCATGATGGCTTATTTCCTTCTCTCAGCTGTTTATCTCTTTACATAACAGTTGTGGTGATGCTTCATCTCTGGCTTAGTGTTCTGCCTTCATATTCTATAACAAAAAAAAAAAAGGAGAGTTTTGGAAACGTTTATTATATTAATTGTGTTTTATATTTCATGTTTATTTTCATTTATAATTTTGTCCTTCATAGAACACTAAATCGACAAGAAACTGCGCTTCGTTTTCTTCTTTCGTTGACTTCTTCAGCATTTACTATATAAACGTTCAAACCTTCCGATTAATTACGTTACAATAGATTGTAAGACAGATCTTTGGGGCCTATACTTTTTAATCTGATTGATGAGTAATTGTCAATATGTCAGTTTCAGTCCTTCGTAACGTTGTATGTCGAACGATTCGTTTCAATACTCCGTTCTGAAACTGTTGGAGTGTGATATGTTTGCTTACATCAAACATGTTTGTTGATTTCGACCAGTGCTTTAATTTGTAGTGCTAAGCTTTAACAAACCATAATTAAATAGTTTTGAAATACTTTGACCTAGAAGGTGGTGGGTGGTGGATGACCCCCATGCAGCGATGGCGTGAAGGTTTGCTGCGTGAAGGCCCTGCAGCTTGCAGGCTTGCAGTCTTGATGATCCTAGAACATGATCCAACCAGTAATTGTGCCAAGGTTCGACTCCCGCCTACTGATGCACTTCCCCTATACTTCACTTTACGAGCCACCGATCGGGGCTTTGAGGTCGTAGAGAACTTGTATCCATTCTAATATTTTCCACAGTTTTCCCATAATAAAGTAAAAATATCCTAAATAAGTTGTTTTAAACAAAATAAAACAAAAATATCAACATTTAAAGGGGGGGGAAAGAATTTTTTTTCTTTTAAATTACCAAGTTTTCTATAAAAAAAACTCTATAAATTTTGCTTGGTAAAATTCTTTCCATAAAAAGTGATATATCGATAACAGTGAAGTTTGAAAATTGACCTATAAGTGGCGAGTGCCATTCTATATGAGAGGTTACACACGTACAGTGTTATATAAAGCTTGAAATTGATAATCAAATTTGTTTGTTTGTTTATTTCGTTTAACGTCACTTTTTGCTGCTATGGCTAATAGCACGATGCTACGGTGGGAGTCTTAAATTTTGCCTATACAGGTATAATTAGGATAGGGATCTTTAACGAGTACCTGACATCGCACAAGCTCGGGACCTCCAATTTACGTCCCTTCCGAAGGACGGCATAGCTAAGGAGTTTTTACTCCTTTTAAAAAATCCTAAGGTCATCTGCCGGGCTGCGAACCCGCGATCTTGGGTTTAGTAGGTTGCTATGCTAACCACTACACCACAGGTGACCCCTATAATCAAATTTACTTATATTCAATTAAATTAATAATAAAAGATTTAAATATGTGATGCACCACTCTGCAATAGAGTTTGCAATGGTAAAACTACGGAACCCATCTGTACTAAATTTTAACTAAATCATGCTTATAAGTTTAGCAGTAATAAAATTTACAATAATAAAAATTAAAATGTACGAGGGTAAGTCAATAATTATCCGCAATATAGTTATATTTTTGTTTAGGTTGGCAGTACTGTACTTTTGTGTTGATGGCGCATGCTTTGTTTATTCGTTGTTATGTTTATGTGCGTATCAAGCTGGTAGGTTAGTTTTGTTATCGCTGTCGTGCTGTTAATAATGGCCGGTCCACTTTCTATTTGCACCAAAGAAGAGCAACGTTCAGTGATCCGTTTTTTGTGGTCGGAAGGTGTATCAGGGGCCGAAATTCATCGAAGACTTTTGGTACAGTACGGGAACAATTGTTTGCCACAACGGAGTGTCTATGAATGGATTGAAAAATTCAAAACACAGTGAACAATAAACAGTGAACGTTACAGTGAGATGCTTACTGCTAAGCTGAAGCCTGCAATTCGAAGCAAACGCCGAGGACTGCTGTCAAAAGGCGTTGTGTTGTTGCACGACAATGCCCGTCCGCATACAGCTGCCCACACTGTAGAAACGCTCGCTTCAGAAACTCAATTTTGAAGTATTGAATCATCCTCCATATAGTCCCGATCTCGCTCCATCTGATTTTCACTTGTTTGGTCCACTCAAACAGGCAATTAGGGGCCGTCGATTTGCCTCGGACGAAGCATTGAAAGAAGCGGTGCATTCCTGGCTCGCATCTCAACCCAAAACCTTCTTCCATGAGGGCATCAGGAAACTTGAACAACGTTGGACCAAGTGCGTTGAAAAGCAAGGGGACTATGTCGAAAAATGATATACTTGTAAGTTTCCTATTTCATTTCAATAAAATTTTATAACTATATTGCGGATAATTATTGACTTACCCTCGTACAATGCTAGAAATTGTCAGGTTAGAAATTAGAATCCAACCAGATGAAGTCAATAAAAAAATTTTTTCGAATTAAAATTATTACCAAATTAAAATGTCGTTTTCGATATTGTGAGCAAGAATATGATTTATAAGCCTTTAGTTGTAAACACTCAAAATGCAGTCCATTATCCGCTAGGATTTCTTAATAATCTGTCCATCTGGATTACAAACTCATAAAATAATATTAAAAATTGGATGTGTAATTACGCTTTTATGAAATATGCAGAAAAAAAAAAAAAAAAACCTAATCAGTGCAATTTTGACATGGCTAAAAATTATTGCTATGTGCGAAAATATTATTGAAAAAGTAATACTCAATTTTATATTTCTATAAAAGATTTTTATCGATAGGTATATAACACTTCGATAATTAGTTAACATTATCTGAGGTCTTTAATTACAAGAGTGGGCGAAGCCGCGACAAAAGTTGCTAGTATATAATATATGTATTATTTTATTTTTTTAAATGTGAGAAAAGAAATCAAACTTATTGATACTCAGCTAAGGAGGCAAAATGAAAAGGACTTCTCAAAGATTTCAGGGCCTAGAGGAGACTAAATGTGAAGAGGCGAAAGGGTCATGTGGAGATGGGTTGTTCTTTCTGTTTTACTTATGACTGTTTTTTGTTTTTTTTTCCCGTTGCTATTGGAAACAAATGTACATAGGAAATATTTATAGTCATTTAAATAAAAACTCGGATTGGTTTTGAACGATTTTATTAGTTCTAATGATTTATAAATAATTAATTTTAGGCTATTTTCTAAGTGATGTATTAGTTTCACTCCCACTTCACACCCATTATCATTCTTTTATGAGATATTATTTTATGTAATTTTTATAAGATAAAGCTTTCTCCGTATTCACATTTACGTATAATTGTGTTCAAAGTATTGAGTTGTGGCTTCGATGGCTGAGCACATTTTGCGCCCCCGGGACTTTACGTCGTGTGTCACAAATTAACTTAGGAATAAATAAATTTCAAACCGCGGAATGTATTTCGACCTTCCCACCCTAAACTAGAATTGATAATGTAACCTGTAGATAACCTTCATGCAGTAGATGATGATCCTACCTTTTACTAAACTTGATTAAATAAGATTATTCAATATACTTGTTTGATTTTAATTCTAAACTGCACAAATAAATAACAAACTGGTTTAAGATTAAAAAAAAAACTAAATAAGAAATGATTTTAAAACTTTTTTTTTATCATTCTGTAACATATTTGTGGCTTTCTAAAATAGTATTAGTAATATATGATGTAACAGTTACGGCCATGTAACAAGGTTATATAAACTTCAAAATTTAAAATTACTAAACAATACTCTCCTAATTATTAGGAATACGAAAATTAATTAACTAAGCATGTATACATTTTGAATAGTACTGAGTGTTAACGCCATTAGAATAAACTGTATTTTTTAAATTTATAGTGGTTGCATTAATTTTCAATTAGTTTTGAATTAGGTAATATAAAATATATTATTGGTGAGGTGAGCGATATAGAAGGTCGTTGCTGCGGCTGGAGGCTTTGGCTGCCGTTACCTAGCAACGGCCATATGGTAGTTAGCACAACTTGATAATTAGTTGTTTGGAGAGCAATACAAGATGGCGAATAGTTAGCGTCATAGTTAAAGGGTCCGCCCGCCGAAAAAGTGTAAAGTATAAATCTTATATTTGTTTGTTTGTTTAAGTACCATAGCCGTCCATGTTGAACTTTCTACTCAACTAACAACCGAAGGCTTTAAAGCCTGCTTGGAAAGATTTGTCTCCATCAATGGACGCCACTCTCTATAAATAAAATTTTATTCTAATGGCGTTAACACTGAGCCATTTGTTTTTTTCAATATCATTAAACAATGTTTAGATTCATTTATTCATTTGTCTATTGCTCTGCTGGCTCAATAGATTATCCAATGCCGACACATTTTACATTTCTTCGTGATCAATACTTTTCATAGCTTCGATGTCCTCTCAAGGTGGATTATACACATAAGTGATCTCAATGCGAGAAATCGTAGAGAGAAAGGAGTATACATCCAACTTGGTATAAAATCCGATCAAGAAAATGTAATAAGGAGACTGATAAACTGTTTCATTAGAGATCTGATTCCAAAATCCATCAGTGCATCTTAAATTACATAATGCGTTAATACGTAACGGATTTTATTTGATCTTCCAATTAAATATTATCTAAAGGTTATCAGTTACTATTTTACGATATGATTAAAAAAAAAAAATCGGCTTTAACTTTGGTTTTAATTCAATTACATTTCTCTTATTGTTTATTTGTAATATTCTTATTTTAAATATTTTTTTAAATTTTCTTATTGATACTTCCAATTGAATAAAACGATTATCTCTGAATATAAATGTGAATGACAGAGAATATAAAAGTGACATTTATTCTTTATAAAGTATAAATCCGGCGTTGGTCGCTAGCCGATGTGGTACACCTTTAGACGCTAGGTGAGCATTTCTCTCACTTCTTTGAAGTTCATAAAAAAAATGCAGTTTTATGTTGCCAAATAAACGGTAAATACATGTCATAAAAATGTATCAATAATTGTAGTATGCAGCTTAAAAATCAAAAATATATTTTTACAAAAAAGATATTCATTCTATAAAAAAATAACAAAAAAACTAACCAAACAAAAATTAAATATTTTGCTATTTACATAATAATGTGTTATTTATCAGCTAGATCATTTTCTTCTATTTTCATTCCAAATTGGAACATTACACTTTTACAATTTTTTATCGTTTTTCTTTTTTTTTTATTTCATGGGAACACCTATACCAGATCTATTTTGTATTGAATCGAGCAGCCACGAACAAGAATCTGGAATATTATATTTCAGATTCCTAGTAAATGATTGAAAAATAATATAAATACAATTCACGACGATTTAACAACTAATTACTTTCAATTTATCTTCTCAACTGGTTTTTTATCCAACAAGTCAAGCATGTTAGATCCATGACTCATTTTGAACCCAAATAATCACTAATCAATCGAAAGAAATAAAAAAACTCGCTTAGTAAAATGTCACGAATAAACTTCACGAGCGATAAGCTGCTACTGAGGAGTGTGGACATTTCATTTAGAGGTATATTTAAAAGGCGGTATATCATGCTATGAAATGCTGCGAGTTTGTGTGTTAGTGTATAATATGTGTGTTAGAAGCAAAATACACGGGAAAAACCGGACGATCGGTAAATCAAAGAGTAAATGAACCAATAAGAGCATACACTAATAAGACCCAAAATTCCAATTTAGCTATCCATCTAAATAAAAATAACCACAAATTAAATAAAGACTCGGGAGTAAAAATATTACATCAAGTAGAAAATAGCCTAAAATTAAATACTTTTGAATCACTATAAATAATAAAATCGTTTAAAACCGATCCAGATTTTTGTTTAAATGATCAGATTAACATATCGAATAGAATTTTAAATTTGTTTCCCATAGGAACGGAAAAACCCAACGAGTCATAAGGGAAACCCCATTGTAAATCTAAAACTTAACGTACCTGCCTCCCCCTTTTACTTCTCACAAATTCAGTGTTTTAGTTACCTCGAAGGTGAGGTAACTAAATGCTTGATTTCTTGTCTTATCTTTTTTTTTTTAAAAACTTTAGTATAAATAATCTATGTAACATAGTACTGATGTGTTGTAAAAAAAACTTTAGTATATATAATCTATGTAACATAGTACTGATGTGTTGAAAAAAAAAAATTTTGTATGTTTTAGAACTGAAGATGAATGTTTAGCATTCGAAACTAGTTTTCAAATAAAATAATCTCAATAGAAGTGGCACTTAATTAATCAATCCTAATTGTAATGGAGAATAATTTTTGTTGAATAAAATGTTTCGCTAGGAGCAATATTGATTCCAATGAATAAATTCACGCTTTGCCTGTTTTTGTTTAATTTTTGGGGCTTTTTTGACTCGCTCTGCCTCTGTTGGTGTTGTTCGGATCGAAAATTTGCCGACATTTTCTTTATCAGAAGCAGTACATATAAAAACAGTAGATTATATATAAACATATCCATGACCTTATGTTTTTCCCTGTAAGGGAGAAATTATGTTTTATTTCTTCAGGTTTTGCAACGCACCCTTGCCCACGGAAAATAATACAACGATCACTTTATTAAGAGGAGTCATAAGAATCCTCTTTGCATGAATTATTTGAGAGGCCTATTTCCAAATGAAAATTTAATGCAATATGCAGAACTATTTTCTTTCAAATTTTCATTTGGAAACAGACTCAAATCATTCATAGCATCAATTTCATTTTTCATTCATTTGTTCAATTAAATATAACCTATCAACTAGAATATTATCCTCTTATAAGAAATAAACTAATTGCTAGTTTATTTATTTTGTTATGTTATTAAATTTTATTAAAGTAATTTTATTCAAGTGTGAGCCGTGGCTACTTGATTTGGGTAAAGTTAGCATATCACTACTTGTCGGTAGGCCAATGAAACATCTGTTTTTTTATTTTATCTAAAAAAAACAAAAAACATATGATATTCAGCAATATAGAGAGCACATGATTTTCATTACACACTTTATTTCATATGTTTTCTTTATGTGTGAATTTTGAATAAGTTTAGTAAATTATTTTATTTAACAAAATTTAGTATTTCGAATGTTGAACATCGTCAGTTCTAAAAATATACCAAAAATATTCAAAACCTAAGCACTTTTCTACAAAGATGATCTATATTATTTTTTTTTGTTTTATATATATATTGGGTTGGTAATTAAGTCCGTTCGGTTTCTGACAGTAAAATACAACTCCGTGTATAATAAATAAAACATTTTTTAATCTACAATATATTCACCATTATTTAGTATAACTTGCTCCTATCTTTTAATCGATTGCACAATGCCACGTTCATAGAACGTCTGGGGTTCATTGTCAAAAAACTGATCCAAGTGGTTTTGGAATTGCTTTACATTCATGGAGTCCTTCAGAGACCGGAATAAGTGATAGTCACTCTCAAAAGGTCCCATCCAAAGCTAAATAATTTATTGCGAGTGACCAAAGATGTGAGAGGCCTTCCGCTGTCTTGGTGCAAAAAACAACACCTTTTCGATTTGCCAGTTCTGGGCCCTATTTTTTTTTTTTTTTTTTAATTGACTTATCTATGTTAATTGCGAACAGTATAGAGTTAAATCAATTGTTTGTCCTGATGGCGATAGCTCGTTTCAATTTATTTCGAGCGACCAGACCGTGGAGCGTCATTGATGTCAAAATTTGGCCAGAAAGAAATTTGGCGAACCAATTTTGACAGGTGCGTTCGTTTTATAGGATAAATACTACAATTTTTTATGGGCTTCTGCAGGATGGCTACTTTTTTAAAAATAATACAGCAAAATATGCCGATAATAAATGATATTTTTTTCTACGTTCACAGTGCAATAGCATTCACAATACTAAAGTTATGTAAACAAGATTTTGTATAAATGTATATTGAGATATTACAAACAGGGTAAACAATCCACCTTAGGGATTAATTCATCAGATAATAAACGGACCATAATGATATAAAAATAAACAGAAAAACCAAAAGGACTTATTTGCCAGCCCAATATAAGACAAAATGGTGATAGTCAACAAAAGAGGCAAAATGAAAAGTGCGTTTAACAGATATCAGGGCTTAGAGCAGACTGAATGTAAATAGGCGACAGTGTAAGATTAATAGGTGGGTTGTCCTTTCGGTTTTCCCTTTAACTGATTTGAAACATTGATCTCGTCGTTCAAACAAAAATCAGGATTAATTCCGAACGATTTTATTACTTCTAATGATTCGTAAATATTCAATTTTAGGCTATTTTCTACTTGATGTATGAGTGATACTACATTCTAATTTTCGTATCACAACTAATTTAGGGTAGTATTGTTTACTAAATTCAAATTTAGTTTATATAACATTTACTGGAAATATGTTATAAAATTATCAAAAAAATTTTAAAAGCGTTTCATGTTTTTTTAATCTAAAAACATTTAGCTCTTTTGTTGGAAGTTTGGATATAAAATCGAATAAGTAAAGTCTAAGTTTAATCAAATGTAGTAAACGTAAATAAAAGGGAAATATTTCAAATTCTAACCTCAATGCTGTGTTGTTTGTTGTGGCTTAGCGCCATTTAGTAATCCAACTAGGGTTGGAAGGTGAGGTTGTCCTATAGCACAAACCTATAGGTTTATCATACATATGGTTAAGGTGCTGTAGTTAAAATCGGTACAGATTGGTTCAGTGGTTTTCGTGTTTAGTGACCACAGAAAAAAAAAATGGCTTGTCCCTTTATATAATTACATAGATTAAGTGTTAAGAAACTTAGTGATTTTATTCAGGCCATAAACTTTTTAATTTACTTATATAATAATGTTACTTTTGTACATTATTATTGAATACATAATAAGTACTATTTTGTTATTAAATTGATATATGTATGCACTTCTTCAATTGTTCTACGTTATTATATATATACCCTTACTTTTTTGGGGTCCAGAATAACAGACGATTTGGTTATCCGAGCCTTTCTCGGTCCCGACTACATCGGTTAAGCGAGTCCCAACTGTAAGTATATTCATTACAGTGAAGTAATGTTTGACACTTTAGCATTCTCGTAATATCATCCGCTTAGAACCTTGGCCTGGGCTGGTTCTTTTGACCTACGGAAAGAATGTCCACTATATTATCCTGTTCTACAATAGGTCTTGGTAACCTTTAGGTTAACGCTTCCATCCTGCCCTTGTCGGAGTACGTATGGACGTTAAGCCACAACAAACGACAATTATTGCAATAATTAAGTCTATTTGAAGTTTTCCGATCGACAAGTTAAGAGGTGACACATGATATCAGTCTTAAAGATCGATATAAGTTGCAATCGATACTTTACCGAACACATTCGATAGTTCTAATATAATTCTAATAGAATCAATCAATAAAGATGATAGAAGTAAGATGAATATTGGGACGGATCAGGGGAGCTCTGAGGCTGAGGTGAAAGGATGAATCTCCCAGGAATTACTTAATGCATTTCATAATTCCAAACTCAAATGTCAGATCTTCTTTCTAAAATCCTTCGAAATCCATGGCCTCTTCGATCTAGGCATCATGGGATCGAGTCTTATATTTTGTAATTCATATTGTTAATTTAACAGGAAATAATATTAAGTGAATATTATTTAAATTATGGATGTGTCGATTCCAAATGTCGATTCTCGATACGGATTTTGGTCCCAAATTTCTACCAAAATCGCACAATCGGTTTTCAGGGCTGCAAAGTTGTATATTGACAACCCAGGGTTGGAGTTAGCTAACGGTTGGAAGAAGGGGAGAAAGTCCCTTTTTGGGGTTTTTTCGATTATATCTCGAAAACTGTAGAATCTAGAAAAATATACTACCTAGCAAAATTAAAGCTAATTAAATTTCCAATAAAATTGTTTGTATACATATTTGCCCAATTTGTAACGGTTTTCAAGATATACGTTATTAAAAATTGATAATTTTCTAAAATCTCACAATTTGTCAAACGTTTCCTTCAAGTGCCAGGAACGCATACATAAAGTTAAAGTAAATATAATACTCTATGTTTTTTATATTGATATTTATTCTGAAAAATTTTTGTGGAAGGCTAGAAGCAAATGTTTGATAAAAAGTGAGGTAAAAATTCTTTTCTTTTTTTTTTCGAAAATTTCCGATTTTCAATAACGTATATATTAAAAACCGTTGAAAGTACGACCGATATGTATTGAAAGGAAATTTAATTAGCTTTAATTTTGATTTGAAACATATTTTTTTTAGAGTCCACCGTTTTCGAGATATAATCGTAACCAAAAAATGGGATTTGAGTGGTTATGGAGCTTACTATGAAAGGATATGTATTTGGTTTGGACTAAATCAACAACTTATGGAACATTAAGGTCTTTATGGATAAGTTTATTGGTAACAAAGTAAGGAACATTGAGGATTTTTCGAAGGATTTTAGATTAGCAAAGATTAATTGCAAGATGAATTGGGTGGTTTAGTGGAGCCTCAAAGCTCCACTCCGTACGTTCGAATAGATCTAATCCCAGTCATGTAAATAAGTCTTTTGTAATTAATTGAGAGGTTTGATCGTTTGTCTAGTAAATGTTGAAGTCCTCTGTATTTGTAAAATGAATTTTTTTTTTTTGGTACTTTTTCAGCACTTATATTCAAGTAGTTTATATATCAATTGTATACCATACTAGCTGAAAATACCCCGCTCCGCTACGGTTTGATATCATTAGGATGAAGACAACTTAAATTAGTAAAAGTTCAGCTTAACGTTGATAATTATAATTCCTTAAATAAATCTGAACAATTCCATTCTTAGAATAATTTCAATAAGTAAATTTGACAATTTGCAAAAGTTAATTTTATATTATTTTGATAGCCATCCAGTGAAGCTTCAAGGCAGCACTACCATCTTACCCAGCTCCGATACCAGACCATCAGCTTTTCTTATGGCATACTTTAAGTGAATATAGTCTCAAGTTCTCAACTTTTTTGAAGAAAGTTTAGTCTTTCTGTTTCTATTTTTGCGTACATATCAAGCATAAATTGGTTGAGGAGATTACGGAATTAAAGTAAATAAGGTTCTTCACCTCCTCGCTCCACTAACATTTAGGCGTAAAAATCAGCTGCAGACACAGTTTTCTTAAGTGATGTATTGGAGTTCGGGTCACGCTGAGGGATGTTAATACTGTACCTTTCTTCTCCATGGTAGAACATGATACGATACTAAAGAGAATCATACACTTGGTAGAACTATTTATTCTTATCTGTTTTTTGTCCCTACATCGAACTGGCCTTACACCACCGTCATCACCAGAGAACATAAGTCTTTTAACCTCCTCTTTAACATAAGTCTTTTAATAGCTTCTCTTCACGAAACAACTCAAACTTGTAAGTTGTAAGTAACCTCTGCAGCTACGATGAGTTCACAGAAAGTACCAATATTATAAGGTTTCGACATCGATCGTATTTTTTGTTTGTTTACAACTATAAGGAACTTAAACGGTGGTCAAAGTTTGCGGCTTAAAGATCTAACCTATTTTTTAACTTAGCTTATATCCAAATAACATATGATAATTAATCTTTTATTATTCACCCAATAAAAATTGAAATCGCATTTTTCGCAAATTAGCCGCGATCCAGGCCGATTTTTTAAAATTCCTTTCTTAGCGAGCACCTACGGCCCTAGAGGAATCTACATATCGAATTTCATTCCAATCTGTTCGGTGGTTTCTGAGATTTCGTGTTAAGTGAGTGAGTGGTATTTGACAAATATATAATAGATAATAATATTTATTTATAGATAATTATGACATATAATAAACTTATATATTATTTTTAGCTTTCATATGAATTATTTTTTGCAATAGATTTTTTATTTTAAACTGGAATCTCGTTATCGAGAAACGATTTCTTGGAATCAGTAACGGTATAGAGAATCGAAAAATTTTGATACCGACACATTACTAATCACAATCTCAATATATTTCATAGCGTTGCTTGCCCTTTGCCCCAGAGGACACAGACCTTGAGGTTGGGCCAGAAATACCTGAACTCTAAGTACCTTAGCATTGTACAATACTTTTTAGCTCTCTTGGTGTAACTGGCCTAGTTCCCACCGCCCTCTGCAATTAGCAAACAATAGCTCTTCAGCTTCTTGCGCAACGTCCGCGTTCCTCTTAAATAATAATTCATACCTCTTTGGCTTCGATTTAGTCAGGAATCTCTAAGGAGTTCCTCGCGATTTCTTTTTGTTTGGAAATCGTCATGTTGCCTTATCAATCAGTTCCTTTATGAAGTATAATAACAAAGGAGTATCTCTGAAGCAATTCCTGCGTGTGAAAAATGACTTCGAGCACTCGCTTAAGGTCCTTTTACATGGTCATATCCGTTCTCAGTTTCATTTCAGTTCGGAAGTGCGGTCCTTTTACACGATCTGTCCAGTTCTGACTATTCCCCGTCATTTTAGTTCTCATTTCTGATTAGAAAAGTGTAGTTGCAAAAAGTCGAGTTGTACGTAAAAGTTCACTAATTAAAAGTGTTCAACATATATATTGTTCATTCTGGTTTAAAAAGTACAGTGTCATCTAGTTGCAAAACCGGCCATCTCCAAAAAAACAAAATTTTTCAGGAAAGCTGATTTTCTGTTACATCACGCCACAACGAAGTAGGAACAAAATCTCTTTTTTAGTGGCATAAGGGTAGTGTGTTTGAAAGCACTTTTTGAAATGGATGGGGCAAGTGGAGCGGGTGAGTTACTCAATTTTTTTCATTTTGGATTTGGCCACTTTTGTAACTCATTTTGGAGTTGGCCTGTTTTGCAACGAATTAGAACTGAAAAATCAATAAATTTAATGTAAATGGTGGGTTTTTGGGATGCAAATGGACAAAACTTTCTTGAATAAGTGAATATTATTTGAAAAAAATTAACCTCTGAAATGTTGTGGTGTAACTAAAGCATCTAGACGGGAAAACTTTTTTAAATTAATTAAGTTTCGAAAAACTTTATTTAGAAAAATATAAACATTCAGAAATTTATACTCTTGCGGAATAAACATCTTCAACAGGCTCAAACATTTCTTCCTGATATTCTTCTTCATCCTTCTCATCTACTTCTCTGCTTCCTCCTTCTTGAGCAGCTGATGCTACGACGTCTTATAAAAAATCAAACGGTCGTCAGTCTCCCAGTTGAGCCCGAAATGTTTCACCAATAAGTTTTGGACATCGCGCAGTTTCAGGGGCTTCACCTGAGCACCTGGAACCACGGCCGAAATTTTACTGGTTGTGATGCCACTCTTACTCTTAGGCCTTCTTGATCTGGAACAGCAGGGCGATCTAGCGGATGTGTAGATGGCTGGTTTTGAAACTCACTGACGGAAAGGTTTGGCCGGTTTTGCAGCACACTGTGATTTTCAAAGGCAGGTTTAACAAGGATTTGACGGGTTGTCTAGATACATCTTTTGAATGGAACATGTATCTAGAAAAAAACGTATTTCTCAAAATTGAGGAGTTGACCAGTTTTGCAACTAAACGACACACTTGTGGTATTATACCATAACTTATGGATAAAGACCGCTTCATTGCAACAGCCTTAGCTTTAGTTCTAAAGAAAGAGCAGGGAAAAAAAGGAGGTAATGCAGAAAAGCTTCGGTTTCTTCAAATAAATTCATTCTCCCTTGTAAATTTAACTTCGTTTAGAACCATGTGATTGGTTGAATTATTTACGGATGAATGAGGAATCTTTTTGAAGATTCTTTAGAGTTGGCATTGAGATAGCGTTTGTCTGTTGTTTTCCACAAACACGGTGAACTTTTATACATTTTAATAACTTCATGTACATTGTGACAGATTAACCGTATGGGTGAGTCATAACGCCTTTGTTTACACAGGAATTATAAGAAATGAAACCAAACAAATAGTTCTTTCCATCCCGTCAGTTTTCAGTCTACGTTTCATTCCTTGTATCATTTTTTCATTTTTACAAATAGGGAAAACTGAAAGTCCGACTGAAAATGAAACTAAACTGAGGACGGATATGACCGCGTAAAAGGGCTTTAAAATAATCGAACCTCTCTATCAAATAAAAAATGTAGGCTGGTATTATCGGCACAAACTATTCGTATCATATATTTATTTCGTAGTCCTTGTAATGGCCAGCTTGTATACTCATGTCCTAACACTGTGCTAAGTAGTGCCGGGATCTCTATGGACCACAAGGGACCTCTGTAGTGGGGATAAGACTTGATTCGGGTTCTCCAGTCTCTGTTCGTGTATTTTCTTAGTGGCAGTCATATTTATACACCATGGTGTATATATTTAAATATATGGTAAACAATATATGGTAAATATATTTGTTTTCCTATTTTTGGGGTAAACCTGTCCATATTTAAGAAAAACTTATTTGATTTCATATAACAATAATTCATATAACTTATTGATAACAATGATTTTTTAATATTAAATAAAAACCTATAGTTAATATAAAATTACAGCTACATGTTTTTCTCCATTTATTTGGGGGAAAAAAAAAGCGAACATTGCCATCGATTGATTAAATTATTTCTAGTACAATCGATACTCGATTAACCTAGTAACAATCTTAGCAACCTTTGTACGAGCATTACTACGAGAAGACTGCAGGATGGGAAGGACGATATACTAGGAAACGAATCGACATTAACAATTTCTCATAAAGAAAGGTTTGCTGTGTTGGAAAAGGCTCTTAAATATCTGCAAGGCAGAACTGATGCAGCATCATTAGATATGACGGTTTAGGGCTTCGGGGATCCACTAAACCATCCAATTCATCTCTACGTCTAGGCCTTTTAAGGGTTTTATAAAGACTAATCTTAGTTATTTTAGAAAGTAAAGAAGATTTTATCTCTTAATTAATTCTAATAATTGTACAATATATTTTTTTTTTCTTAGCCTCTGAGGACTACGCAAAGAATTCACGTCTTTTGAGCCTTTTTATTTTCCATATCTGTTCAATTTTTTCACTGTGTGCTTTCTTCCTATCTTCTCACCATTTGGTTCCTGTTTTCATTTTCCTTTCTACTGGACAGGCTTCCCATTTGTCAACCTTATTGTGTTCTATCTGTTTTATCTCTCTCTGTTATTCGAGCTTCCCTAAGATTCTTCTTTACTTCAGTTATCCATTCCATTTTCTTGATATTTTCTGTATATTCCACAATCTGTTGTTGTTTTTTTTATAAAGAAAAAGGCGATGTCATTCATAAACCTACTTTTGTAATTTCCAGAGGATGGAGAGTACATGTCCTTCGGACTGTCCGGAGACGACAACAGGAGCGTGATGATCGGCGGGGACGTGGTCGTCGCCTGGGTAGACCAGAACACCCTCAACGGCTTTGCTCATGACTATTACCTCGACGCCAAGTCCCAGTGCGCAGGTACCCACGGGAGCTGTCCAGACTACAGGATAGAGGTATTGTGTAACAAGTATTCATCATTCATTCATATTAACTAACAAATATTCATTATATATACCGTACTTTCGAAATTCAACATTAAATCAATGGTCATCGTTTTCATAACAATATTTGGCCTTTTTTTTTTAATCGCGACCTTAGACCATATACCGAGACCCAATACATTGGACCACCAGTATTCACTGTCTTCCCAATATCCTTCCACTAATCCTCTCGCCGGCATTACCTCCTCAACTCCATGAACCCAGGTTTTCCTTTGGCGGCATCTTTTTCATCTCTCTTCCGTGACATAGTTGAACATTATCCTTGGCCATCTCTCTGGTCCCATTCTCCTTAGATAGCCTGACAGCAGCTGTTTGGTTTCAACGGTGTGAACTATATTTTTTTGCCGCCTTAACGATATTTCGTATGGCAAAATTAGTCACCCGTTGAATCCTGGAAATGCGACAGCTTCATCCCCGAAAATCCATTTCGACAGCCTGTTGCCTCTGTGCATCACTCGTCCCAACCATCTACATTTCCGAACCACAAAGGATTACTCTTTCAAAAAAACTCTTTTTGATTTCCAGTGAAACATCTGGGCATCAAAGTACATAGTTGATTTTGCCAATTCAAAATCCTATTCTCAAATGTAGAAGTACCTTACCATTAGATGTTTTGAGACTATAGGGTATATAATTAATGTCAACACTATATTATATAATATTATGTTTATACTACCATTATAATACTAATATTATTCAAAAGATTTAATATATTTTTCAAAAGGCCAAAAATTATATTTTCTGGCAAGGATATATCCTTCGGCCGTCAAAATTCGTTAGGTCCTGGCTAAACCCAAAATAGTATCCTTCACTAGGCTTTTATTATATGCCATATTATCAATGCATAATATTATTGATATTGTTTTATACTATATTAATATTAATATCCTGAAGCCACTAAAGGATTCTCGTTTCAGATCTGCCAGGATCTAACGATTTTCGACAGGCAAAGGATACCCTTCGCTATTACTCCCCGACGAATGAATTTTCTTCCTTTTGAAAATTTACTAAAGCTTTTCGTTTTTTAAAAGTACACTCAATGGTTTTGTGTGTGTACACTCTAGGTAAAAAAATCTTGAAATAACTTCGGTTGTTGGAAATAAAGACACGAACTTTTTTTGTCTTAAAACAACAATCCTAATAATTTATTTCCTAGACTTAAATAATTCTTCTTCCAATTCTGTAACAGTTCAGCTGTTGGATAATAACAATACATTTATTTTCTCTTTTCTTTCAAAAAAATGTATTAATGCATTATATACTAATATATGTAAGTAATACATTTTATAGAGTAATGCTGAAAGCGTTCGATTGTTGAACGCTGCCTTGGTGAACGGCTATTCGATAGTGACCTACCAGAGACCACTGCGCGCTCATGATGGCCTGGACAAGCCGATCGTAACCAACAGGAGCCAACCCGTCATCTGGGCTGTCGGTCCGCTCAACTCCAAGATGGAAGTTTCCTATCACAGCATCACTTCCAAAGGTAATAATTCTTTATATATTTACGAGAATTTCGAAATCTTTATACAGTGCACCTAATTTAGTATTCGTCCTTCTCCAAGTTCCTTTCTCATTAATACCTCCGTATATTCGCCGAAGAAGTTTTCTTTCAAACCTGAGGAAGACCTCCTCTTGGGCTGTAATATAAGTGAAGAGCCAGGGAGGAAAAAACAAGGTAGTCCAAAAAATAGTCAATTAAAAAAAAAAAAAAAAAATTAAAGTTTAACTCACTGTGCTTCATTTTCGAAACGTAAACAATTAATAGGACGTATAAAAAAAAAATGACCGTTTTATAAAATTCCAGAGTTCAAAAGTCTGTAAATATCTTAATGCTATTTATTATTTACCAATACCTAACAATCCCTTTAGAGCATTCTCTAAGCTTGGTTGTAACACTGGACTTCATAAAAAAAAAAACTCAGTTCAGTGTGAAATTATTGAATATGAAGGGGTAGGTGTCCTTGAAGAGCGCACTGCGCGGCGTTGGTTTGACAAATTTAGAATTGGAGATACGACGTTGGAAAGCAAGAAGGGCTCCGGGCGGCTATTAATGGATATTGATGATGTTCTAAAAGAAGCTGTTGAGTCAAATCGTTCACAAGTACTCGCAAACTTGCCAGGGAGTGTGCTGTGTCGAAAGATACTGTTAGTCGCCGTCTTCTCTCCATGGGGAAGGTGAAAAAGACCTGTAGACTGGTCCCTCACGAACTTACTCCTCAACAATCAGCAGTCGGACCAAAGAAAAGTTTACAGAACTTCATGGGTTTAAACTCCTGCCTCATCCACCATATAGTCCAGACCTCGGACCTTCGGATTACTAATTGTTTCGATCCATGGCCTATTTTATTCAAGGGAAAAAAATTGATAATTTTGCGGAAGTTGAAAATGCTGTCCAAGAGTTCTTTGACAGCCATCCCAGGGAATGGTATCAGCGTGGCATCGAGCAATTAGCTAGCAGATGGATAATGACGATAAATAACAATGGACTATACCCAAATAAATAATAATACAAATATTTGTTTCATAAACGGTCATTTTTATACACCCCATTATTTTTTCTACATCACGTATAAACCAAGATAATCGTTTACCTCTACACAAAATTTCAAAACTAAAAAAAAAAAATTCTTAATACTCAAGATATAACAAGGCATCATAAAACTGCTTATTGGTTGCGAAAAACAATGTAGTCGAGTAGGTACTTATTTGTTTGTGATCAGTAAATAGAAGGGTTTCGAGGAAAAACCCGGTAGTCCATCCTAGCCAGTAAGTCCCTATAAGGATAGTATCCTTCAGAGGCTTTAGACTTAAGGCAGGAGCCATCGTCACGGTTATATCAAGGGTCCAGAGGCGATCTCCAACCTCCCGACATATATGTTAGACACTGACTAAAACAGCCAAAATCCGAAGGAATAAACGGGAAGAAAGAGTGTCATATTAGGAAACGAAAATATTAAACAATTTTCAAAAGGACCACGAAATAACAATTTTCCTTCGTCAATAACCGTTAGATTCTGGCAAATCTCAAAATAGTATTATTTAATGCCCTGTTAAAAGGAATAAATAGGAAGAGTGAGTGCCATTTGTTAAAAACGTAGTACATACATTCATCCCACAGAACTTCTGCATTCCAACGCTCCTTCCTCTTCCGCTCAACCATCCTCTGGAACTCTATTTTTGTTGAGTTCCGGCAAGCGAAATCCCTGAAAACATTCAAATCTCTATTTCCAATACCTCATTCTTACCCAAGACGACGCTTGCTAACTATCTCTCTACCTACTCAGTTAAAATATATATTCTTGCATTGCTGAAATCAGATTCAGATACAGGTCTTCCATGATTAAGATTCCACTTAATATAAATTTACTCCCTCTGAATATAACATTTAGGTGGGGTCACCTGTGGTGTAGTGGTTAGCATAGCAACCTACTAAACCCAAGATCGCGGGTTCGCAGCCCAGCAGATGACCTTAGGATTTCTTTTAAGAGAGTAAAAAATCCTTAGCTATAGGACGTAAAATGGGGGTCCTGAGCCTGTGCGATGTCAGGTACTCGTCAAAGATCCCTATCCTAATTATACCTGGATAGGCAAAATTTAGGACTCCCACCGTAGCATCGTCCGATTAGCCATAGCAGCATAAAGTGACGTTAAACGAAATAAACAATAACATTTAGGTACCTCTATTGTACATAAAACTCTCAGCATTGTACCAAAAGAGTTTATTTTTCTTATTTTATCTCGTTTCTAGAGTGTCCTTTTATTTTCCTTTCTGCATATTTAACTATCTTCTATTTATATATTACTTATCAC
Source organism: Euschistus heros (assembly GCA_003667255.2). Lineage (NCBI taxonomy): Eukaryota > Metazoa > Arthropoda > Insecta > Hemiptera > Pentatomidae > Euschistus > Euschistus heros. The sequence goes on from RCWM02000237.1 coordinate 1,514,488, forward strand.
AATTTTATTATTTTCATTTCATTATGTCTCTGACCAAATGTAACTGCTTTTATTTCTGTATTTATTTGTTATTCTTAAGGGACTCTGTCCCAGAATAAAATTATTATTCTATTCTATTCTATTTAGATATCCTCTTCCGTTCCAGCTACTGCTGGGTCTGGATATTCTCTAAGCCTCTCCAACAGGGAAGATCGTTCTAAATCTCTTTTTCTTGTACTGTCCGCCGTTCTATTCCGCATCATTCTTCACCTCTTCTCACCTCATTAGCCCATCGTCTTCTTTGTCTTCCTCTTGGCCTTCTTCCAATTAAAATTAATTCTTCAATTTTCCTAGGTAGCCTATCCTCCATTCTATTCACATGGTCAAACCACCTTAGCCTCGTCTTCTCTACTCTTTCTCTATAACTATTCTCAACAATTCCTCTTCTCAACTCAATTAAAAACGTATTAATTAATTCAATTTTCAAGAGGTTGAAAATTAAATTGTCGGGAAGGAGTTGCCAAAGATATCTTTCGGCTGCCGGAAATCGTTAGATCCTCCAGTGGCTTTAGATTGGTCTCCAAGGACTTCAGTTTTTTTTTTTATCGATTATAAATTTTCTATTTAATGTGGTTTATCTATTTTTTTCCCCTATTGTTATGTGTAAGAAAATAAAATACGCTTGCTACACTACCATAAACCGGTGATTTAAAATCAACAAAAAGTGGACTACCATGCTTTTTTCCTCTGGCCCTTCTTTTATTATAATTTTGTAATTTAACTAACGAATGCTGAAGAATGAAGTTGAATAAACATCATTCATTTTGCAGGTAATGTGTTCTTGGACTTCGGTCGCCCACCAAAATGGAACTGTCCTATTCCTCAATCCGACTCATCTACCGATAGTTCCTCTGCCAGCGAGGAGTTGGTGAACCAAGAACCTGCGAACCCACTACCAAAACAGAGGGTAAGCCACTGCCTTATATATTAGTGTAAACATTATCATATGATTCTATTGGTAACATTAAATAAGATTTCAATCTTTGAATATTATCCTCATATTCACTGTTATCCATATAATTCTACAATTAAAAATACAGTTCTAGTAAATAAGAGGATAACCATGTAGTAAATAAATGTGGGTATTTAATGGGTATAATGTATTTTCGTTGTATAATTTTAGACTGAAGCACCTCCTCCAGCTTACAAGTCACCTCCTCCACCAGCACCTGCACCGACCAGCGGTGCTTGGGACATACCGGCCATCCAGTGCAACGAGCCAGATGATGGAGTCTTCTATGCTCAGATGGGACCTACCGGAGGAAAGAGAGGGTACCCAGCTATCACAGGTATACCCATTGCTATCTACACTCCTACCTTAAATAAGTTAAAAGAGATATGTTATCTTATGGGAAACATGCCATGTAGGTCATGTTGGATGGGGTATCGCTTACTACATTAATGGACTCCTCATCCCCGAAATCCACGTCGTCAGGGGTCACACTTACAGCTTTGTCATCGAAGGTGGAATGAATCCAGAAGTCCCGGCCAAGTTCCATCCATTCTACATCACGGACGATCCCGTCGGTGGCTACCAATACAAAACTCCTGAGGAAAGAAGGGTAAATATAAAAAAATATATAATTTTCTATCTCCACTTTATGCTATAATACAGAACCTCATTAACCAAGTTAATATTTGCAAATGTCTTATAAATGTATACCAATCAACCCTTATTATTTCAGAAAGTAAACATATATGCTGGAGCTGAACTGGACAAGAACGGAGAAGTGGTGCCGACTGGAATCGGAAGGCTTTGCAACTGGACTCCAGACCCTGAGCAACCACCAGCCGACGAATTTGCATCATTTGGTGCTTACCAGAGGACTCTCACTTTGGTCTGTGACCACGGCGATCCAGCGGTCGTAAGGTGGACGCCTGATGATCAAACGCCAGACACTGTCTACTATCAGGTCATTATTGGTGAAATAATTCATAGTAGTTACTCTATGCAGTTTTATGCATTACTAATTTGTTATTCATTTTTATTTTTAGTGCTTTACTCATCGCCATTTGGGCTGGAAAATTCATGTTCACGACGACTGTGTTCGAGGAAGTGCTTCTGAACCGGTGCCGAGCGTCGTACACCCTGAAGAAGAATTGCAGGCCAAGCCCAGTATCCAAGTGACGACACGAGTAAAACCTGAATTCCCTCCTCAGTCATTGACCTCAAATAGCAACTTGAAATATCCGACTAAAACTCAATTCCCTTACGAATTCCAGAAACCTCCAATGGATGGTAAAACCGGTATTAACCAGACCCACATCATTCCAGTAACTGAAGAAGTCGAAGACATTCCCGAAACGACTACTGCAAAGCTGATAAGGACGAATGTTACCTACGACCACCATCCAGGCAACTTAGCAATGGTTAACACCGGCCCCAAACACCCTCCTAGCCACCATGGAAAGGTTCCGATGAGAGTACCTTACGGTAACCTGAGGCCACCACCAAACCACAGGCCGATGATGATCATGAGGAGACCGATAGTAGGACCACAAGTCATGGTGAAGCCTCCACCACAGCACGCCCCACACATGAACTACCCCATGGTACACCACCAACCTAGGCCTGTCATCGTCAAGAAGCCGATCCACAGAGTTCCCCCTCGACCACCGATGATGGCTATCCGACCAGGGCCATCCCCTATAGTCGGACCTTTACCGGGAACTGCTGTCGGCCCAGCACCATCTTCTAGCAACCATCACAAGCAAGTGTACATCCACAAATTTAAGAAACCGATTTCAAGCGTAATTCCAATGGCTGAGAAAAATAAAGGGAAACTACATCCCTCGCAAATGATTGGACAGACTGCTGAGGAATTGAGTACCAAGCTGCCCATAGCGGTCAACACCGGCTTCAATCCTGGTTCGTTAGTCATCGAGAGTGGGTTCACTCCGATCATCAATAACCCTCAGGTGGCTGAGGAGAGGGTCAGCGAGGTTGAATATGATGATGATGACTACAACAACAGTGAGGGGGTCATCAACGTCGATGGATCCGATGAACAGAAATCGCAGACTGAAATGTTTGAACCCATGTTCATACCTTCTCCTCTGGACAGCAACACTAAGCATAACAAGAAAGCGACAACGGAACCAGTTAAAAAAATACGCAAGCCTATAAGGCAAGTCGTTGTACGAAAACCAGTTTATGACGATGCTTCGTTCCGTTCAGAACCTGATGATGAAGAAGCTATGGCCGACGAAAAAATGGAAACGTATTACAACCCAGGAAGTGAGGCTGTACTAACATATGATGGCAAGCAGGTCTCAGGTAGTGCAGCGCCACCTGTGCCACCTCCTACAAAGACCAACCCGAAAGGTTCCGAGATACTCAAGCATTCTCCACAGTTCGGTCCGTTCAAGGGTGAGATCCCACCTCCGATTCCGAAGAAAGTACCGGGAAATTTTCCTCAGTTGAAACAATCTAGTAGGCCCATTGCTCTACCGCAGAGGGCAGAGCCTTCGAGCGAAGGAAAGAAGGAAGAAGTTGAGGTCGTAACAGCTGAGACGGTACAAGAAGATCTTGGCACTGACAGTCTTAAGAGGACGAAGAGGAGTTCTCACCACACACCTGAGCACACCGGACCTGATCAGCCGCAAGACCACTCGATGGACGATCACTCGATGCACGATCACTCAATGCATGACCACTCAATGCAAGACCATTCAATGCATGGTGATATGCATCACGATCCGGCAACGCATCAACACAACCAATCAGATAATCAAAAAGCCAACGGTGGTTCTGCACTATCAGCAGCTCTCGCGTTAACAATATCTTGTGTATATCTAGTTCTGCATTAACTTGTTACTATGTTAATGTTAATGTTAATGTTATAATGTTACTGAACTAACTTTATTTTTAATGGACCGTTTTGAAGTATTGGAATTGAAGGCAGGAATGTTCAAGAACCAAGGAGACCGATCCCGCCAAATGAAAAAAAAAAAAAGAAAGTTTACAAAAAAATAAAAGAAGCTAACCACAACTGTGACATTTTTGTAAATATTATTTTTATTTTTAAAATTAATTTATTCTGCACTTCCCCTGACCTTCTGGGGGTTAGGGCGGACTTGTTAGTAAAATCAAAGTTTATTTTTAAACTTATGTAAAATATCATTAAAGTTTTAAAATGTAATTTGTTAATATACGATTTATCTTTTTATATTTTCTTATTATTCTGTATTAACCCTAATTCCACCCCCTTCTTTGTTCAAGTACTAACAAATTGGGTTCTTTTTTACTTTAGCCATCCCAGTTACTTTTCTAAGTAACATGCAATCTAGATAAAATAACAGTTGCTATGAGATAACCTAACTACCATATGACCATTTATATTCAGTATTACGTTCTTGTTATCATATTTAATCTGCTTATTTTAAATATGAATCTTTTAAAACTTAGCAAGTTACTAAAATCAGAAGAAATAGCTTTCCAATACCTACAGAGATGTGGATTAATGTACAGAACGAGAAAATGTAGAAGAGGACATTTTATGAAGATTTGTTTTTACAAAAATAGAGCTCCTTTTTATAAGCGTTTTTTGAGAAGTTGCAGGGACCAAGTTGCTGCATTTAAAGAAACATGGTTCAATCATTGTAAACTTCCGTTAAGGAAATGTATATTGTTTATATACGCCTGGGCTAATGAGTACGCGACCACTAAATTTTGTAAAAAAAATAATTAAATGTGTCTTCGAAGAGTGTAACAGACTGAAAAAATATGTTAAGGGAAGTTTGTGCCATGGATATATAGGGACCCTAATACAGGAGCGCACACACAAATAATTGAGTCGCTATGGGCAATTGTAAAAAGAAGAAATAAAAAGGAATGTTGTACAAGAAGAAGCCTGTTTGATTCCTACTTATGTGAATTTGTATATAGGAGAAGGTATAAAAAAAGGGATATTTTTGAATGTATTTTGGAATCATTGAGAGACTATTGGCCTTTCAAAATTTCTATGAAATTATTATAAAATACCTTCTTTGATTGTTATTATTAAAATATTTTAAATAAACAATTTTGAACATATGTTCTTCACTAGTATCAATTTAATAATAAGATAAATCACCTAACATTAGACAAAATAGAAAAAAACACAGACTGTAAGTTTTGGATACATCCTGCATCATTGTGGGCTACACCCAAATGTTTTCAGTTAATACCGACAAAACAGAAATCTATACGGACGGTAGTAAGGACAGCGAGAACGTTGGATGTGCATGGTTATTTAAAGCTCAAGATGGCAGAACCACAGAAAATCAATATAAACTAGAATCGTACTGTTCAAATAACCAAGCCGAGAAATTTGCTGTTTTGAAAGTTACGGAATTCATAATTAACGAACCTCAAAAGACCAACGCACATATTACAATACATACAGACAGTAAAATTTTAATAGAATCGATTAATAATACAGACATGCATGACTATTTGACTGACCTAATCAGACGAAATTGAATAACCATTAAGAACAAAGGGAAAATGGTCTCTATAAAATGGATTAAAGCACACTTTGGAATTGAGGGTAACGAAAGGGCCGATTACCTAGCCAAAGAGGCGGCTAAATGTGATTTGTTACCTTCGTATAACAAAGTTCCATTATCATATATAAAGCGGGACATAAGTTCTGATATGGTTGAAAAGTGGGACCAATTGTGGGTGACCTCATCAAAGTCACCAAGCTTAGACAGATCTATACCTCACATTACAAAGTAACAACTACAAACACATACTAAGTAACAACTACAAACTAACACAACTAATGACAGAAAACAGTAACTCTTAAATCTCAAACGATTTAACATAATACGATCTGACATATGTAATGAAGAAGGACAGACTCAAAATTTCAGACATGTACTTTACGAATGTAAAGCATTTGAAAAACAAAGGTTTAATCTAGTAAAAAATATTATTCTCAAACATGGAACATGGCCAGAGACAGAACAAAATTTGTTCTCTAAATTTAAGACTGACTTACTCACATTTATACGAAAGATCGACTTTGACAAACTAACAAATGATGGGCAGCGGAGGTAGTTTCTTGTTGGATTTTGTTTGTTTTGTTTTTTGGTCGTTTTTTTCTTTTCTTTTTTTTTTTTGTGATTTTGTTTAGATATTTTTGTTATCTTACTACTAATCATGTTAAACTAATCATGTTAACTAATAATAACATAGAATGCTAAGTAATAACATTGTAAAACATTTAGTATGCCTATAAGGCATGGAACATGTTAATATACAAATAAATGGTCCTTATATGGAGATACCATATAAGGAAAAGAAATAAAAAAAAAAAGAAAAAGATAAATCACTGTTTTAGAAAAAAAGTAACTGTGATGGCTAAAGTAAAAAAGACCCACAAATTGTGTAAATTTATATTTACACTTTATTAGTGTAACATTACTTGGGATAACAGAAGTCAAAATGAAACTAAAATAACCATTTTACACATTAACCATTGGTAACCAGTAAAACAGGAAAAAATATAAGATAAATGGTGTATCTTTGGGCCTTGAGTAATTTTTACATAAATCGAAATATACGTTCACGTTTTGTCAATTCATATAAATATGGCTTTACATCAAACTGAAAAAGCGACATACTTAGGACTTACACTTGATAGAAGACTGACATGGGGCCCACACCTCAAGACAAAAAAACAGACGTTACAGTTAAGACTGCGACTTCTATACTCAGTACTTCACAGACGCTCAAAAGTGTCTTTAAAACAGAAACTTAACATTTACAGTTACTTGCTAAAACCCATCTGGACGTATGCATCTCGAATTTATGGACCGGCCAAAAAAACCCATATTCAGAAAATTCAAACATTTCAATCGAAATTCCTAAGACTGATAACAGACTCCCCTCCTTATGTGTCAAACGATACACTACATACAGACTTAAGACCCATATCCATAAACGTTATCGACAATTTCATGAAAAACTACGTGAGCACACTAACAAACAGATACATAATATGGCAGCAGTACAAATTCCTGACATAACTCAACGGAGGTTGAAAAGGAGGTGGAGGAGGGATCTCCTAGTCTAATCCTAAATAATTTAGTTTCACGCCCGCAGATTGTACCACTGGGTGCTGACTCTCTCATGCCTCATCATGTCTGTTGCTTCAATGTAACTTCACATTCACTGGTTATCCATTGTGTACAGTTGTGAATAAAGTTATGTTAAAAAAAAAATATAAATAAAAAATATAAATTTGATAAGTTTGAGGATGTTTCTTTTCAATAATGTCGTGTCGAAATCACGTGTTTTCTGTATGATGGGATTAATCGAAATCAGAGGGAGGGAAAAGAATTTTTGTGTCTGTATGTGAGTGTACTGTTGCATAGTAAGTTTAAGTCAGATAAAATAAATAAATTAAAGGCTTAAAGAACCCGAAGGTTCGATGCCGACACCACCACCCGTTGACCTCACAGATCCCTCCAACCTAAATCCCCCAGGTCGGCCCTGGCTCAGATCTCCCATCTAAGCCTCGGTCTACCCCTCACTAGTTTACTCGACGGCTCAAAACTGAATTATTTTTTCGGAATTCGGTCATTACTAAACCCGACGACTTTACATGTCCATTTTAACCGTCACACTGCTATTACCTGAACTATACCGAATATAACTCCCGCAGTTCCACATCGTGAAGCCTCCTTTTTTTTATTTATATATCAATTTATTGAAATTTACACCTATAAAAATATGTACATCAAGTAAATGAGCTTATAACGATTACAATGACATGTAATAACTTGAAAAGAACTACCCATCAGTGGCACTATATTAAAACTTCTACACTTGAAGATCTCTAGGCCATCTTCTTTTCAGACGCTTCGGAGGATTATCGGGAATGGAGTGTGAAGCAAGTTCAGAAACTAATGGATTCGAGTGGTTATGGAGCTTACTATGAAAGGATAGGTATCTGGTTTGGGCTAACTCAGCAACATATGGAACATTAAGGTCTTTATAGATAACCTTATTGCTGAAAACGTAAGGGGCATTTAGGATTTTTCGAAGGATTTTGGATTGTAAGGATTGGATACTAGATGAATTGGACGGTTTAGTAGAGCCCCAAAGCTCAACTCCGTACGTCCAAATAGGTCTAATAACAGTCATGTAAATAAGTCTTTTGTAATGAGGAGGTTTGATCGTTTGTCTTGTAAATGTTGAAGTAGTCTGTAACGACGAGCAGTTTCTTGTCGCTTTAGTCTTGTGTGAAGCCTTCTAAATTCTCCTGTTTCTTCATGGTTTTTTGGCTTTGTTCCTTCCTTAAGGTAAGCGGTCATCCGTATATTCGCATCCGTTGAGAACTGTTGGTAGTACAAGTCTTATATATCCCAATTTTTAAATTTCTGGAGAGTAAGCGTGAACTCAGCAGTTTTGCGACCGAGGAATAACATGCATTACCAGCTTTTAACCTTGCCCGTATTTCTTAATTTTTCCTTGAATAATATATTTTTCCTTGAATAACAGACCCTAGATGTTTGAATTGCTCAACATATAATTCATTTTATCGGTTTTAATTACTAGACCAATTTCGTTACCAGTTTTCATTAACATAGTTTTATATAGCATAGCGTTTAATTTTATAGTTTTCTCGATTTCACCCAAAAATACCAAACCATCAGCATAACAAAAACCGGAATTATATTACCCATCTCTAATCCTTTTCCCGTAAGCATTACCTTCCTAACGACGTATTCAAGTGCTAAGTTAAATAATACCGGAGAAAGACAATCTCACTGTTTAAACCAGAACGTACCTCGAACTAGTAGTGCAAAAGTAACGATTCGGACATTATTAAATGTACCGGACATGCACTGTAATGCTTGCAACCATATTGTCTGCTATTCTTATCACAAAATATAGATAATGAATTTCATCATAGTCAATTACATCATTGATACAACAAAAATACACTAAATAAATACATTTTTAAAAATACACTACAGACTACTTCAACATTTATTAGACAAACGTTCAAAGCTCCCAATAAATTACAAAAGACTTATTTACAGGACCTATTTGAACGTACGGAGCTGAGCTTTGGGCTCCACCAAACCATCCAATTCATCTCGTATCCAATCCTTATAATTCAAAATTCTTCGAAAAATCCTAAATGTCACCAATAAACTTACCATAAATACTCCATATGTTGCTCATTTAGCGCAAAACAGATACCTATCCTTTCATAGTAAATTCCATAACCACACTAATCCATAGTTTCTCAACTCGCTTCTCACTCCATTCTCGATAATCCTCCGAGGTATCTGAAAAGAAGATGGTCTAGAGACCTTCTAGTGTATAATTTTTATTGAAGTGCTACTGATGAGTGGTTCTTTTCAAGTTTTGACATGTTATTATAATCGTTATCAACACATATATTTGTATATATGTTTATATTTGTACAGTTGCAATAAATTGATATAAAATAATTAAATAAAAATATAAAAACATCTATGTCAATGAATGCAATGATGTTTAATCTTCGTTCAAAAATACAACGCTTTGAAAAATTTTTCCCAATTCAGAATTATAGTTTTTAAACAGTTTCTTTTCTTCTCCACCTAACACTATGTGACCATTAAACATAATCTGTCATTGTCAAAAAGTGGGCAGTTATACAATTCACGATTAAATTTTTGTATTATTTGTCCGTCTCATTTCCTATGTCCATACTCTGTCAGAAATCCAAAATCCTTCGTAAAATCCTCAATGCTCCTTACTTTGTCACCAATAAACTTATCCATAAAGATCTTAATGTTCCATATGTTACTGATTTAGCCCACACCAGATACCTATCCTTTCATAGTAAGCTCCATAATCACTCAAATCCGTTAGCTTTCTCAACTTGCTTCTCACTCCATTCCTGATGGAAGAAGAAGATAGGCACAATATAGGTACATTATTTTGTTTATTTGTTGTTACAAAACAAAAGAGTTACATATGGTGTTAAACTTAACTAAGGAGTGGCTTTGGATGTTGAAGCGTGGCACTGCATGTCCTCAGCATACTTTTCATAAGATGGTACGTAACCACTGAGTGCTAATCTCAAGCATGATGACATATGATCGTCAGTTAGTCGATTGCGATATTTTGACTTAATTATCTTCATTTCAGAAAATGCAGACTCGCACAAGTAAGTTGACCCGAAAAATGCCGTCAGTTGAAGGGCGATTTGCCTTACATTCGGATATTTATCTTCAGATATAAAACACCAGAAATTTGTATCAGATGCTGTAGCTTTGAGATGTATATCTGATATAATCTGCACCAACTCATTTTCAACAGAACATGAGTTCATATTAAACTGACTTGCTATTTCAGTAGCTAATTCCTCAATGTTTTTTTACATGAAAAAGGATAACTCATAAATGATGCTATATTTTCCAATTTACTGCAATCATAAAAACGCATTTCGAATTGTCCCAAAATATTTGATAATTCAGCCTCATACGTATCATAATTCAACTGAGGAATCCTTGCTTTCAAAGACGGAAAATGTTTCAGATCCTTTCTTTTCAGTTGATCTATCATAAGTTGCAATTTACTTTTGAATGCGTTTACTGCGCTAATCATCTCAATAATAGTTTTTCCTTTACCTTGAAGCTCCAAGTTAACGGTGTTTAAGTGCATTGTGATGTCAGTCAAAAATGCCAAATCATTTAGCCATTTTTCGTTTTTTCAAAATCTGAGTGTCATCACCTCTTTCGTCTAGAAAAGCTGTTATTTCGGGCAATAATTCTTGAAACCTTTCTAGGAATTTTCCGCGACTCAACCACCTGACGTCCGTGTGAAGAACTAAATCAGTGTGTTCAGCTGACTCCCTATCTTCCAACTGCAACTGAAAGAGCCGCCGTTGCAAGCTACGTGCACGGATGGAATTCACAATTTTTGTTGCAATGCCCATAATTTCCTCCGTGTTTAAAACTTTTGAACACAAAACTTGTTGATGTATAATGCAATGGAATGAAAAAAATGAAGGGAATTCTTCATTAGCTCGACACAATGCCACAAAACCGTTTTTGTTTCCAGTCATTGCTGGTGCTCCATCGGTTGTAATGCACACTAATTTATATATTGGTAGCTCGTAGTTTTTTACAAAATTGAAGAAAACGTCATATATATCTTCGCCACGGGCCTTCCCCTTCAGAGGAATGATTGTCAAAAATTCTTCCTTAGCCAACATGTCATTGAATACCATCCGAATAAAAATACACAGCTGGGCAGTGTCTGTCATATCGATGGATTCGTCGAACTGTAAAGAAAAGTATGTACATTCCATGATATCATGTTTTAGTTTATCTGCGATGTCCTGACTCATGACTTCAATACGCCTTGTGACAGTCGGACGAGATAACTGAAGTTCTCTAATAGCAGACATGATTTCTGTTTTATTTTTAAAATCTCCAAATAAAGTCTCACCCGCTTCAATAAATGCTTCCTTCACCACCGATCCATCTTCAAATGGTTTCTTGTGTTTCGCCAAAATATGAGATATTTTAAATGACGCGATCGTAGCAGCTTTTGATTGTTTGGCTGGTCTTGTGAACATGGATTGTTCTTTTTTCAAACAAGATATCAAATCACTTACTTTTCGTTTTCTTAATTCACTCGGTAGCGGAAAATCCTTTTCATAGTTTTTATGAACCGTTTTATGATGCCTCTCTAAGTTACCACGCTTAGGTATTGCAACTGACGCACGACAAATAACACAAATGCACTTACCCTTCACCATACAAAAGAAAAATTCTTCCTCCCAATCCTTATTAAAATGATACGTTTTAGATTTCTTCACTGCACTCATTTTCCACTATTTAATAATAAACTTTGTATCGACGTAGGATCGCCATCAAGTTACAATTCAGAATGACTCCAATTCCTGCAGGCGCAACATTTATATCGGCGTGAACGAAAGTCTCGAATGTTCCCGTCAAACGCGCCGCCCGAAACTAGACTGTACTGTCTCTCGTCTAGAAACAACACGGCTTTTCTTTGACAAGTGCCGCGCGTTCCTTTGATAAAGCCACCTTTTGCCGCAAGCAGTGTTATTTTATTACGTAATACATTTTTGTAGTTTAGTTACCTACCTACTTATTAAAAATTTTTTTTCTTCTCGAGATCTACCCAAAAAGCACTCGCGATCGACTAGTCGATCGCGATCGACCGTTTGAGCACCCCTGGCCTAGAGACCTTCTAGTGTAGAAGTTTTTATAAAGTGCTACTGATGAGTAGTTCTTTTCAAGTTTTAACATTTCTTATAATCGTTGTCAATACATTTACTTTATGAACATATTCTGTACAGTTGTAAATTTCAATAAATTATATAAAAAAGAATAAAATAAAAATATGCAGGCACCAATAAGACACAGTTTATAATTTAATATCAAATTTCAAGAATATCAAAGAAACCAAAGCAGCCAACAACGATAACCGCAAAAATAGGAGTAAATACATAACCTTCCCATTTGATAAAAGCTATTTACACTCTTCCTAGCAATATAAATAGTACTCTTTTGATAAGATTCCTTACGCAATTAAACATTGAACATTAAACATAAAACGGTATACATAGTAAGATAATAGGATTTTAAACCGTATATAGAATATATTTATATAATTGTCGTTTAAAGACCAAATGTAATTTAGTTGGTGATTGCTTGGAGAGTAGAGGCCCACCTGTAGCAGTAGTACAAATAAGGTAACGTAGTAATAAGGTAACCTATATCTATCTATCTATATATATATATATATTGGGTTGTTTCACATGAAATGTCCGTTTTCAAGGTAAAGGGATTTTAGTAAAAATACAATATGAAAACAATATAATTTTATTCGAAGTATTTACCTTCTTTTTCTACACATTTTTCCCAACGTGACAACAACTTTTTTATCCCGGATTTGAAAAACTCTGAGCTTTGAAGTGAAACAAAATCTGAAAACGCACTTTTGATTTCAGCATCATTTGCAAAAAATTTTCCTCTGCAGAAGTTGTCTAAATTCCTGAAAAGGTGATAATCTGTTGGAGACAAGTCGGGAGAATATGGTGGGTGCGGAAGAACTTCGTACCCCAGCTCTTTCAATTTATGCATGGTAAGTTTTGAAACGTGGGGTCTAGCGTTGTCGTGTAGGAGTATAGGGCCCTTCCGATTTACCAATCCAGGTTGTTTTTTTCAATAATTTTTCGTGCATTTGGCCAATTTCATTGCAGTAGGTTGTAGAGGTAATGGTTCACCTCTAGGCAAAAAGGAATAATGTATGATTCCAGCCATGGACCACCATACTGTAACCATCAATTTTTTCGGGTGCAAATTTGGTTTTGGCATTTGTCATGGGCTTTCGTCGATGTCTAACCACTGCCCTGACCGACGCTGATTGTCATAAGCAATCCAGCTGCCGAACGACCTAGTTTAAACTCATAAAGAAATATTACACGAAAATCGCGTGTTTCCATGTTCATATTTGAAGGTATACTAAACAGTGTGTAATTGATTGGGAAGCTAATGTTTGTAAAAGAAAAGTAGAGGATTAGTAACTGCTTGATTATGATATGTGAACTTTGGAAGTAAAAACAGAGACAGAGACTCGCATATATATATACATGCTATATATTATATAAAAGGACAAGCCATTTTTCGTCGGTGATCACTAACCGCGACTACTGAATTAATCTATACCAAATTTTAACCACATCATCTTCATAGCTCAAGGAAGGTTTAGCAATAATAAAATTTAAAGATTTTCAATTATATTTCCATAAAAAAAGTGATAAATATGTGGTGCGCAGTGAAGTTTGATAATCTACCGATAGGCAGCGATCACCATTCGAGAGAGGTTACAAAGCTAGGGTATTATATAGAGCTAGAAATTTTTGATGAAATTTACTTATTTTCTATTCAATTGCTACTAAAAAAAACTGTAAATATATGAAGCCACATGTGGATCCCAGTGCAGTTAAAAAATTCTGCAACAGAGTTTGCAATGATAAAATTATTAAACCCAACTGTACCAAATTTTAACTAAAAAATCTTCATATACGTTCTAGAAGGTTTATAATAATAAATTTTACTATAATAATTATTAAAATGTTTTGTCTTGAGTGCCATAAACAAGGTTTGCCAAACTGTCATATACTTTTATGGTTAGAAATTAAAATCCAACCAGATGGATCAATAAAGTTGCCTCTGCCAAAGTGGATGTCTAATTATGCTTTTATTTACTCGTCAAACACCTATTAAATTCATTTTTAACTATTTTATTGAAAATTTAAAAATTACTACTATGCGTGAAAATATTGAAGAACTAAGGCTAAATTCCATTATTACAAGTACAAGATTTTTATCGATAAACAAATGAAATTCAGTTATTAGTTTCAAAAAATAACTTTCAAAAACGACGGATTTCGATAGAAAATCAAATATTGAATCGATTTTATACCGCTGAATTTTTTTATCCAGGGCAACGTTTCGCCGCAAATCGCGAAAAATTATTTTAAGAAAATAAGCAGTCTAAAACTGGTATTGCAAAAATAAAATTAACTTTGAACAGAAATATGAAATTAATGCCTTCCCGCGACTGGTACGACAAGCGGTGAGAACAGGTCGACTTGGAAGTTTTCCCCCAAAATTTCATTTTTGCAATACCAGTTTTAGCTATATTAGGAGCCAAAACCTCCTGTAATTGAAAAATGTTTTTTTTTTTTGTTTGTTTTAATAAACAGTAATTTTTCATTCATTTATTCATTCAATACCAGTTTTAGATTGCTTATTTTCTTAAAATGATTTTTCGCGATTTGCGGCGAAACGGTGCCCCGGATCAAAAAAATTACCAGTATAAAATAGATTCTAAATTTGATTTTCTATCGAAATCCGTCGTAAAAAATACCACATCCCATTGCGAATTCCGAAGTTAGGGTCGTTGGGGAAGAACTGGAGAAGATTGGAGAGCAGACTATAACCTGAAAAGAAACTTTATTTGACATAGTTAAGACCCTGAGAGTTTAGTTTCAAAATTTCAAAATTGTGGAAAAAAAAAAAGGGGGGTGGCCTTCGAATATTGAATATATATAAATTTAGAGTAATCAAGCTCTTCTATTTAAATTGCTGTAGTGAAATTTGTGGTACCACAACCATGATTTTTGACAACCGATTGTGGCTATACGCCTAAATCAAATTCAGCTTATAGTTTGTCTTTATATGCAAAATTTAACAAACTTTAATTTTGTTAATGACACATTTTTCGATTGAAAGCATAATTTGTATATGTTTTTTTGTAAAGAGTTCAAAAATTTAAGGTTTTTGTAAAACTTTTTCAAAAACTTCCTTTTTTACAGATATATTAACGCCACTTTTCTGTGGCTATTGTTTTACTAATATATTGTCCATGTAAAATAAAAAAGATTTGATCCAAAAAAACAAATACAAAAAAAGCAAAAACGGGAGGTCGTTAAATCTTGTTATAGGCAAAACAAAAATTAAGAACTTCAAGTTTAGGTTAAAAAAAAAAAAAAAAAAAAGAAGTAAGCGCAACAGCCAAATCCAAATTATTTTAAGACTAGAACTAAAAACTTTAAGTTTTTTTTTTTTTTTTTTTTTTTTTTTTTTTTTTTTTTTTTTTTTTTTTTTTTTTTTTTTTTTTTTTTTTTTTTTTTTTTTTTTTTTTTTTTTTTTTGCCTTTTTTTTAACGATCTCCCGTTTATTTTTTTTTTTTTTCATCAAATATTTTTTATTTACATGGACTATGTATTAGTAATTACAGCAAAAAAAAAAAAAAAGCGTTGCTATATCAGTAAACAACGAAGTTTATAAGGCATAAATGTTTGGTTATGGCAATTTTTTCAAACTAATTCATAAAAAAACAAAACAATAACGTAAGACTTCCTATATAGGTAAGTGACCTTAAATAGGTTCAAAGTGAACCTCCCTATCCTAGATACCTCTTTGGCCAACGATCTTCCGAACACCCTGTATAAAAACATAAAACCTACTACTCCACCTTTTGCAAGGCAGACCCCCATTTTGGGAGTAAGTTAACTACGAGGGTGAATCAAATATAAACGGTAATTTTCAAAATTATATTTATTGAATAATATTATACAGAAACTATACCTTCAACATTTTTCAATGTAGTCTCCTGCATTATCTACACACTTCTGCCACCGATTTGGAAGCTTGAATATTCCCTGTTCATAAAAAGACTGAGGGCGAGTTTTTAACCATTCGCGCACTTGCTTTTCGACGTCTTCATTGTTTTCAAATCGATTATGTAAGAAGAAGGTGAAGATTTTTTGAGGCGCATCGTCACATGTGATGAGACGTGGGTCCACCATTACACCCCCGAATCGAAAATGGCAAGTAAGGAGTGGCGAAGGAAGGATGAAGGCTGCCCAGTGAAAGCCAAAACTCGTCTCTCAGCCGGAAAAGTTCTTGCAACAATTTTTTTTGACTCAAGGGGAGTTCTACTCATTGATTTTCTTCACGATCAACGAACAGTGAATGCGGCTTACTTCTGCCAATGCTACAGTCAGCAAAAACCAGTTACCGGAACAAAAGACGAGGTGTGCCCATTAGAGATGTCATCCTTCTCCATGACAACGCAAGGCCTCACACCGCATTGTTGACAAGGGATAATTGGAAGAAATGGGCTGGGAAACTCTCGAACACCCTCCTTACAGTCCAGACCTGTCCCCTTGTGACTATTTTTTGTTTGCGCCCCTGAAAGAATCACTTGGAGGAAAACGATTTGAAAACAATGAAGACGTCGAAAAGCACGTGCGCGAATGGTTAAAAACTCGCCCTCAGTCTTTTTATGAACAGGTAATATTCAAGCTTCCAAATCGGTGGCAGAAGTGTGATAGTGTGATAAGATAATGCAAGAGACTACATTGAAAAATGTTGAAGATATAGTTTCTGTATAATATTATTCTATAAATATAATTTTGAAAATTACCGTTTATATTTGATTCACCCTCGTAGATTAAGTGAAAACATTAGAAAGTTGTGTAATTATTGTATTGTCATTGGTCCTTGACACGTGCGCAAATTTTCAAGTTAATCTGCTTCAATTTTCAAGATTGCTGAAAATATGTTGCGATAAAAGATTCCGTTACATAAAGGTCAAGTTAAAAAAATCTTATTAACAGCAATAATTATTCAAGAAGCATATTACTAAACAGCAGATATATATTTTTGACACGTAGATGTAGATTTTGCTCGGATCGAAAATTAATCGACTGTGTACCTATCAGAAGCAGTAGATATTAAAACAACTTCCATAATCTATTGCTTTTTCCAGTCTGGGAGAAATTTATTTTACAAGAGCTTTACCCCTTTGCTATGACCGCACTTTTCTCTTCAATAAGCAAAAGACGCTAAACGTTTTGTTGCGAGCGAGGATGCAGTTAATGAGGGACAGCAATACACGCAGCAGGAAGTTCGCAATCAGGAACTGGAACCTGGTTAGCCCTTTGTCGATGCGCCTCCAACTGGATCTAGGCTCTTCTCGAACGATCGTAACTGAACGGTTGGGTCCATAGGCAAAGAGATCGAAAAAAATTTTTTTTCTTTTTTAAGAATAAATAGAACACGTAACATAATACAATTAAACCTGTTAAGGAAAGTTCAATATCCTCAATGGATTATCTCACTGCTTAGGTATTTGTTTATTTGTGGACGTTTAGTCATGATTATCTGCAGTGGTGTTCAGCGCGTGGCTGAGTGTGACCAACCTGTCATAATGATTTATTCGATTTTTATTGTTGTACTAACCTCTCTGATCAGGGGATCTGAATAAGGGAAGACATCCAATACCGTAATGCAATAAGGGATTAAGATTAATATGCAAAGGGAAATCAGTTTTGTTAATAATATAATAATAATAATTGTGTACAAAAAATGGAAAAGGATGTAAAATTTTCAGTATTCAAATAAATGTTTTTTTTTTTTTTTTAATCAATTTATCGAAATTTACAGCTGTACAAGTATACATCAAGTAAATTTGTTCAAAAAACGTTTACAATAACATGCCAAAACTTGAAAAGAACTACTCATCAGTAGCACTTCAGTAAAAAAAAAAAAAATCTACACAAGAAAATCTCAGGGCCATCTTCTTTTCAGACACCTCGGAGGATTATCGGGAATTGAGTGCGAATCAAGTTGAGAAACTAGGGGATTTGAGTGGTTATGGAGATTACTATCTGGTTTGGGTTTAAGCACCAGCATATGGAACATTAAGATCTTTATGGATAAATTTATTGGTGACAAAGTAAGGAGCATTGAGGATTTTGGATTGTAAGGATTGAATACGGGATGAATTGGATGGTTTAGTAGAGCCCCAAAGCTCAACTCCGTAAGTCCATATAGGTCTAATCACAGTCATGTAAATGAGTCTTTTGTAATTAATTGGGAGCTTTGAATCAAATAAATGTTAATTAAATATTGGATTATTATTTTAATTTTATGTAAAAGTATGTGAGTATCAAAATACATCAAACATAAGATGCAATCATTTTTTTTTTATGAATATATATAAAAGGAACAAAACTTATATGGAAAACGAAGTAAGTTTCATCATCCTTTCGTTTTCTGAAAACGTATCAGTAAGTGTCTAACTGATATTAGGAAAATAGGATCAGTGAAGAGCTCATTTCCCGTTTTAATAAATAACTCTATTACATGTTCTAATGAGTCAGCTCCTTTTGACTCTGTTTCTCCTAATACGAAATAAAATTTTTAACCAGGATTTGATCGATCTTAATCGATTTCCAGAGGGTTTCTTGGAAAAATAGTCAAGTTGCTGACCTTGAAAAACTTTTATAGAATGGTCTATAAATGTCTCAAATATGTACATTACAAGGACTGGCTACATCCAGCAGAATTTCCTTGTATTTCTAAGAGCCTGACTCACCCCACAGATATTGAGATATATACTGACAGAAGTAAAGATTGCGAATATGTAGGCTGTGCTAGCCTCATTTTTAAAAACAAAATTTTGGAAGATGTAATAAAATATAAATTAGGCCCACAATGTACCAATAATCAAGCAGAACTATTCGCCATCCTTAAACGTCCAGAATACCAACAAAATTTCGTTTAACATCACTTTATGCTGCTATGGCTAATCGGACGATGTATGGTGGGAAACCTAAATTTTGCCTATCCAGGTATAAATAATTAGGATAGGGGTCTTTAACGAGTACCTGACATCGCACAGGCTCCGGACCCCATTTTACGTTCCTTCCGAAGGTCCTAGCGGGGAATGTTATATATCAAAAAATATTTTTCATTACATTTTTGACTAGAACGATGTCGTCAAATTTTCAATCCGAGCAACACCACCGAAGCTAAAGCGTATCAAAATGGCACCTACACTTAAAAATACAGGGGTCGTACATTTATTTCGTATTTGGAGAAACAGAGCCAAAAGGAGCTCAATCATTAGATCATGCATCCTAATAAATAAATAGTGTTATAGTTATAATAAGCTTTTAACTGTTCCTACTCTCCTAATACCAAATTATCAAACTACGCGTAACGCCATTTAGACCAAGTAGGTCACCTGTAAAGCATGTTCCATGTTAAAAAATAAATAATTCACAACAATTAAACCACGCTGAGATATCGATCTGTTCGGCACAAGCTTACTATTTGCATTTTCGTAGACTTTAAGAACGCCTACGACTCCATCGACCGCCAATCCCTCTTCAATGTTCTGCACGAATTTGGTCTGGATCAGAAGACCCTCGCTCTAATCAAAGAAACGCTAACACAAAACCCAAAGTAAAATTCATAGGAGGTCTCAGAACCTTTCGATATTCGAACAGAGATTAGACAAGGAGATGGTCTTTCGCCACTCCTCTTCAGTCTGGTTCTAGAAAAAGTCATATGAGAATGGCGAGAAAATCTTTTACAGAAAAGTTTTTGGAAACCGATTAAAGTTGGAAGAAATGTGGAAATTAATTGCTTAGCTTTCGCTGATGGCCTCGAAATATTGACTGAAACGGAATATGAAGCAATCACTTTGGTTGAAACTCTAGTAGAACGTTCAAAAAAGGTGGGTCTTCAGATATCTTTTGAGAAGACAGTGTTTTTTGGCACACAATTGGAAACCAAGATACGGATCACAAAATACTGATACAAAATGAAGATCATTTGGGCGCGTGGTAAGGAGAGAAGGACCACAAGAACTTCACGTGATCTACTTAGGTCCAGATTGTGCCTAATAATAAGCTGTACTTATATTTTTTCGTTCAACTCATTTTTTCGCCATTTTTATTTTATTTACTACTTTATCCAGTTTTTAAGAGTAAAAAAAAAACTAGAAAAAAAAAATTAGCGACAGTGAGAATTCAATAAAACCAATTTTTTTCCTATTTCATTTTGAACCACTGTGCGTCGTTGGTTGTTTATCAAACCATTATCACCGCCCTCTGGGGACAGTACAGGATAACAAAATATAAAGGCAACATCCAGAACCTGCCACTTATGAGAAATTGTAAATGTAGCAAGCATATGTTAATAATATATATTTTATAAATAATACTTAATATTCGTATAAATAAACATATATAATATTCGTTTTAATTATCGATTAATTCAAAATCTAATTGAACAGCTGATTTAATTCAATAATACGTAGTTTTTGTTATCAATGATACCTTTTATGTTAATTAATGTTTATTATTTATATTAATAAATTTCGTCTTATTATCAAACATGAGTAGTCTGAGCAGTACAAGTTCTGAGGAAGAGTTGGGCTACGGCGAACTGCTTCACATACTTGAAGAGAAAATGAGAAAACGGTAACAGACAGTTGGTATATACTGCTACTGATATATAAGTTTGTATGTAGAAGAAAAATAAATAATAATAAATAGATTGTAATCCTACTTAATTACAAAATAAAATCTATTAAAACCTTTCCAAGCCATCTTCTTTACGGAAGCCTCGGAGTGCTATCGGAAATAAAATGCGAAGCAAGTTGGGAGTCTTGTGGATTTGAGTAGGTACGGAGTGCTATGTTGCTTTTGGGGTTTATTGAAAATACTGTTACTATCTTGAATAGAACCCCATTTATTTATATTTTATTGATTATCTTTATTGGATTCTAATCTAATACGTGCAAACCAATTCAGTATAACTTTAGTGGAATTTAGGAAAGAGAATAACTTATCATGAATATTAAACTTACTTTATTTATTAAAACGATATATATATATATATATATATATATATATATATATATATATATATATATATATATATATATATATATATATAGATGGATGGAACTATAGATTGAGTATACAATTACTATATTATAAGGTCAGCACAAATTTACCATTTATAAAGTTATTATAGACTATTACAAATATTTGCTACTTATCAAAATGGAGTATGGGTCTTCAGTCGGCGTATTGAGTCCGGTCATAATCAGGGCTTCCTTCCTATCTCTCTGGGTTGTCCATCCAAGAGATCTTCGCTGAGGACCTCCAGCATCTCCCCTCAGCCATCTCACTTCCAACCGTCTCTCATCTCTTCGTCCACTCTCCGTCGAACAAATTCTTCCACCAAAACTATCTCTCTTCGTTTTCAGGACCATGCTTTTAAAGAGCTTCATCCCCTCCATCTTACCTTCCTTTGTCTGCAAGTTTTGATTTCTTTGTTTGCAACTTTCTTTGTCTCCAAGAAACTTTTGTTGACAGAATATTTTACAGGTAGAAATGTCACTCCGAAGGTATGACCATGTCTTAACCATCCTGACTTCAAAGGAGTGCCTTTTTGATCACGCGGTCTTATTATTAATTATTAACAAAACATTACTCAGAGTACCCATAATACATTGCAGGAGTTTACTTTGAAAGGACAGTTATCTGGTTCGGGCTAAATCGGCTACGAATGGGACATTTAGATCGTTGCGGATAAGTTTATTTGTGGCATAATAAGAAACGTTGAGGATTTTACAAAGGAATTTGGATTGTAAGCATTGAACGCAAAAATAATTAGAAAGTTTAGAGGAGCCCCGAAACTCAACACGGAATGTCCGAACATACCTAATAATTGTCCCTTAAATGAGTCTTTTGTAATTTATTGGAAGCTTTGAAGATTTCTCGAAAGAAACGCAAGGTATATTAAGATCTTGGTGGATATGTTTATTTGTGGCAAAGTAAGGAGCATTGAGGATTTTTCTAGGGATTTTGGATTGTAAGGATTGGTTACGAGATGAATAGGATAGTTTAGTGGTGCCCTAAAGCTTAACTCCATATGTCCAAATTGATCTAAACACTGCTATATAAATGAGTCTTTTGTTATTAATTGTGAGCTTTGAACGTTTGTCTAGTAAATGTTGAAGTAGTCAATAACGACGGGCAGTTTCATGTCGTTTTAATCTTGTATGTGGATTCCAAGTTAGGCGTTTGTCCAAGTGGAGTCCTAGGTAGCGGATCTGTTCAACAGGGATGAAAAGAAGGAAGAAATTTTTGATCCGAGCAATAACAACTGAGCTGGAACGTCTCAAAAAGGCTCCTACACTTAAAATTAGAGGTTTCATACGTTTATTTCGTATTAGGAGAAACATAGTCTAAAGGAGCTCACTCATTAGATACTAGTCAAGATATTATTTATAATAAGAATTTAGTATAAGAAGAGTTGAGCTCCTAACAGCTGTTACTATCCTAATATCAAACTATCTAACGATGCGTAACGCCCCCGTATTCCCCAAAAACGTATCGCTTTTGACCAACTAGGTCACCGGTGAAACATGATCCATGTTAAAAAACTATAAACTTTTGAGGTTTAGAAATTTCGATTTTTTTTTGTTTTTTTTAATTTTTCTTTATAACTATTTATTGAAATTCACAACTGTATACAATTAATAATATACAACAAATAAATGTGATGATAATTCTAAAAATAACATGTAAATTTTTTTAAAGCAACCACCCATTGGTAGAACTTATAAATGTTCTATATAATAAAGTACTATATTAGCAGGTCGCGAGGCCATCTTCTTTTCAGGCGCCTCGGAGGGTTATCTGGGGCAGAGTGGGAAGCGAGTTGTGATAGTAATGGATTTGAATGATTTTGAAGTTTGCTATGAAAGGATAGGTGTCTGGTTTGGCCTAAGTCAGAGACCTAAGGAATATTAAGATCTTTCTGGTTAAGTTTGTGACAAAGTAAGGAGCATTGAGGACTTTGGATTGGATAAGAGATAAATTGGATGGTTTAGTGGAACCCCAAAGCTCAACCCCAAACGTCCAAATAGGTCTAATTACTCTTATGTAAATGAGTCTTTTGTAACTAATCGGAAGGTTAGAACGTTTGTCAAGTGATCGTTAAAAGATGAACATGAATTTGGAATATACAGAAAAGCCCCCCCCCCCCGTACACACAAACACACACAGGTGTAGGGAGTTATACACAATAATGCCTAGAGACCACTAACACATAAACTGGCCATTTTTAATAGAATTATTTACCATATTTTATTCCAATAGAAGAGGCAATTAATTCATTGATCCTAATTGAAGTTATTTTTATTAACGTTCAAAGTTCAATGATGGAAAGACATATACTGAATAGGTATCTGCCTATTTTTTTTTTTTTTTTTTTCAATAATTAAACTAAATTATCTATGACTAGTAAACAATAAAAATTTATAGTTAAAAAAAACTAGAAAAACACGCTTTTATAGTAAACCTAACTAAAAAGCTACGAGTGTGTGAACTCGTAAGTGTGGTGAACAATTTGCAGCAGTCAGACATTTATTTTTTTTAGTTCAAGATTCGAAGCTAATCAAACACAGTTTATCCAAAATCAACCAACAATTTTTTTTTTTGTTTTTTTTTTTTACATTTTTCAGAGTAGGAATGGGCAAATTATTGCTTTAAAAATCCTATCTTGCACAAAATGTAATGATCTACAACTTTTAGTATATAACATTTTTTGATTGAATTAGCCGTTTCTGCTGCGTTATAGACTCTTAAATATGACTCAAATTTAACTTTTTAAAGTTGGCAAAATTCTTCGATGTTTGATAATCGATTGTGGCTATACGCCGAAATCAAAGTAAGCTTTCGGGATGTCTTTAGAAGCACAATTTAATCAACTTTGAAAATTGAAATCATATCTCTTTATTTTTTTTTTTTAACTAATTCTGAAAAAAGTTTGGGTTATTTTGCCCCCCCAAAGATTTTCCCCTTATCAAATTTAGTTACATTTTTGATATTTTATTCTCAGGACCTGTTGAAGCCCCCGCAAAATTAACAGGATCTTTGAATGAGGCTCCAAAAAACTAAAACTAAAATAAAATAAACAAAAAAGGAAAATAAATAAATAAACTAAGGTTCCGAATATTGGGGTCTATTTGAGAAAACTGATGCTATACAACCAAACATACATAATATATTTACAATAAAGAAAATAAACATTAACTATATAAACAATGAATTAAATAACAAATAATTATTAAACCCTTGAATCAAAACTAAAAATAACCTATTAATAAAGACTATGACAATTATTATTAAACAAAACAAGATATAAATGAATAAAATAAAAGATATATTATAGGTGAAGAGCTTAGCTGTGGGGGCGGGACGACTCTGATTGGCAACGAGATGGTGATGTTCTAGATGGTCTCGGTGTGAGAAGAATTCTCATAAGATGTCTAAAATGTGAACGCTGGACTTCTTCGAAAGCGGTCAAAGAATTAGTGGGCCCACGTCTGGATTTTAACTATTAACGATGAAAAAAAAAACAGCAATGACGCCAACTAATCGCCATCTTGTACTGCACTCCAAAAACAACTAATTAGCGAGTTGGGCTAACAATCATATGGCCGTTGCTAAGTAACGGCAGCCAAAGCCTCCAGCCGCAGCAGCGACCTCATAAATCGCTCACTTCACCTATACTATAATGTTTATTAATTCAAAACTAACTGGAGATTAATGCAACCACTATAAATAAAAATACAGGTTACTTTAATGGCGTTAACAGGACCCACCTGGACGATATAAAAACATAAAATCTACTACTCCACCTTTTGCAAGGCAGACCTCCATTTTGGGGTGTAATTTAACTAGACTTATTGTTAGTGAGAACATTATAACATAGCTGTACAATTATTGTATTGTCATTGTAAAATCTAAATTACTCAGTTTTGATAGAATACAATATAATCTATCAAAACAAGCTTAGGCCTGCTAATAGCTGGAGAACCTCCATTAATAATTAGAAGGGAAATTTTGACCGGTAAATTTGTCATAAAATTACTAGCAGAGGACAGCGAGCTAAATAATAAGCTAGTTCAATAACAACAGAAACCCTAACTCACAGATATTGGAAAAGCAAAACACCTCCCCTATTGGTAGCAGCTTTTTTAAAATTAACTAGCTATAAAGATAAGATTCATAGTTTGAAAAAAATCAATTTTATTGAAGTGTGGGCAAATTTTAAAGTTAATCAGATTACTGTAAAGCAGTGAAAATTGCGATGGAAGATTCCATTACATACAGGTGAAGTTGATAAAGCGTATTAAAAAACGGATCATTTTAGTTCAACCATTATTAGATAACTTATGGCTAAAACATAGGTTTTAGCTATTGGGGTGTATAAAAAAAATTACCGTTTTTGAAAAAAATATTTGTATTATTATTTCATTGATATAAAATACCATTAATACTCAAAGTATAGTCCATTGTTATCTACCGTCATTACCCATCTGCTAGCCAATTGCTCGATGCCACGCTGATACCATTCTTTGGGATGGCTGTCAAAGAACTCTTGGACAGCATTTTCAACTCCCGCAAAATTATTAAATTTTTTCCTTTGAAGAAAATGGGCCACGGATCGAAACAAGTAGTTATCCGAAGGTTCGATGTCTGGACTATATGGTCGATGAGGCAGGAGTTCAAACCCATGAAGTTCTGTAAACTATTCTTTGGTTCGACTGCTGATTGTTGAGGAGTAAGTTCGTGAGGGACCAGTCAATATCCATTAATGGCCGCCCGGAGCCCTTCTTCCTTTCCAACGTCGTATCTCCACTTCTAAATTTTTCAAACCAACGTCGCGCAGTACGCTCTTTAAGGACACCTTCCCCTTCATATTTAATAATATCACGAGTTGCTTCAGCGGCTGTGAAAATTGTTTTCCAGTAATGTCTTAAAATTACGAGAATTTCGTAGGACACTGTCATGTTTCTTCTTTGAAATAAATAACTGAACTGAGGTTTTTTTTTTAAGAAGTCCAGTATTATAAACAAGCTTAGAGAATGCTCTAAAGGGATTATTAATTATTGGTAAATAATAAACAGCATTAAGATATTTACAGACTTTAGAACTCTGGAATTTTATAAAACGGTCTTTTTTTTTTTTTTTTTTTTTTTTTTTTTTTACGCCCTATTATTTTCCAGCTAAATGTCAAAAGATATTAGTTACAAACTGATTTATTTTTTCGTTCACGTTTTTTTTTTTCATTTGTGTCAAAACGCCCTTATCATCCATATCTATATTTGTGTAAACACATTTACTTCATTGCAATATTAGCTAGAGTTATCGACATTTTTCAAGAGGAAATCAACTGACAGATAGGTTTGTACGTTTCGGAATCTCAGCCTTGATATATAATAGCCTTGATAAGTCGGCACGAAAATATTTTAAATTATTTATATTTACAAGAAAAGGTCTAAAAAAAAATTTTGGGTCCATAAATATTGTGGTAAGTTATTATTTTTTCTAAAAAATCTGCCCCGTTGAGCCTGCAGGCTAAAGAGAGAATAACATGGAACATGTTCTAGGGGTTGCAATCTTGACCGTCAATGATTGTCATATCGCCGGTGAGATTGCCAATTCCGTTATATGAATTTTGTTATTTAGGTTTTTTATTAAAGGTTTCTTTGTAAAATGAAATTCCGCATCTAATGTAAAAACTAATGTTTTGACGAATCACTATAGTGATTTTAGCCCAAAAAATAAATACACATGTGCTTCAAAGTACATTTTGTATTAAATGTCATAGAAACTGGTTAAATTCACATAGCGGATTAGCAATCTCACCTACCAAAGGTTTTTTTGTTTTTTCGGTGTTTTTTTTTGTTTTTTTCGCTTACCTGTGATTCAGTTTTCTGCATAAAATAGCTTAATACTGCTGATCGTCTATACCAGGGTTTGAAGTCAATAAATTATTTTTTTCAAAAAATCATATAATAATTATTATATTTGATTTTTAGTTTAAAAATCATTCCTGATTTATTAATAAAAATTTCAATTGATCTTTGATGTATATTGATTTGATTACAAATTACGATA
The DNA here is from genome assembly GCA_003667255.2 of Euschistus heros. Classification (NCBI taxonomy): domain Eukaryota; kingdom Metazoa; phylum Arthropoda; class Insecta; order Hemiptera; family Pentatomidae; genus Euschistus; species Euschistus heros. The sequence continues at coordinate 1,541,850 of RCWM02000237.1, forward strand.
ACTCACTGAGTGATACGGTATTACATAAATAATAATGATTAAATTGCGATCAAAAAAATGTTGATCAGAAAATAAAAATCACCTGTGAACACACTGACAATCAGGAATCATCTAGTAGCTGTATTTTTACATTCTTGGGATCTTGGGAGCACAGTTGTAATCAAATCCTTAACAACGATCCCAAATAGGCAAACAAAATTGGCATCCGATAGTTGGTGAGGTACCCATTCATCCAACTTTTTTACTTTTCCCATTTCTTTTAGGTAGTTCCAAGCTGTAGATTCGGATCGTTGTTAGGATTCGGATTAAACTGTGTTTCAGATCCCAAGAATGTAAAAATACTGCTACTACATGATTCCTGATTGTCGTAATGGATTTCAAAAATAAAGATGTTCTTTGGCTAATAGTTGACTATATTATTCTCAACCTCACTACTCCAGACTCAAAATACCAGGTCCTCAAAATAGTCCTGTCGATTTTTTAACACCATATAAATTCCTTTTGCCTAATCCCATTTGTTCTTATGTAACCAATAATCCGTCTTCAGCGATAACATGGCCTTAATTCAGTCCTCGTGTATTTGAAAAGCGGTCAAAATGTAAGCTCTGAAATTAAAATTAGATCTGCTTTGCTGTATGAATTCAAAACTCGGTTCAAAAGCGACAGAGGCCGCTCGTAATATTTTTCACGTCTTTGGCAAAGTTAGTCTTAGTGAGCGGAAGGCACAATTTGGCTTTTCAAAATTTCGGGAGGGCGATGAATCGCTTGAAGACGGATATCGGTCTGGAAGACCAAAAGTGGTTGAACAAGCACAAGTGCGGGATATAATCGCAGCAGATCCACGCCAAACATGTTCAGAAATTGCTGAACAGCTCAAACATTTCCGAATCTACAGCATGTAACTACCTAAAAGAAATAGGGAAAAGTAAAAAAGTTGGTATTTTTTACATGGGTACCTCACCACCAACTATCGGATGCCAATAAACTGGTTCGGGTTACAACGACTTCTTCTTTATTGTCTCGATTAATAATTGATCTCTGATTTGCCTCACCCACCTTATTCTCCTGATCTTTCACCAACAGATTACCATCTTTTTCGGGCTTTAGATAATAGTCTAAGAAAAAAAATGTTTTAACAATCGTCAGAGCTTAAATGCAGTTGGACAACTGTTTTTCCGTAATAAAATAAAACATTATTTTTACAAAAAAAGGAATTTGGGACCTGGCATCGCGTTGTGAGGAAAATAATATGAATGTAATGGCGCATATTTCGATGAATAAAATGTTTGCATACTTCACAGCTGACTTTTTAGCCCACTTGAAAAAAACGACAGGACTTTTTGGAGGTATTTTGTATATCATGGAGATAATTGAAAATTTAATTTTTGGTTTAGGAAGGAATTACTCAAAATTATTATTATTGTTTGTAAAAATTTTTTCAAAAATAATGATCAGAATTTGATTTTTTATCACTTATGATCAAAAATAAAAATCGATCTTAATAAAAATTATTTGATTTTAAAAATTCCAGATAAAGATCTTGATCGGATTTTGATTTTTAATTATCGATTATAAACCCTGGTCAATAGCCTTTGTTCTTTTTTTTTTTCCGCTTACCTATATGACTGTAATTTTTCCAAAGGAGAGTAATTTTTTATACACAACAGGCGAGAGGGATCGAGTCAAGTGATCTTTTGTGAATCTAGCCCAAAAAATAATTACACATGTGCATCAAAATACATTTTGTAGAAGGTGCTAAAATGCTCATAGGGGATTAGTAATCTCACCGACCAATTTTTTTTTTCGATTACCTGTGATTTAATCAGTTTTCTTTAGGAGATAAATTATCAAATATACCCTTATATTCTTTATTTATTTCGGCTTACCTATATGATTGTATTGTTTCCAGAGGAGAGTAATTTTATACGCAACATCCGAGGTGGATCAAGTAAGATCAGTTAAATTTAGCTTTTTAATCTTTTTATTTTATATTAGGAGAAACAGAGTCAAAAGGAGCTTACACATTATTGAGGTATTGTTATTAAAATTCTACTATTGGGAATTAAAAATACAAAATTAGAAAGAAAAATATCTGGATATCTTGTAGCAAACATAAAGCACATTAAATTTAAATTTGTAAATATGTGGGTTAAATAAATGTTGTCGCACATGTACTTCTGAAGTTACACATCTCAAAAATCTCTATTTTTTATATATCTTCGTTTGTTTGTTTATTTCGTTTAACGTCACTTTATGCTGCTATGGCTAATCGGACGATGCTACGGTGGGAGTCCTAAATTTTGCCTATCCAGGTATAATTAGGGTAGGGATCTTTAAACGAGTACCTGACATCGCACAGGCTCAGGACCCCCATTTTACATCCCTTCCGAAAGACGACATAGCTAAGGATCTTGGGTTTTACTCCCTTTAAAAAATCCTAAGGTCATCTTAGGATTTTTTGGCAACAAATGTTTTGGCATGGATGAATATGACGAGCCTAGAGTCTGCAAAGGGAGGCTAGGGGGATAGTCTATGTACCTCTGTTAGTTGCTATTTGATATTGTCGGTCTGTAATTGTCATTTGTTTTGGTTGGCTAACAATGGCGCGACCTTTCAATTACTTATTTTTAGTTACGTATTTTTTTGTCTACATTAGCAAAATTAATAAAATTACAGTTTGTTATAATCACATTGAATGTCTTTAAACTACCGATATTTTTGAACTACTGTGCTATTTGAGTGAATTATTTGGTTTGTCATCCTCGCGAACTTTCCCGTAATTATTATTTTCAACTTATGTGTTGCTAATGATCAACGTACTTCATTTATATTTCATTATTTTGAGTAAGTAATTCATTTCTTTTATCCTTTGTAAAGTATTTGTAAAAAATAAAGGGATTAGAAAAGATGCCTATTGCTAAAACACCAGAAAACTTAGTGGATGACTATTGTCATCCGCGCGACCTTTTTTGTAACTGAGCCATACGCAACCACTCAAGGGTTAAGTCTTTTATGAAATGTCCAAAATATAAATTATAAATTAACTTCAAATCCCACCAGATACATTTCACTTGCAGTTGGGATTAAAAGATAATTCAGGTATACTTTCGATATTTCATTCAAGACTGAAAATTTACATTTTTTTTTTTCAATGCAGGTTTAAATGCGACAGCATGTATTTAATCATATATTTACAAATTTAAATTTAATGTGCGATATCTTTACAACAAGAAGGCTATCTAGATCTCTTTCTTTCTTTTGTTTCAATTTTTTTTTTTTTTTTTTTTTTTTTTTTTAAATCCTAATAGAACAATAGGTTAAATAATTAAATATATAAATAGAACGTGCATCAAAACAGTCAATGACCAATATTTTTTTAGAAAAAATAATAACTAACTATTTATGAACTCACAATTTTATTTTTAGACCTTTTCTTGTAAATATAAATAATTTAAAATATTTTTGTGCTGACTTATGTTCTTTTTCAGCCATTTTGCTTATCCCTTTTAAACTTGGTAATCTGCTGTTGACAACTCATCCAGTTCTGCTAATATTTTTAACTCATTCATGTATTTTGGATTTTTAAATGTCATTAAGAAAATAATTAATTTAATCCTAAATAAATGTAAATTTATTGCATTAATTATCACTATTAATAATTAGCCTTCATTTATTTAAACAATTTGATTAGGTCATATTCAATTAAAATTTTTAATAATTAAAAAAAAAAACTATCAAGTTCATGATTCTGGGTGACTTGTTCCTCTCTATTATGAGTAGTCACCTATTCAAGTACTAACCATGTATGAGCATACTTCGTCTCTTCAGAGTTGTGGAAAACTACTGGACTAATAGAGAGTGATATGAAAATTGGTTCTAACTAGTTCTCGACGCTATATCCTTTGGTTATTTGCCAGGACTAAAAGGTATTACTCAATTGGTTGATAGGGGATGCTCACTCAATTAGGGCAATTCTGAGTCACCGGGTTTACCCTTTGATTCGGATCGTAATGACCTAATGATCGTAATCATGTTGTTAGGGGGTTGAGCCTTTTTAAAGGAGGTTCGACTTCGGAGCTAACTCATTGTATCGTTGGACTGTCATCTGTACTTACAGTTTTTTTCTCGAAGAAGAAGACCACAACAAGACTCACAATGAAGATCCATCAAATAATCAAGAAATTAAGGTAAATTCAACAGAAACTACTCAATAAAATAGTAATGATAAAAGTAAAACTTCATCAATATAATCATTATTGACAATCACCTAACATTAAATTATAAATAAATAAAATATTGAAAATATCATATTCTCTCAACCTCAAGATCCACTCAGATTTCCTTTCAAATGTTTCTCAATAACAAAATGACATTCTCCTATCAATTTACTTAAAATTTAAATTCTAAAAATAAACATAAGTTAAATAATATAAATTTATTTCTGTAAATTTTATAATTGATTCAAAACAGTTTAAATCCATTGCAAAAAAAAAAAAAATTATTATTCTTATTCCCTGCGATAGTAGCCATGCTCTTATCAAATCATAATCCATTTCTAAGATGGATCTCAAGTTTTGCTAATCCACAACCTGAATAATACTCAAAACTAACTTTGGTGCAACTGAATTAATAACTCTGGTTCAAATTAAAATTTCCAAAAATATTTTTCAAAAATAATTAGATCTCACTAAATATGTAATAAATGTAACTTATTCATAACAAGTTTAAAAATCTACAGTTAAAATATAATATGTATTACTAAACTAAGAATGATGATTTAAGATTCAAATAGTTCTTAAAGATGATTTCTTATCAATAGAAAATATTTTCTGTTTTAATAGTCTCAACAACAAGTAAACTATATTTGCTCTAAAAAAAAAAGAAGTGAAATCCAATTAAAAAAAAAAAAGTAAATAAATTCAATAATAATATAATAAATAAATAATGAAATCCTATGAACTATTACGAGATATTTGATTGTTTTATTACTTTAATTGTGTTTTATCCTTATTATTATAAGTACTAATTATTTAGTACTTATTACATTATCTAAGTATTATATAATATATATTCGACTGACTCTTATCACTATAATAAGTGTATAGATTTCAATAAAAGATGTGATTTATTTAACCAATATAACTCATTTATGATCTAAAGAATAAAAAATTCATAAAGAATTTCTAATTTATGATAAATCATCAGGCAAAGACGTAGTTAGAAATAAAAATAAGCTTTAGTTCTATTGGAGATGTTAATTCAAAGATAACACTGTTGCTATAGTAACAAGTGCCATTTAAATAATATTAGGATAATTTAACTAAAAATGAATAACTGAATGATAAAACATTATGTTATTATTCAAAACAAAATGAGGTAAATAGATAAAAAAAACCTTATCGCTTATTTTAGGAAAAAAAATAACTGTTACCATGTACCTACCCTATATTAGTTAGTAAGACAAGATTCACAAGTAAAAACAGTTTTCAGAATAATTAAAACAGATAAGCGATACTGTTCTCATTTGTTATTGTTGTTGTTTTTCTGAACCAAGAATGAGTAAACTAAATAAAAATAAAGGAACATAAATATTTAATAAGGGATAACATAATAAAATTAACATAACATAACTAATAAGCTGATAACTAACACAACTACATAACTAACTAACTAATGAGTAACATAACTACACAACTTATTTAATAAGTAATACTTAATATAACTAAGTAAAAGCTGATAAAATAGATCTGACCAAAAAGCCTAGTAACTTTAACTTTATGAACTAGTGCCTTCTTGATTTAAAAAATATTTTATTTCTTTCAAATTTTATCATATTATATAATTATCATTTTCATATTAACATTGTAATTTTTTTTTTTTTTTATTTATATTAAATATATTTCTCTAATTTTCTGTGGAATTCCAAAGGGCTAGAATGGAAATTGCTAAATAAAAACTAAATACACATACCTTCATTCAAAGGTGATAACAATTGAATTTATTAATGACGTTCTTTTTTTATTCATTCTTGAAATGAAAACATGTTTCTCTTCAAAACAAGAATATAAAATGGAATTAATCAGACAGTAAACCGTTTAGTATTTCTTCGGCAATCTTTAATCAGCAATAATATTGCTTTCAAAATAAAAATAAAATTTTTATTTTATAAACTTGAATTGTCAATACCAAGGCTGTAATCAAAAGTATTAACAACCAAATCTAATGAATAAGGAAAAACTTTCTCAGTATAATTTATAAACACTAATACTTTACAATAATTAAAGTGTTGTTTCATTTTTGTTTAAATTGTGTATATTCCTCTTCTTCCCTTATGTATATGTAGCCTCTAGTAATTTTTTTACTTTATGTCTGCATTCATACAAATCTGTTTTAATTTTATAATTTTTTACATTTAATCAGTTCTATTATATTTATTACTATATCTGCTCAAAATTATGCAGCCAGACAACAGTAACATGTAATTGTGCCTCTGTATTATTCTTTAGGAACATTTAGTCCAAAAATAAAGTTTATTTTTTCATAAATTCACTTTATTTTATTTCTTAATTATGTCACAATCTTAAAAAAAAAAAAAATTAAATAATATAATATTTGTCTATTCTAATTAAAATCTTCTACATAAATAAGTAGCTAGTAGAAGCGTAAATTTTCATATCTCAAATCCGTAAGGTCATTAATATTAAACTTCAAACTGTATGAGTGTAAAAGATAAAAAGACATCTTATGTCACGATTGGAATTTTCACAATAAAATCACAATCAAAAAACAAATAAATTTCTCAACTAATTAATGAAATATCTACTATCATCTATGTTCAAAAGATAAAGCAATATCTCATCTCTTGAAAACTGTTGTTTTCGTGCGTGCCCGTTTAGTTAGTGCCTTAAAAGAGTAGTATATGGATCGTACGGATTAAACACAGTTATCACAAAATATAGGAAGGACCATGTCATTAGAAATGAGGTAAGTTAGGCTTCATTTTTTAGTTTTGAAACTTTAAAATAGCTTCAAGCAAAGGTTAAATAAAAAAATTATACTTATATAATTTTTAAACTTTTGAATCATTTTTTTTTATTTCATACTTTTATATTATTTTGATTCAAAATAATAATTATTCCATATAAAATTATTAAACCACTAATATTTGAGTAGTTTAGTAAATTGAACTTAATTTGTTTCCTAATTTTTCATTGCTATCATAACAATAAAATATTATTCAATGCATACCAAACCTAATTGTTACAAACATCTGTTCGTTGCTCTAGTGATAGATATTAGCTATGCTATGATATGCAGCTGATTTAAGTTACAAATAATGGAGAAATATTTACATATAATTATTAACTTAACAATCTTTTTGCAAATAATCTCATGTGAATTTTTTAAATATACAATTTGAACATCATTAAATCTTTTTATATTTTAATTAGGTAGTAGTTTAATACATCCTTTTAGAGAACAGATTTCTCCAATAAATACTTTATGATCTGTACCATATGTGTTTTGGATTTTATTACTAAATCAGAGAACTCATGTTATAAGCATATATGTAGTTGGTTGTTACATTTCTAATTTAATTTATATAATTACAATCAAATCTTTTTAATTTCATATTATTTATTTTGATTATTGATTTATGATTTTTTTAATTTTTATATTATCATATTCATACACCATGGCTTTAAAAGTATTTTTCTTACCTCCAAAATTTATTTTGCAATTTTAGAGAAAAAACACACGCAGACATTTAAGGATTTATTTTATATTAAATAACAATAAATTTATATTAACACTAAACCTACCATAACAGATCAAACAACCTTTTTCGGACTTTTTGGCAGAATTTCTTGGAAACAACATTCATTACTTTGCTTTTTGACTTTACAATTTTTATTTAAAAATATATCAAAAGTGTTTTTTCAATATTTACTCCTCTCTCATTATTTCTTTTTACCGAAAAATGATGGTAGAAATATGAATACATGAAATGTAGGAAGGTTTAGTTAGTATATAATATATCGGCAGCAATGAATAAATATTGATGTGTTTTATTTTATACAACTTTCATTTTCATACCATTCAATTATTCATCATTTTAATATGTAAAAGTCCTTTAATTTTAATAACCTCATGAAGCCGCTTTGACATTGATTCCAAAAGGCTTTTTGTTGTATATGTAGTTGGACAACAGTTTGCTGTTTTCTTGTGATTATTTTACAAATCCCCTTCAATCAATAAATTCTTTCTCTTATTCAACAGTTAGCAATCCCTACATCTTTTAGTTCATATGTGATATTAAAGATATATTTATAAAAAATGAAAAAACAAAAAATACAATGAAAAGAAATGTATGTATGAAAAAGACTGTCACTAAGTGTAGTTTTTGTATGAAATTTTAACCGATATGTTATAATTTATGAAATTTGAAAAATTCATAAATATTGTTTCCCCTCAAATGTATGTAAAACAATTAAAAAATATTGAACACAGATTATTTTCATCAATTAATATCAATTTGTATAATCAATAATTTAGTTTACCATAAGTTCATTATATTTTTTTAGTTAAAAATGACAATATTTTTTAAGTATTTATTAAAAGAAACTAAAATTTATATCTTAAAGTTCTTAAGGGAATTAAGACAAGAATTCACTACTTTTATTATAGTATTATAATTACATAAAATACTTACATAAATACTATATTAAACAATAATTTAAAAACAAAACAAATATTACTTGACCTTATGATATTATTTTAAAAAGTTAACTTTCGAGTTTGATATTATTTATCATGCAAACGGTATCTATATTAACTGAACAAACAAAATAAATTTGATTGTGCTAATCAATATTGCTATCCAACTCCCTCGCCGTTAGATACACTACGAATAGAAGAGAAAGAATAAGAACATTATTAGCTATTATTATTATAGTTAGCAGAAAGAATTTCTATTCAACTTCATTTGAATAGAAAGGTCTTTATTAATGATATGCAAGCGCCAATGTAACTATAAAAGCCTCGAGTATAATCAATAATACTCAGTTGAGAATCGAGACAAGTGAAGGTTGAATTTAAAATCAGCTGTAGATGGTTAGGGATGGTTGCATAGCAACCGAATGATAAAGTATTAAAATTAAACGATGGATCATTCTTCCAGCATTCCAAGAGAGAATGGAAAGTCAAGGAGTTCAAGGTATAAAACAGGAAATTGAAGAGTGTATTAGAGGATAAATATATATATATATATATATATATATATATATATATATATATATAATAAAAGAAAGTACTTATAAGCATTTTATTAATATTTAGTTAGTCATTATCATTATTTTTTTTTTTTTTTTTTTTTTTTTTTTTTTGAGGGGATGATGGCATTAAATTGTTATTAATTGTAAATATAGTTCAAAATAAAGGAATTATTATTTATTTAGAAAGAAGATTGTAAATGATAGTTATTTCAGCCAACCACAATAAGATCCCAATTTCTCTACCACCAATAATTGTTTTGTTTACAATAAATAAAATGGAAGCCCCTACTTAGTACTATTAATCTGAACTTTCATTTATGGGAATTTGCAATTTTTTTTTTTTTTTTTGTAACAGGATAACTTTTTTAAAGAAAGTTTTAATAAAAACAAAAAAATTTCTTTCATTAGAAATAGCCTTAAACAACAGCTAAAAAGTAACATCTCAGCCTTATCTTTTGAAGTATCCGACACAAAAAAAATATACCTCAGAATGGTTCAAACTGGAATTTCGCAATATTCATTCTAATTAGTACATTTAAAATTATTTTTCTTGGTCATACACACGACTTATTATTCAGTAGAATATATTTCAATTATTTATAATTTTAGTTGTTTTGTGGCAAATAAAGTTAAATAACAATTAATTCACAAATTCTTTGTTGACTCCATCTAGAGTTTATTTTTTTTTCCTATTGACCGCTCTTTATATTTGAGCAGTAATTTAATGATGTATCAATCATAATTAAATTGCATTACTTTATATTATATTAATTTATCACTGACAATTAAAAAAAATAAATTCACCACACATGAGTAACCTTTTTCATTCTATTCATAGCATCAATTATCTGTTGTTGTTATTGTATTTCTTTCTCTGTTGTAGTAATTAAGCAATGGAAGAGGCATTGTATTTTAAAAATTTGTGCATACACAATGTAAAATGCATATTATATGTAATGCAATTTTTTATATACTTTTCTTTAATACAAATCAATATTGAAATACATTAATTAACTTTATAATCAAAAAGAAACAAAACTAAATTTCAAATTAAAAAAAATTGTAATGATGAATGATCTGAAAAAAATTAAATGAAAATAATTAAAACAAAATTAAAAAAAAATCTTGAATGTCAATAAAAAGAAAAAAAATTAGCCTTTTCCAAAAAATCTTTAAGTCATTAACTGATTGCAGTATTCCAGTCCCTTCCTATATTTCTGGAGAAGCTTTAACTAAATCATATCTTTCATCTTCGTACAAGTGACAGTCATTTAATATTTGAAAGAAAGTTTGTAGAGTTAGTCTATCAGATTTACAAGCATCTTGAGTTTTTAAGGTGAAACCGTTTCAGTTAATAGTTAGCTGGTCCGTGTTCTGAAGGTAATTGAGTTAGTTTCTAATGAGTAATTTGAATATTTTATAGCTTTGTGGGCAAGTTTTTATCATTAGCAGCTATTTTTATCTTCATCAATTATCCCTTATTTATGTCAAAACATAATAAATTAATATTAATAAATATTCTGAATATTAATTTTTATGTTTGTTCCTTTTCAGCAAAATGGAGAGAGAGGAGAGCCATGTGCCTATGGTCGGCGGCAATCAGCAGCAACCTACCGCTGAATCAAAAAAATCACCTCAATATCTTTATACTTTAGCAGGTAAGTTTATTACAGTTTATTGCGGCATCGGTGAGATTATGAGTTGTTTATTTAGTTCAACACTCCTAAGAAATATAATTAGGAGAGGTAAGGTAGGATATTTAAAGTTGACCTGCCTATTTCACAAACCTGTGGATTTATTCCATAAGAACTTTGCAAAAGAAATTTTACAACATGGGATTCATTGACAGACATCTAATTTTATTTATAATAACTGGAAGAATTAAAAGTAAAACCAAGAACAACTGGTTCATTGATGTCCAGAATAATTTAAAAGAGCTTAATATAACAATGAAACAAATCGCAGAGAGAAAAGAGAAGAGGATTCTGAGAAGTACAGATACAAGACTAAAATTAAAAACAGTCAAACGAAAACAATACACCATTAGAGAGGGCGGCCAGGTCAGAAAGAATGAGGAGATTCTGGGAAGAGAAGAGAAGGATAAGAAAACATCACAACTGATATTGTAAAGGCGGTAGTGTCTATGGATTGATTTAAGTGCTCCAATGTGGGCGTAAAGTAAGAAAAAAAACTGGAAGAATTCTTTAAAATCCTTGAACTCTTCAGGGTCTGATTTCCATTTAAAAGTAATCACTATTAAAAAAATAAATAAAAATCAGTATTAGTTTGAAATAATCTTTTTGATGAATTTCGGAATGGGTATGAAATTCTAATTTTTCAATTTACTTAAAAGAAATGGAACCCTCATACTCGACTCAAAAGGCAAGAACTTAACAGACAACAAAATTCGAAAACAAAATTCTCATATACAAAACCATCATTAAACCTATTTTGACTTACGGACTTGAACTGTGGGGGACAGCAAAAAAGTCGAATATCAAACGCATTCAATCCTTCCAATCCAAAATCCTCCGAATTATAGTAAATGCTCCTTACTATGTTTCCAACAAAACCCTACATAATGATCTGAATATACAATACATCCTCAACATTAAACCCCTTAAATTCTCAAAATTCCATCGCAACCTTTCCTTTCATCCTAACCCACTAGCTCAATCATTATCTGCTTCCACACATCCTGATGACCCCCCTCGCAGACTAAAACGGCAGTGGCCCCGAGATCTTTTGTAAAATTACTTATATTGGAGTTCTGGCAATGGCCAGCTTCTCCACTCATGCCCTGACTCTCACTTAGCTTCCCTTGGTTTTTTTACACCAGTGATGCAGCTAAGAGAGAAGAGCTGGGATCTCTCTGTGCCTAGCTTATCCCTTCATAAGTGGAGGGACGGGTCTGGTGGGGGGATCCCTAGGATGAGTGTAAATTGTAAATAGGGTATATTTGTATTTTTACCTTTGTTTTATCTTTTATTATTAGTATTATTTACTTTTTTTTGTTTCTTAAGTTTTATTATTTCATTTTGTATATAGCATATTCAATATTATTTATGTATAGCATAGTTCTTTTTTTTTTCTCTCTCTCTTTTTCTTTTCTTACATTACTTATTTACTTTATTTTAATATTTTATTTGTTTTTTTCTCATTGTACATTGTGTGAATGTAATCATACGCCATCTATATTACTTATTGCCCACATTTGTGGCAGATTGTAAAAAATTACTCAATAAAAGATTGATAAACTTAAAAGAAATAACACTCATTATTGATATTAATCACTTTTATTGTTCAAGAACCATTTTTTTTTCAAACAATATGAACAAAGAATATCATAAACATAACCTTTGTGAATATTTTTAGGAAATTTCATTGTGACAGCAATATGATTAATCAATTAGCTTTGTCAAATATTTTAAGTTTTCTGAATATAATTTTTTACAAGAAATTTAAATTTATTATTAAATTTAATTTACAATTAATGATCACTCTACTATTACCTCTCCAGGCATTATTGTTAGTTTGTAAATTTAAACCATTAAGAGGAGACTTTATCTACATGCAGTATATAAATAAACATATAACCAAGTGTTAAACAAAATTATAAAATGAAATATATGAATGTACACATTTTAAATAACTGAAATGAAATGAAAAAATAATTTTTATTCTGGGACGTATTGTCCTCTAAGAATAACAAACTTGTATCACAAGGAAGTACAATCTACATATCTAGGAAAGCTTTTGTCACTTAATAAAATTTATTTTTTTGGAATATTTTTATAATAAGTAAAGCATTATTTAGGGTTGTTATATTTACCTATATTCCACAAAAGAATTAATTTTTAAAACATTATTTTTTTTTTTTTTTTTTTTATTCCTTTAATGCTGTCAGTTTCAAGTTACTTGTTCTCATGGCTTAGGCAACAATTTTTATTAAATTTTTTAAAATGTAAAACAAGAAATCAGATATATTGATGATCAGCTAAGGAGGCAAAATGAAAAGGACTTCTGAAAGAAATTAGGGCCTTGAAGAGGTCCTTAACTGACATTTATACTCAGACCTTTTACACCTATCTCAATATTCAGTATCTTTTAGGTACAGAGTTCCAATATATTTGATTTCTTGTCTTACACTAAAAAAAAAAAACCAATATAATGGGGTGTAAAAAAAAAATGACTGTTTCCTGAACAAATATTTGTATTATTATTTCTTTGATATAAAATACAATTAATACTCAAAGTATAGTCCATTGTTATCTACCGTCATTACCCATCTGCTAGCCAATTGCTTGATGCCACGTTGATACCATTCCTTGGGATGGCTGTCAAAGATCTTTTGGACAGCATTTTCAACTTCTGCAAAATTATCAAATTTTTCCCTTGAAGAAAATGGGCCATGGATCGAAAAAAGTAGTAATCGGAACGTACAAGGTCTGGACTATATGGTGGATGAGGCAGGAGTTCAAACCCATGAAGTTCTGTAAACTTTTCTGCTGATTGTTGAGGAGCAAGTTCGTGAGGGACCAGTCTACAGGTCTTTTTCACCTTCTCCATGCACTGAAGATTGCGACTAACAGTATCTTTGGACACACCACACTCCCTGGCAAGTTTGCGAGTACTTGTGGACAGATTTAAACACAACAGCTTCCTTCAGAACCTCATCAATATCCATTAATGGCAGCCCGGAGCCCTTCTTCATTTCAAACATCGTATCTCCACTTCTAAATTTTTTAAACCAACGCCGCGCAGTGCGCTCTTCAAGGACACCTGCCTCTTCATATTTAATAATTTCACGAGTTGCTTCAGCGGGTGTGACATTTTTTTTCCTGTAATGTCTTAAAGTTACGAGAATTTGGTAGGACACTGTCATGTTTCTTCTTTGAAATAAATAAGTGAATTGAGGCTTTTTTTTAAGAAGTCCAGTGTTAGTAAACAAGCTTAGAGAATACTCTAAAGGGATTATTAAGTATTAGTAAATAATAAATAGCATTAAGATATTTACAGACTTTTGAACTCTGGAATTTGATAAAACAGTCATTTTTTTTTTATATGCCCTATTACATGATCTTTGTAGCAAAGTGTAGAATTTTGAAATTGTATGTATGTTTTTAGAACTGATTATGAATGCTTGACATTCTAAACTAGTTTTCAGATAAAATGAATTACAATAGAAGTAGCAAAGAATTCATCAATCCTTATTATAATAAATTTATGTTTTAATTTTCAACTATATTGTGCTAACAAGTAATAAAATCATGTAAGAAATGTAATGTTTATTTTTAAAAAGCTGGATTGTTATTGAAAAGATATGTTTTTTCAGTGACAATTGGAGTATTTTGCGGAGGTGCTGTGATCGGTTGGAGCTCACCAGCCCTTCCAGAATTGCAGTCATCCAACTCTTCTATTCCTCTCACCCCCCGAACAAGGATCTTGGGTTGGATCTCTCCTTGCCATTGGCTCTTTCATCGGTGCTCTTCCTGCTGGTTCCATTGCTGACCTCCTCGGAAGAAAGGTAATATAAAATTCTTTCTTTAAAAAAATATCACTCTTTTTGATGGTACTACTTCTCCATCCAGCTCACGCTCAACTAACATTTTCTTAGCAGTATGTAGGAAATATCAGGGGCCTATAATACTTTATAATTAAACAATGTTTTTCTAAAATTGATTTTCCATTTTTATTACATCCAAGTGGGGAAAAAAAATTCCAGGACTGTATTCAAAATAATTTTTATTGTTTGTTTATTTCGTTTAACGTCACTTTTATGCTGCTATGGCTAATCGGACGATGCTACTGTGGGAGTCCTAAATTTTGCCTGTCCAGGTATAATTAGGATAGGGATCTTTAGCGAGTACCTGACATCGCACAGGCTCGGGACCCCCATTTTACGTCCCTTCCGAAGGACGGCATAGCTAAGGATTTTTTACTCCATTTAAAAAATCCTAAGGTCATCTGCCGGGCTGCGAACCTAAAATAATTTTTAGAAATACCAGTCAATATTGAAGAAAGGAAGCCATCAACCAGAACAACAACAAGGTTTCATAAAAGTATGAAAAATATCAGTCAATGGTGTGTTTGAACTTTAAATGACAAAAATAAATCAGCAGCATATTGTGTGGGAAATAATTTCACAATTATCCTCAAATTAAAATAGGAAAAGATTGAGTAAAAATTAATTTTAAGGAAACAATGCAATTAAGAGTTTGGGACTTTAATACATATTTGACAAATTATTTTGTTTCGCCTCCAACCAAAAGTAACAGAAAATATGCTCAAAAAAAAATTTTTTTTTTTTTAAAATAAATGTCAAATACATCTCTTATTCTTTAAAAACTACTGAACTAATAATTAAAAAAACTACATCTATTAAATGTTTATAGAAAGTACCGAGTAAAGTTTTACCAATCACTGTGTGTTGGGGAATATCTAACTGAGCTTGTCTAAACAGAATTCATTTGATCTTTTGAAAATACCGTTATATTTAAAAAACATAAAAAAAAAAAAAAAAAAAAAAAAAAAAAAAATTAAAACCGACACCATTATAATTCTAATCATCTGAAGAAGTTGGATTATAATCAGGATTTCTCATACAGGGAAAATGTTAACTCGGTTCCAACATTGTTCTCATAAAGACAAAGATCATGTCCTTAGGTGTTTCTTAAATTGATTATGAGTTAGGGATTGGAATGAAGAAGGAAAAACAAAGACCAAGATGTGGACATTTATAATGGGTGAACTTAAGGGTGATTCGGATAAATACTGGAAGTGGATAATGAAATCTCTCTCTCTCTCTCTCTCTCTCTCTCTCTCTCTCTCTCTCTCTCTCTCTCTCTCTCTCTCTCTCTCTCTCTCTCTCTCTCTCTCTCTCTCTCTCTCTCTCTCTCTCTCTCTCTCTCTCTCTCTCTCTCTCTCTCTCTCTCTCTCTCTCTCTCTCTCTCTCTCTCTCTCTCTCTCTCTCTCTCTCTCTCTCTCTCTCTCTCTCTCTCTCTCTCTCTCTCTCTCTCTCTCTCTCTCTCTCTCTCTCTCTCTCTCTCTCTCTCTCTCTCTCTCTCTCTCTCTCTCTCTCTCTCTCTCTCTCTCTCTCTCTCTCTCTCAAATGCAAAAGGGAATGCAAGTTAGGTTGTATCACCGACAGGAAAATATTTTTATTTATTGTTTGGAACTGCAAATGTTTTTTTTCAAAATGGATCACTTCTTCAAAGAAAAAATTGTTATGTACACTTTTGAAAAACGTTTTTTTATTTATACAATTATAAGACTTGTTTTTTTTTTTTGTTTTTTTCTATTTATTTATGATTTACATAAGAATGTGATATAAACATAAATCTACGTTTAATGTCAAAAGTAAAATAAATTGTGTAAAGTTTTAAAAAAGTACGTGGTTGTAAGTTAATAATAACAAAGTTAAACAATGCAAGCACACGTTCGTTATTAATTTTTTCATGTAAACATAGAGTTAAAAAAAAAAAAAATTAATCAAAAAATACAGACTGATATCAAAATATCTTTTTTAATAAATTTAATAAATTTGGTTGTGCATGCACAATTGCAACTTCTCACAACTACCTTTGTTCCCTAAATTTTGTTGGGCTAAGAAGTTAAACGATTGTTTGATATAAATAAAAAAAAAATTAATTGTTTAATTAACATTAGTTTTTATTTTAATTGATTTCATTTGCAATTCCAATCAAATCATTAATGCAGCTGCAATTATTGTCGTAGCCATTAAATAGCAATAGTAGATAGATTAGTATTAGCCAATGCCTTTAAAACACATGATCATATAAATATTGATATAAATTAATTACCCTTTGTGACCTTTTCAGCTGACAATAATGAGTATGACGGGCCCTCTCATGGTTTCTTGGATCATGATACACTTCGCCTCATCCGTCAATATTCTCTACGTGGCGAGGCTCCTTGGCGGTATAGGTTTGGGCGCCATCTGTACCACTGTGCCCATGTACATTTCCGAAATAGCAGAAGATAGCATCAGAGGTATTAATTTTTCTCTTTTAAATAACTCATTATATAATGTTATTATGTGGCTAAACTCAATTTTACCACAGTCACATTGTGATCCAATGCGGTATAGGATTAATAATTAATGGAAATACTTTTCTTTGCAGGTGCACTGGGATCTGCATTCCAGTTGATGCTGGTCGTGGGTATCCTGTATGCCTATGTACTTGGAGCCATTGTCCACTACACCATGCTACCTTTACTATGCGGAATAGTCAATATTGTCTTCCTCATTGCATTCTTCAGGGCCCCCGAGAGTCCTTTATGGTTGCTGAAAAAGGACCGCAGGAAACAGGCAGAAGAATCTCTCTATCGACTCCGAGGTGAAAAATACGACATTTACAAGGAACTCCACGCAATGGAAAAAGAGATTGCGAATCAAAACACCCAGAAAGTTCCGTTCCTGAAAGCATTGAGCAAGAGATCGAGTACACTTGCCATGATCATCTGCCTCGGAATGATGTTCTTCCAGCAGATGTCTGGGATCAACATTGTCGTCTTCTTCGCAGGAAGCATCTTCAAGGACGCCGGGAGCAGCATGGATCCTGCCATTGCTACTATCTTCGTAGGGATCTCTCAAGTGGTATCAACCATCGTCGCAGCTTCACTCATTGACCGACTGGGCCGAAAAATTCTCCTCCAAATATCAGCTACAGCGATGGCCCTCTGCTTGGTTGTTCTCGGCTACTACTTCCACTTGAAGACTCACGGCAGCGACGTCTCCAGCATCGGAACAGTGCCTCTGGTCTCGGTAATCGTTTATATCCTCCTCTTCGCAGTCGGATTCGGTCCCATTCCATGGATGATCTCAGGAGAGGTGCTCCCCCCAGAGATTAAGGCTACGGGAACAGGAATCGCAGTGGCCACTAACTGGTGCCTAGCTTTCACCGTTACCAAATCCTTCCAGCCACTACTGGACGCTGTCGGCCCTGCTGTGACGTATTGGATCTTCGCTTGCCTCAACGTTTTATCTTTCTTCTTTGTTACATTTGTTGTGATAGAAACAAAAGGAAAGAGCTTAGCTCAAGTGCAAGAGGAACTCAGTGGCAAAAGAACTAAAAATGGGAAAACAAATGGTGTGGTGTAAATACTTAATTGTTTTTAAAATAATTTATTACCTGTGATTTAATTTTAAAACTATTTAATATATTTTTATAAATTTTATTTTTACACAATTTGTAGTTTATTATCTTCCTACCTTTTTGAAGGAACATGATATCCTTTCTGAAATGATGCATGAAGTATGATATTTAAGGACAGTTATTTTGATAAATGCATGATGCAACTAGTGATAGTAGAAAAATTGCTTCTCCCATCACATAATTGCTTAATTTAATCTAAAATACCTTAAGCAGTGAATTGAACTTCCTTTTTTAAAATTTAGATGTTATATACGAGTATTATAATTAATGAATGTTAGAGAAGGGTTATTATTTCATAAAAACAGTAGAAATGGAAATATGTGAGAACGGCTGGGAATATCTGAGTTAGTGGAGAGTCGCAGCAGAAAACGTGACCTTTTCCATTCAAATTAATATATCTCTTGAACGGTAGATCCTAGTTACAAATAATACACAACAGAAAATATTCTCTATTAAATTTCTGACATGAGAAAAAAGCCCCAACAATATAACAAATTATGCCTACGTAACATTTTTTATTTCTACCAACATAGCTCTCAAACGGTAGATCATTGCGACAAATGTTAAATAACAAAAAATATTTTCCATTAAATTTCGAATTTCGAAAAAAAATCAAGAAGACAAATTTTAGATCAAAGAAACAGCAACAGAGCTAGAGCTTGTGATATTGATACATTTCTTACTGTGAAAACACGTTAGACTTAAAAAGAGTAGTTTAAAAAAAAAAAATGCATATGACAGCTAAAAAATGCAAACCAATTCTATTAACAAAAACAATAATTAATGAAGATATAAATCAATAAACAGCAAATAACATTTATTATCAATAACATAACATATACAAGCTAATTACAATTCAGTGTAAAAAAATAAAAATAATAATATTGATAATATGGTTTACAATGTTTCATTTAAGATGATTATTTCAAACGTTTTGGGTTTTATTTATAACTTAAAATTTAAGTTAAGAGGAACCCCTACTGGATGATACCCCTATGCCATGCCTATCAAGCCTCATTTTGTATACATTGTTTACGCCAGAAAATCCGCTGGTTATTCCTATAGGTAAAGGTGTAGATTAAAGAAAAAATTTAAATAAAAACTTAAGAAATCGAAAATATTACTAAAATAATGGGTCTTTTGCACTTGTTCCTCGCATTTCATTTTGAGTTTGATATCATATGTTTTGGTTAGTAACCTTCCCAAACGTAATAACATGTCAATGAGAATTTAATAATAATTTATTATCGTTTGATTATTCCTATTATTAAATAAAAAAAAGAAATTTTCTTGTCAGACTATAATTAAACATATGATTGCTTAGCAGCATTACCTACCTCATATGTTATCCGTTTCATTGTAATATTCCGTTATATAATTTTTTGTATCATTATACGCGACATGTCTTTGTTCGATTTAAGTCGTCGAAAAAATACAAAAGAAAAAGCGAAAGAATATCTTCAGGAAAAAAGGTATTTTACATCGAATAACACAATAAAATATTTACATAGATAATTTTTTGTTTTTTATTTGATTATTTAATAATAGAAACAATCAAACGACCTCTCATTGGCATGTTATTACATTTGCGAAGGTTATTCGTAACCTAAACATATGATAATAAACACAAAATGAAATGCGGGGAATAAGTGCAAAAGACCAGTATTGAAATGAATATACAGGGCGTCCCGAATTTAAATGGCAAAACTTCAGGAACTTATAGGGGACCGAAAAACTAAGACAAAAAATCCTTTAGAGATTCGCTCGTTTTTGCTTAGTTTTAGAGAAAATCGCAAAAAAAGAAACAAAACAAGTTTTCATTTTTATACTTATTTATTTACATTTATATTTATGTTATGTTCTTTTTAATGTTGCTCAAAATGTTGTCCTCTTGCACCAATGCAAGCATTACATCTAGCACCCACTTGATAAAATGCAGCTAAACATTGTTCTGATGATATTTGGTGGACTGCATCTATGATTCGGTCTCTTAATTGCTCTCTTGAGTTGATTGACACCGAATAAACTTTCTGCTTCAAGGTTCCCCAGACGAAGAAATCCATGGGTGTCATATCAGGTGATTTGGGTGGCCAAGGTACTACTCCTCCACATCCAATCCATCGTTGTGGATAATTTATATCCAGCCAAGCTCGAGCAACTCTGCTATAATGAGCTGGACATCCATCGAGTTGAAACCACATTTCAATCCGCTGCTGTAAGGGAATGTCATCTAAATAATTAGAAATGTCGTTCTCCAAAAAATGTGTAAATGTGATAACATTCAATCTTCCAGGTAAAATATATGGTCCCACCAGTAATCCGTTCCAAATTCCAAGCCAAACGTTAATAGCAAATTCATGCTTAAACCTATTCTCTCTAATAGCTCTGGGATTTTCAAGAACCCATACATGATAAATTGTTTGATTAACGATTCCTCCCCTTGTAAAGGTAGCTTCATCGGTCCATATAATTTTTAATGGAAATAAATTATCATCGCGAATTTTGTCAAGACACCAGTTACTAAAATTCAATCTCTTGACATAATCTTGAGGCAATAAATTCTGAACTTTTTGAAGATGGTATGAGTAGCGATTATCACCTTTCAAAGTTTGCCACATTGCTTGCCGCGATATTGCTAATGCAGCAGATGCTCTTCGAATGCTAGTCTCAGGATTGTTATCGAAGTGGCGTTGGACACAATTTCTTCTCCGATAATCTGCTCTTACTGCTGCCTGAAATTGGTCGCCTTCATTACGTATTAAGAATGACCCAGTCTCTCGTAGTCTATTAAAAGTTAACGAAAATACTCGTCCTTATAATACATTATAATCCTATAAGGAAAATGTAAACAAATAAAAGAATGTAAAGGATAACATTAAGTTTTTACATATCTCACTGCCTAGCCTAGAACTTTGAAAGATAATAATCGCTACCTGTAACATTTTTGTTTTGTTTCTTTTTTTGCGATTTTCTCTAAAACTAAGCAAAAACGAGCAAATCTCTAAAGGACTTTTTGTCTTAGTTTTTCGGTCCCCTATAAATTCCTGAAGTTTTGCCATTTAAATTCGGGACACCCTGTATAACGAAATTATAAATAATTTTTATTAATGGCTAACAAAAATTTATTATAGAAAATAGTTGAGCAATATTTATTTCGTCAAGTCCTTCAGTTCTGCGAGTCACCATTTTTCATAAAGAGAATGTACCATATCTATCTGACTTGGGCGTTTGGCTTGCAGTAACAATCCTTCATTACACTGCTCTGCATCAAAATACTACCTTCAGCGAAAATGTTGTTACAATGTGTTTTGAAGTGTGCTGAATAGCAATCCGAAGTCAAAAAAATCTCAATCAGGCATCATTTTTTTGCGTTCCCATTTGAATTACTTCCTTTCCAGCTTGGGAGCAGTTTTAGACGAACACGGAAAACGCTTTCATCAAGAGATGGTACAAATGGGAAAAAGGTATAGCGGTAAATGCAATAAGATGTTTGCCGACTACTGCTGGGACACTGCAACAGGAGACACGTGATTGTGAGTACAAAATGAAAATATTCAGGATGACTAGAAAATAGATGTGGAGCCGGTAGGGGAAGATAGTACAGAGTGATCTGAGTCGATTTTACTATAACAACTACTGTCCGAAAAATAGCCGTTTAAACAAGTCATGAAACTAAAAACTGAGTGTTTTATTTGATTTTTTTTTTTTTTTTTGATTTTACAATTGATACTCAAGTGTACATTATTGACGTTATCTCATGCAGTAAGCTTCAAAATAATTCAATTTCTGTTTAAAAATATCTTCGTTCATCTCAAAAATTTCAATTTACTAGAAAAAATCACCTATAAATTTTTCGTACAAAATAATTAGAAAACTTCTACGTTTCATTACCTTTCAAATGAGGTATAAAAATCACAAATCGGTTTAAAATTGGCAAAAATATGTCTATTAAAGAGGAGGAAGGAAAAAAGCAATAAAAATACTGCAAATACAAAATCATACTTTAATATAGGATAATTCGTTTGAAACTACATTTTTTATTTTTATAATACATTTTCAATGTGGCGCCCTCTATTTCTAATCCACATACGTGCTATTCTTATTACAGCTGATTTTACTACCGCCGAATTCCTAAGAGAGGCTTGAATTTCCTGTGCTGCATGTATTATCCTGTTTCTGTGGTCTTCTATTGTGGGTATAGGATTTCGATCAGATACAAAAGTTTTCATGCGACCCCGCACAAAAATATTTTTTAAGTTTCATGACTTGTTTAACGTATGAAGGACGTTAATTTTATAAAATCTTAAAAATTAGTATAACTCGAAAAAGGCTAATTTTTGTACAGTAGTTCTTATATTAAAATGGACACAGATTAGCCTGTACTATCTCCCCCTACCGGCTCCGCATCTATTTTCTAGTCAGCCTGTTTATACATTACTATGTTTAGTAAGCTCAGGGCAATGAGCGGTTTTGAGAGACATCAAAATTAAAGTCTTCAACTATCTTAACTGGTGTAGTAAGATCAGGCTCGTAATTGGGTATAATTTTAGCGATGTTTTTGGAATATTTTAACAACTACCGTAACATAAAGAGCTTAATTTCTGCTAACGCTTTGACCTGATGGATATACACACACCCGAGTAGGAATCTGAAGATGCCATTGGACAGACATGACCAGGTTTTGCATCTTTCATTTCCAAATAAATCTCCGAAAAGTCAATGTTAACTCTATTACTACCAGAGAAGCTATTGATGTTGCAATATATGGCGACTCCTGGCTTTGCGACTTGATGGTGATGATACTGCTACCGATGATGTAATTACAATTCGTCTGTTCTTAGCGTTATTACAATATGATCTCAGATCAAAGCTAGGCACATTCACTGGCATGAAATTTTACATCCGCTGATTGCCAAATAATTAGATCCGTTGATGTTTGTATAGGTAGAGATGTCTCTGAGTGCGCGACCAAGCTTAGAGCATTAATGGCGGTAATAAGTATAAAACAATGCTGATCAGGAAATTTTATGTTCCCGGCACTGCTTGACTCGGTCATATGGTGTTTTATTATTACCATTCGATTGTTCTTGAAATGCCCTATCCAACCGTATACGATCTCTGTATTTGGTTTTGGCTTTTCGACGCGTATAGGCTGACTATATATATTTTCGAGGTAACGGTTCGGATCGGCGACACCAACCCCTAAACCCGCTCAGAATACCTTTTATCGATTCTAACCTTGTTCCGATTTATTTCGATGTTCTAGTCGCTGCTTTTAGAGGGGGAAGGTTATTCTCCTACATTTACTGAGAAACTCTAAATCCCTGTTCAAAGTAATATTAACTTCTGTTTACCTTCTAATATTAAAATGAGAAATAGGGAAATATTAAAGTGGAAATAAGGAAATATCGAAATATAAGACACTAAATCAATTTTTAATTAATATTAATTTAATCAACAATTAATATACTACTGAACCACCAGTAAAGTTAATTCCTGATGAACTTTCTCTCAGAGAAGTGAAAATAACAAATTATAAATATAAAAAAGACAGAATCCTTAAGTATTTATTTGGCATAACTCCTATTTATTTAACATTTGTAGCTACATGTTTCGGAGATAATGTTTCATCATCAGGCTTCTAATTTTTTTTAAAAACACATTAATCTATAACATTATACCAATAGTTCTACAATTATATAGTGATGTGTCATTTACCTCTTAATCTGTGATTATTTTCACATTGTCAATTCTCCATGTTATAAGCCATTATATAATATAAGACAGAATCCTAGTTGAAAGTGAAGATGTTAATTTCTGCTATATTTTCTAATGGGAAGTGGAAATAAGAAAACATAAAAAACCTGTGATATACTTTCTCACATTTATTTATAAACTGATATGTTTTATTGAATTAATTACACAATCTGTCTCACTTTAGCACAAAAAGTAATATGGATGACAAAGAATCCATTCACAAAATATGTATACTGAAATTTTATCACTGAAATTGAAACAACAAATACAAATGTATAAAACACCAAATCCATGTACAAATAAATCCTGTTAAGTTTCATAACACTTTTACAAGTTGTAAATTTTATCACCTAAATTGATAGAACAAATATAAATATGTAAAACACCAAATCCATGTACAAATTAATCTTCTTAAGTTTTATAACACTTTTACACATAAGATTAGATGAAATAAGAAAACATGAATTCATAAAACACTTAATCCTTTGTGAAACTCATGTTGTTAACTTCTGTTTCACTTATTTACATTTAAGAAGTCTAAATATCAATATAACAAACTAAACAACACAATCCAAGTTGAAACTGTAGAAGTGATTGTTTACATGTGAGGTTATAGGAATGAACTATCGATAAATGTAAACATGAAGTGAAGCGTAAGGATCGAACTGGTCGGTGTAGCGCGGGTCAACCTAGTTTGGTGGTGTCGCCGATCCGAACCGTTACCATTTTCGATAATATCTTTTTATTCTAACACCTCATTATATTCACTGTCACAACTTTAAACTAATGCTTTATGTACAATCGATAAATTTTGATGACAGCTGACGATTATAACTTTAAATGAACATCGTATCTTCTCCGAGTAGGGTTGCCATCTCCTAAAATACAAAAGCCGGACTTGGCGCTGTATTAAAGCCGGACATTTGCCACAAAAGCCGGACATTATCTTTAAAAGCCAAACATACCTTTTATAAAGCCGGATGTACGTCTTTAAACTTAGAAATAACTTCAATAATAAAAAACTCTGTCAATATAAGTTACATATAATTTTTAATTAATCAAAGCTTTATTACATAATTTATAATACAGTTTTAAGTTTTTAGTTATAACATTAACCACTTATTTATAGTCCTATCCTTAATATTTTGATCTTTATATATGCCATTAAAATTAATAACTACCAGAAACATTTTCAGTCTTATATAGACTTCACTTATATAAAACAAAAATAAAAAAATTACAACTCAACTTTGGCAGTATACTAAAATTTGCATCATCATGCAAATATAAAAATATATGCACTCTTCTAAAGAGAAAACAAAAATATTAAAATTAAAAAGCCAATTATAAAGTAATCTCAAATGTTTCTAAAAATAATAAAAATCCATAAATTCTTAGCTGTATGTTGGTTTTTCACCTACTTTATCCAAAACGTCGTTTTTCTTAGAAATCATATCATAAAATTCTGCACATGTTAATTCTGCAGGCCCTAACGCTTCGTCAATAATTATCCGCAATATAAAAAATGAATTTGAATCTATGAAAGAATCTATTCTTGACGTAGATGCTGTGCTACGAATCTTCATTTTATGTTTTTCGGTTATTAAATGATGATCTAAGTCAGCTTTGCCCTTATTATCTATTGAAATTACTTGGTCACAAATAAAACATGTTGCATACCATGGCTGTTTCCAGATGTAAACATCTTGTACTGACTTTGTAGGGTATCAGAAAATATACATTTTCTTTTCGACATAGTGAGTTCAGAAAGAAAATGATCTATGTTTTACTTGTATTTGAGGTTTGTAAATAGCATAATAGTGCTACGTAAAATAAATTATAAAATTAACTCACCGAAAATTCGGTCTCCGCTGACTGAATAATGCAGAAAATAGAAGAAATGATTGTGGTACTTGATTCTAACGCTGAAAAAAACTGCGCGCGAGTGCGTAGTTCAAAAGGTAAGAGGAGAAGGAGTTTCCAAGATCTGAACACAGTTGCATTTCCGCCACACCATAAAATTGTTACTTTCAACGAGAAGATGAAAAAGCCTAACAAATGCCGGACACACAAATATTTGGCCGGGCACGGCCGTAAAAAGCCGGACATATGGCAACCCTATCTCCGAGTCAAAAGTTATACTAATTGCAATTCTCGATACGCAGCAAATTAATTTCAAAATTGTGGCGCTTCCCCCTCCACCGCCCGAAATGTGTCTCTATTCTCGCTTATTGTAATGAATTCTTTGATCATTTATTTGTCCAGTGGTATAATTTAATTTTGGATGTAGAGGATAGATTCGAAACTACAACGCCAAACTGTATCCCCCGATTTTGTTATTAGGTTTTTTGGATTTCCCCCATATTGTAGCAAATTTAAAGACGTATTCACGTCAAAAGTCTATTTTTTTCTTGGATTCACTCATTTTTTTTTTTTTTTTTTTTTTTTTTTTTTTTCCTGACCCATGTTTCAGTTTGTAGGGGCTGAGTATGAATGATTAATTCAAACAAATATAGTTAAATTTCAACATTGGCCACATGGTCAATGGTCATGATTTCAATCTGAATTGGTTAACTCCTTCAAAATTTGAAGAAGTATTTATTTATTCTGGTGAAAGATTTCAACTAAAATACTTGACACGAAGTGCAACGAAATGAAGAAGTCAACAATTATGACTTGATTGCCATGAGGTGACAGGATACCATAATGATGATAGCAATACGCTCGACACAAATGTTATCTAATCCTCTTCAAATTAATTGGATTCAAAGTAATCAGAGATAACAATTAATAATATGTTTTCAATTTAATAAAATTTTCTTAAATCCTTAGAACAGCAGTTACTACACAAAGCCTGTAGGAGTGGAAACTATACAGTGGTTATTGAGTCATCGTTAACACAAAATCCAAATCATAAAATAAAATATAATTACTAACTAGATACCATTCAAACTATGGATGGATCGTTCCAGCTGGAACGGGTTTTGGAATGGTTTGGAAAGGAACGGTTCTTGATTTTCTCGTCCCAACAACTGGAACGAAAACGAATTCCGGTTTCACGTTCTTTCCACTACGTTCGGTCTTCCACCTACTGGAACGAGTGGAACGAAAACGAATTTATTTTAAGTATATTTTGTTTCTCTAACGATAAAACTTACCTTATGTACTTATTTTCCACGGATGATTTCATGAATGTGAGTCCAGAATCTAGAGAATCTTTATTTTTCATTTTTTATTTCAGAATCTTTATTTTTCTTTTCAATTTTTTTAATAACACGTGTAGGTATTATATAATTTTGTCCCATTTCTGTTTTATAGTCTTTTATTTTCATTTTTATTATACTTTAATAATTTCCTATTTTTCAACCTATCTTAAGCATTTACTTTCTATAGATGATATCATCAATGTGAATCCAGAATCTAGAGGTATTATATCTTTACATTGTTCCACTTTCCCAGGCCACCAATCATGCACATTCTTGCTACCAACTCCTTATACGTCCAACCAGCCATGAGTAATATCTTGATATCCTGTCACATCAACGCTCAGTCCCTTATTGCCCACTATGACGAATTCCTAAAATATTTCCATGATACTTTTTACCTCATTATAGCAATATCCGAGACCTGGCTAAAACCGTTTATCCCTTCTTCCTATGTCTCCATCCCTAACTACACATTCCTACGCCATGATAGAGCTGACCGAAGGGGCGGGGGTGTAGGGGTATTTATCCACAATAGTCTTAAAGCTAAAATCCTTCTCCAATCACCATCTTCAGATTTCCCTCATGTTGAATACCTATTCCTGGAAATATCAACCACTCCCTCCCCTTTACTATTTGCTGTGCGCAAATTTCGTCGAACTCGATTGCCATCAGATTACACTACGTTCAAAATTTTACGTAACCAAATCCAATCCGCCATCCGATACTCTAAATGCAAATACATGCATAATGCCCTTTCTACCGCTCCCGATTCTAAATCCAAGTGGAAAATCCTAAGAAAACTAACCTTTCCTGAACCCAACTGCAACTCCTTTCTTGTTTCACCCGATGAACTAAATCAACATTTCATTTCATTAGCTCCAAACCCTCCGATTAAAGCGGACCCTTACTTTGATCCAACCAATTTCTTCTTTTCCCATGTGTCCAATGATGACATACTCTCGGCCATTAAAAAATCCCGCACAAATGATTATGGACCCGATAATATTTCATTTAAACTCATCAAATCATGCCTTCCCGCACTTATTCCTATCCTTCACCATTTTTACAACCTTTCCCTTCAAAACTCGATATTTCCTTCCTCTTGGAAAGCAGCTCTAGTCCGCCCCTTGAATAAAATTCCCAATCCCGCCTCCCCTAGGGACTTCCGTCCGATTTCCCTCCTCTCCAACCTATCCAAACCACTGGAACGGATCGTTCAGTCCCAACTTTCAGATTTCCTAGAAGAACGCTCCCTCCTTAGTCCATATCAGGGCTGAGACACACACAGCGATTTCTCCGACGAGATCTTCGAGTCGGATTTTGTCATAGTGGTCAGACATCGCGATGTTATAAGCGGATTCATTCTCTTTATCAAGATAAACAAAACTTTAACAAACGTTTATCTACAGCCCGACGATACATTGAAAGCACATTTGGAATCCTTTATCTTTCACTGACCCATCAATATGGATATAGATCTGGCGGAAAGTACACAATTTTGTCAGAACAAGGGATGGATTCCAATTACCCAATGAGGATGAAGATGGTTTCCAATGGCAACTAATTTCGACTGAGAGCATCCATCGGGGAAATCCTAGGGCACTAACAGCCAGAGATAAATTTGCAAAAACATTTTCCAATGAAGTTTAATTTACCTATATCATATGTATATTTTTTTTTTTTTTTTTTTTACAACGTTTGTAGTTATATTAGTTAATTTAATTGTGTGTTAGTTTATAAAATTATTGTCTGTGTTGAAACAAATGCCTATTACTTGATTAAATTTTAATTTATTCTAGTTTTTTTGAGGCCGAATTTTTTTAACAACAATTTGTTCTCCTTTTTGAGGCATAATACGTAATTTATGTTATAAAAACAAGAATTAAAATTTGTATTGCATAATTACACAACTTACGAAGTTCATTTTTCTCGCTTGCTGTCATCTCATTCCCAAACACCTCACAAATTTCTTCCCAGCACTTCTTCCTTTAAATACGATCACTGTATTCCGCAGTACTCATATCCCACAGAGACCGACGCTTTTGAACCTCAATAATTAATTTGTCGATGTCAATTCTACTCATGTTTAATAATAATAAAAGAAAAAGAAAAGTGGGAACAAGTAATAGTTGGAACAGTAAAAGAATAAGTAACAAAATCCGACGCTGTGTCTGTTCAATCTCACTTCATTCAATGCAATGACTATACGCCACGTGGTTCTCAAAACCGCGCGGATCTTGGCTCCAACCACCATCCGCTTCGGTTTCAAAACCACCTGCGATCCGACACCGACTTGTCTGTCCTGTCCCACTATAAAACACATTGATGACTCTCCGCGTCGTAAAACCGCGCGGATATCGCGTCGGAGAAATCGCTGTGTGTGTCCCAGCCCTCAATCCGGTTTCCGTCCCGGATACTCCACCCAATCCGCCCTCCTGAAAATATCTCAAGATTTACACTCCGCAATTGATCGCCAAGAGATCACCATCCTTATCCTTTTGGATTTTTCAAAAGCTTTCGATAATGTTGACCACAACATCCTTCTATCCAAACTCCGAAATCTCTCCTTGTCCAAATCTGCCTTACTTTGGTTTAAATCCTTCCTTTCCGACCGATCACAGTATGTAGTCACTCCAAATAAATCTCCGTTCAAGACCCTGCCTCTCTCCTGTGGTGTTCCTCAGGGATCTTCACTTTCACCCACACTCTTTTCTGTTTACATTAATGACCTTCCCCTTTCCATCCATCACTGCCGATATCACCTTTACGCAGATGATCTCCAAATCTATTTATCTTTTCCCAATTCTGACCTACTGCAAGCTACTAGAAAAATTCAGGAAGACTTGGATCGAATCTATAACTGGGCAGTGACGAACAAGTTGAATTTAAATACTGAAAAGACCAAAGCGCTTGTAATAGGTTCGAGTTACCTCCTGAAAACCATGCCTCCTATTCCCACCATTTTCCTGAGCAGTGATCCTATCAAATTCTACCCCTCAGTTAAAAATCTCCGAGTTATTTTCGATCAAAACCTATCCTGGAAAAACCACGTATCCGAAATTTCCCGTCGCACCATCCCAATCCTAAAACGTCTCAATTACGTTCGCCATCTTCTTCCTTACGAAACCCGCAAATTACTAGTTACTTCCCTTATCTTCCCCCACTTCGACTATTGCTGTGCTGTGTATGGGGGCGTTTCTGGTGATCTTGAGGCCAGACTCAAAAGACTGTTTAACTGCTGCATTTGTTTTATTTTCGGGATCCCCAGGAACGCCCATGTTTCACAATTTTACGCGGAGTTAAAGTGGCTCTTTCCTTCCTACCGTCGCCAGTATTTTTTGGCATCCTTTCTCTACCAAACAGTGAAATCCCAACACCCACTTTACATTGCTCAACTCCTTCAGCTCAAATCCTCTGTTCTTTCCCGCCGAACCCGTTCCCGCCCATCAGATTTGTACACTCCTGCGCATTGCTCCGCTGCCTTCAACAGATCATTCCTAATCCGATCCTTGTCCCTATGGAACTCCATCCCTTACACCATTCGCCACTCAAACACCCTTTCCACTTTAAATATCACTTATTTAACCACCTACTGCCCATCCAGATCCATGAAAACTGTCATTAGCCACTTAATAGTTATATAAAATATAAAAGTTTATGTACAAGAAATTTTTATTGTTTCTACACAAATGATTCACACAATGAATCATAATATTTCTGTTTTTGTTTTTGTCAATATTTTTAAGTTTAATCTTTATTTGTTATCATTATTAATTACTATTTTATTATATTTAGTAATATTTCATAACCATCTTGAGGCTCTGTAGGCCCCCTGATTGTACATTATTTTTTATTCTTAAGGGACTTAAGGTCCCAGAATAAATAGAGAACTTTTTTTATTATTATTATTATTAAAATGAAATTTAAAATTTTATATGTTATCATGAATAGCATTGTATTTTCCAATACTAAAATTATTAGTTGTTTGATGTACACATTACGGCTGCATAACTACATTCGTAATTTATAATATCAGTGGGGATTATAACCAAATTTTAAGGTCATCTAGAAGCCGTAAAACTGCATGGTTTAGCCCAAAGCATGAGGTCGCAGGATTTCTCCTTATTGAGATATCTCAAGTTATAGCTGTTGTTATGGCCGTTAGAAATTGTTAATGAAATCTCAACTTCTGAATTTCAACCTCCTCCCTCGAAAGGGGTAAAAAATCAATATTTTTTATTTTGATAAAATTTCACATATTTTCACATATCACATAAAACAAGGGTTTTATGGTGCGTTAAATAGAGATTTGAGGTCAGTTATTCTTGAAAAAAAATTTCCACTGATTTACAGCGGATTTCCTTGGAATTTTGTCATTAAGTAGAGTTTTTGAGCACCGTAAAGCCGGTTGGTATCTGGAGCATAACGGAAGTATTTTTATATCAAATAGCATACATAACTGCAATTAAACCGTGAAAGAATCATTTCTCTATCTTGACTGAGAGCTGAGAAAAAAAAAGTAAAACGTGATTTTCATAGTTTAATTTTTTTTCTCGGCTCCTAATGCCCATTGGCGGCTATAAAATGTCGTTTTAATTCCAATAGAATGCGCTCTTAGCCTATTGAAGGATTTGCTTATCTCTAAACGCTATTTTGTTTGTTAGTCATTTGTTTACAAAAGTCAGTTGTTTTTAAGTCGTTTACGTGGACGTATCATACCTTTCTTTGGTGTTAAAAATGTCTAATTTTAAGCCAAATAAAGAGCATTTGCGGCATGTCATGATTTTCTTATTTAATCAAAAGAAAAAGGCATCTGAATGTCATCGAATTCTTGTTGAGACTTATGGCGATGTTGCTCCAACCGTCAGGACATGTGAACGTTGGTTTCAAAGTTTCAAACGTGGTGATTTTGATGTTACTGATCAAAAACGAGAAAATCGACCAAAAAAGTTTGAGGACTTCGAATTGCAATCTTTATTAGACGAAGACAATACCCAAACCCAACAAATGATGGCAGAACAGTTGAATGTCACTAGGCAAGCCATTTCCGATCGCCTGAGAGCTATGGGAAAGATTCAAAAGGTTGGAAAATGGGTTCCACATGAATTGGACGAACGACAGATGAAAAAAAACGAAAAACTGTGTGCGAAATGCTGCTTTTACGCCACGAAAGAAAGGGTTTTTTGCATCGAGTTGTAACTGACGATGAAAAATGGATTTATTTTCAGAATCCCTAACGAAAAAAATCATGGGTAACGCCAGGACAACCATCCACATCGAGTGCAAGACCGGATCGTTTTGGGAAGAAGACAATGCTGTGTGTGTGGTGGGATCAGAAGGGAGTAGTCTACTACGAGCTTCTCAAACCCGGCGAAACAGTCAATACCGAGCGCTACCGACAACAAATGATCAATTTGAGTCACGCATTGATCGAAAAACGCCCAGAATGGGCTCACAGGCACGCCAAAGTCATTCTTCAGCATGATAACGCTCCTGCACATTCAGCCAGATTGACTAAGGAAACGATTTCTTCGCTTGGTTGGGAACTCCTACCCCACCCGCCGTATTCACCTGACCTGGCGCCTTCTGATTATCACCTCTTCTCATCGATGGGACACTCATTGGCGGAGCAACACTTCAACAATTTCGAAAACGTACGAAAATGGCTCGATGAATGGATTTCAAATAAAGATGAAGCATTCTTTTGGAATGGTATCCATATATTGCCCGAGAGATGGGCAAAATGTGTAGAAAGCGAGGGTCAGTACTTTGAATAAAATATATTATACTTTTTTTTAAATTACTGTGTATTTATTTTAAGAAATAAACGACATTTTAAACTTGCATACCTGGTATAGGTCCCTACTACCCACCCACAAATCGGCATTCAAATCGGTGAGTTACAACTCCAAACGCCCTCTTGTAAGAAATTTTTAATCAATGACATAGCTTTCACTTGCTGACTGCTTAGTTAATTTTCTCTTTATATAAGAACGAAAAGCTTAACTGTAAGCAAATTTTCAACTTCTATTATATCTGCTTAACCTGAACCAATCTAGGCACTTGTTTTCACCATTCGCCGGTCTGCGAATTAGGAGTTATCGGAATAACTGGGACTGGAGAGACATGGATCCAATGTAGGTGTAGCCTTAGACGTTTGTCCAGATGAATTCCTAGTTAACGGATCTGATCAACGTGGATTAGTGGAATATCGTTAAAGGAAACTGTGGGACAGGAAGTCTTAGGTTTTGGGCGAAGGGTAAAGGTTATTTGTTGGGATTTATTTTAATTCTCCAATTTCCACATAATTCTTGGAAGTTTATAGTATGGTATCGGAGTGTCAGGGAGGCAATGAAATGTTATTAGTTGTTGATAACGAAGGGGAGCGAAGATTGGTAGGAATACAATCTTCCACTTTGCTCTGGAGAAATATTTGTAAGGCTGTGATTAAATCGGAAGCACTTCTGACTTCTTGAAACCTTCATTTCATATCATTGTTCAAAAACAAATCACTATCAATTTAATTTAAATCATGAATAAGTTTATGCTTAAATTAGAAATGCATATAAAAAGTAAAGTGAAAATTACGCAACCAAACAGGTGAGAAATCAAAACAGCTGTTTATTCATTTTTTAAGTATCCATAAAATGCTCTTAACCCCACTCCTTTCTCCAACTAATTTATTAATATACGCCTCGATGCACTTCTTAGCAGAGACTTCCTCCTGGCTTTAGTTTTTAATTATTATTTTCCGAAATGGTATGTTATTTTTTTGTAACTTTATTTTACTTATTTCAATTTACGTATTAATTAAATTTATTATCTTTCCATTATTATTATATTGCTTCCGTTAGTAGGTAGGTTTGTAATATATAGATGAAGCTACATTATATCTAGAGTACAATCTCGATAATCCGGACCAAGTGGATGCCGGATCACCAAAAATGACGGATTACTGGATGTAACGAAAAACAAAACAGAAATAAAAACATTACTAAGCATTGCATTTTTTTTCTTTTATAATGGAATCAAATGTCACAAAAATAACAAGGTTTAAAAGTTATTAAAATAAAAAAGATTATAGTTTTTAAAAAAAAATAAATAAACACGCTTTTTTAGCAAACCTAACTAAAAATCTAAGTATGGTGAACTATTTGCTACAGTTAGACCGTTTAATTTTTAAAGTTCAAGGTTCGAAACTAATTTCCCTGTACTATTCGTGATTTTTTAATACAGTTTATCCAAAAATCAACCAATTTTTATTTTTTTGACATATCTCAGAACAGGAATGGGCATATTTTTACTTTAAAAATCCTATCTTGCACAAAATTTAATGATCTACAACTTTTAGTATATAAATTGTTTTGATTGGATTAGGCATTTCTGTGTTATAGACTCTTAATTATGACAAAAAATATTTTTTTGTGAAAGTAAGCAAAATTCGCCAATGTTTGACAATCGATGGTGCTATACGCCTAAATAAAATTCAGCTTATGGACAATTTCATAAATAAAACATATTTCGGTTTTAAAGTTTAGGTTTTTATGCCCCTAAACATTTTCCCCTTATCAAATTTAGTTTCATTTTTGATATTTTATTCTCAGAACCCACCTGGACCATATAAAAACATAAAGACTACTATTCCACCTTTTGCAAGGCAGACCTCCATTTTAGGTGTAATTTAACTAGACTAAGTGAGAACATTTGAGCAAAGTTGTGCAATTATTGTATTGTCATTGGTGTATTGGAACGTGTGCAAATTTTCAAGTTAATAAGATTGCTGGAAATTGGTGAAAATTACAATGAAAGATTCCGTTACATACAGATAAATAAAAATTTATTAAAAATCTCATATATAACCTCTGAAAAATAATAGGACCATCCGATTAGCCATAGCAGCATAAAGTGACGTTAAACGAAATAATAGGACCATCATAAAACTCATATGAATGTACGTATATATAAAAGAATGTCATACCAGCACATTAAATAAAAACTTTTCCAATTCTTGCTATGATAATGTTTTAACTGTTACTCAAATATTTTTTTTCATTTTTCTTTATCATTTTTGTATATCCCTCTCAACAAATGTTATTTTTCTCCATACTTCAATAGGAGTAA
The DNA here is from genome assembly GCA_003667255.2 of Euschistus heros. Lineage (NCBI taxonomy): Eukaryota > Metazoa > Arthropoda > Insecta > Hemiptera > Pentatomidae > Euschistus > Euschistus heros. The sequence goes on from RCWM02000237.1 coordinate 1,577,388, forward strand.
ATCCAGAAATTTTATGTTTAAATCAACTTTGTATATAATATAAATATTTTTATTTTTTTTCCTTTACCGAATGTACATACGGTTTTGTGTTTATATAGGTGTTGTTTGTTTATATATTTTTATATATTCTCTTTCTTTAAATTATCTTATTATTAACTTGTATTTACTTTATATTATAATATTTCATTATTTTATTTATAATATCTTGACCAGATATGATGTACTTTCTATAATCCATCGTTGTTATTCTTAAGGGACTTTGTCCGAGAATAAAGTTTATTTTCTATCTATCTATCTGTCTATCTATATATGTAAATATGCTCTAACTAAAGTTTAGAAACACGATTTGGCATACAATTTTTATATACATTTTAATTTATAACCTCTATTTATCATCACTTAAACACGTATACGAATATATTATATATATATATATATTATGAGGACTTTATGGGAAAAGGAAACATCAGGAGCTAAAGTAGGAAATCAAAGGAGTAATATCCTAGTGAAATGTCTAGCCTTCGCAGATGACTTGGCTATACTTGCTGAGTCAGAAGAAGATGTGGTTAGGCAGCTAAATTCCCTTAAGAAAGTTGCTGAAAAAACCGGGCTTAAAATCTCCATCCAGAAAACCAAATTTATGACCACAGACACTCACTTTAGTAAGAAGAAAGTGAAAACGGAATTTAGTAAAATCCAGGTGGTTAAGAGTTTTAAATATTTGGGCGAAATAATCAGCAGAAATTTATCAGAGAAAGAAAGCATGGAGTATAGGATTACCTAACGAGTAACATGTATAATAAAAAATACCTCTCCAAAAATGCCAAAATCAGACACTACAATACAGTGGTAAAACCAGTGATATTGTACGGAACAGAAACCATGTGCTTCCCCAGTCTGGAGAAACTGCTAAAAAAAATAAAAAGAAGGATTCTTAGGAGAATCCACGGGCCCAAAATAACACCGGAAGGATACAGGCTAAAATCCATCAGAGAAATTTACTGTGAAATCCCTGATCTGGAGACAGAGATGAGAGTTAGAAGACTCAGGTTTTATGGACATATGCACAGGATGGACGAACAAAGAGTGAACAGACAAATTTTTAGCAAAATTATGGGATACAAATTTAACCAGGACTATACATTCCAAATTAAATCTGAAGCAGAAGGACTCGGGATTACACGAGAGATGTGCGAGTATAGAGCCCAATTAAAAAAGTTCCTGAAAAACGCGGTGCTTGTGGTGGACAAGAAGAAATTTCCGTCTAAGAGATGGAAAGAAGAAAGGAGAAAAAAGTTTGGTGAAATCCTCAAGCAAAAGTGGGCAAAAAGAAAAGAACTAAAAAATAAATGAAGAACCTACATTGTAGTCGCGTAGTCCTTAAGGGATGTTTCGCGTCAAAAAAATAAAATAAAATAAAATAAATAAATAAATAAATAAAATATATATATATATATATATATATATATATATATATATATATATACAATATGAAAATTAAATTACTTTGAAAAATTCATCAATATTTGTTTTGTTTTTTGTTGATTTTTTTAAACCTTTTTCTGATAATTCTACAGCTTTCTCCTTTCATTTTTTACCATTACAACTATCTTCTGCCCACACGATGGCTTTGTAACGGGTCGAAGATGGATTTTGCTAGATGGGCGGATTGCTGGGTGTGTCGGACTGTTTAAGGGCCGAACTATCGAGTATACAATGTATTTAACTTTTCCAATGCCAAGATAATCATCATAACTTTTAATTTTTATTCTTCCGTACTAAGCATGATTACCTTCATTTATTTATTCATGATTTTCATTAGCTTGCATTAATTTTTAAAATAGTATATTTTACAATAGTAAAAATTTAGTCGCAATATATGCAATTCTGGCTGAATATATGGCGAGGTTGAAGGGTGTGAGATGGTCCGTGGCATGCACCGAGAGAAGACACTGAAGAAGATGGTCATCAAAATGGATAAAACGTCGGCTTAATGAAATAAATATTTGTCTATTTAACATTAATCATTTTTCTCTTTGACTGTTCCTTCAAACGATAAATCTAAAAAACTCTAATCTAAATGATATTATACAACTTAAATTTATATCACCTTCTTTACCAGCCCCAAGATTCCAAGAACGTTACCTTTAAATAAATTAATAAAAAGATTTTGTTGAGTAACAAGTGATTTCGAGGAATCAATATGGGATGATATTGAATGATTTAATTGTCTATAAAACTTCCATTTTTCTTGTCGAAAACGACGGGCAGCTTAAAAAAAGTAACATCCAAATAAACTGCTTCTACAGATATAATTTAAACTAATTTTCGTTTCATAAGATAGGGTTGGGCGATAGTCGATAGTTACTATCGATATATCGATAGTTCATGCCTATCGATGGTCACTATCGATAGCGTCGACTATCGATAGATCTTTTTTAACCTCAAGTTTCTTTCGGTAAATATGTGGCTCAAGGAGCACACTTGACTCTTGAAATTAACTATTTCGTTATTTTTCTTTTCTGAAGATTTGATTGTTTCATTATTATAGTAACAATGTGAATTGTAAATAATTTTTTAAAAGTCGGATAAATTAGTTTTTTCTCTCATCTTTATGATATAATTTTATAATGCATAATCCTGCGAATTTCAAATTGCAAGTAGATGATTGAATTGAATTAAATTAGTTGAAATTCTTTATTGAATAGCTTTGGGAAAAAAGCAATCGATAGTTCTCAACCGATAGTATCGGCCTATCGATAGCGCTAACTATCATAAGATATACTACCAATAACTGTTTAAGATTCATTAAAAATATCCTTCATAAAAACGTATATTTTTATTAAAAGCGTCTCATCGATTTGTTGGTTAGCTCCAAACTCAAAAAGTACCAGATAAATTTTAATATTATCTGTTGACATTGACTATAAGAAGATGGTTTTATTAAGTTTATAAATGATAACTAAAAATAGCAGGTTAATTGTAAACCTTGGCCATTAAGTGAATCAAATTGAATACTCTTATCATTTGAACTTTCATTACTGATTGAAACAGATTAAAAAAAAAAAAAAAAAAAATATTCCGCAGAATAATAATGAATTTTTCATTTTTCGTGTAATATATTTAGTTCATTATTTTATTATTAAAAAAGTAAATCGATTATGTGAAACTATTAGTTCGTTGTTACATTGCTTGGAGCTAAAAATAGAGATCATTGCCAGCTCATCCAAAAAATGAAATCTAGTTATTGGAATTTACCGTTGGTATATCAATGGAATGAAATAGAATCATATATATAAAAAAAAAAATTACCGCTACAAACTATGAAGAGTTCAGTATCACATGAGGTACACCAAGGATCAATACAATTAACGTTCATAAATTATTTTCCCCTTGTTTTAGAATTATTTTTATTAGAAAACTAGTTTCGAATCCCAAAATGTCAGTTCTAAGGAGGCAAAGTGAAAAGAATTTGAAAGATATCATGACTAATGAGTAGAGCTTTGAATTATATGCAATAAAAACTCAAAAATATGCACATATATATATATATATGGTATGCAAATATTTAGTGTAAAATATTCAATTAAATACCTAAAATATGCAATATTTACGTCACATATTTAGGAAAATAAAAAAAAAAAAAATTGCAATACATACTTATACATAAGTACAAACTCGAGTTAAAGTAAATAATTGTGTTGAAAAGGGAAACAATTGGAAGAAGACTATTAAAAAACAAAAAGACAAGGCGAATGTTAAAAAATAAAACATGTATGAAAGGGTATTTCAGCTGGACATAAATCAGTATTGAAACCAGAATTTTATGAATCCAGTGGCAGTTTGTGCAACAAGAGTTTTTTCAAATTTTGATTTTTTGCCTTTGATTTATAAGTACTTTGCTGTTTTTATGTGCTGTAATTGACATAACTGTATCAAAAGAAACACAATATAAAAGGTCTCTACCGCACTTTAAAGTCTCAATGTTGAAAACACATTCATTCCAACAAGATCTTTTGTCTTTGTTAGAGTAATTTTCGAGAAAAAATTATCACGTAGCTATTTCTTGGTTTTTATTTATAACATTTTTTTTTCTGCTCAGAAACTTAAATAAAAAATCAAGTCAAATGCTGATATGCCGGATATGTAATTAAATATGCAATTACAGCTCTAGATATGTATTTATGACAAAAAATAATTTTTAGAAAAAAAAAACAAAACAGACTTCAAGATTAAACCTACATATACAAACTTGAATTAAAAAAAATAAAAAATAATATTTTAATTGCTTCAAAACAAAAACCATTAAATGACAATCAACGAAATTATCGATACTTATATACCTATTCACAATTTATGACCAATTATCTTTGGAGTCGGTGCCAGCCAAGAAGGGAAGTTTAATCCTGTCTTTACAATAAATAAACAGTCAAAGGGCCGGAGACAGCGGTGTGGCGGTGATAAAACAGTGGGAGGATCTTTAAGATTACAATTTCTTTTCAAATTCTGTTTGTTTTGGTTGGCACCGACTCCAAAAATAACTGATTATAAATTGTGAATAGGTATATAAGTATCGATAATTTCGTTGATTTTCATTTAATGGTTTTTGTTTTGAAGCAATTAAAATATTATTTTTTATTTTTTAGTTCAAGTTTGTATATGTAGGTTTAATCTTGAAGTCGGTTTTTTTTTTTTTTCTAAAAATTATTTTTATTTTTTACTTTTTAGTGGTGAGTGTATTTTTGTTTATACAGTCAATTCTCGATCAAGCTACCCTGAAAAATAGTTCGACCTACTGAAAAAAGTATTATCGAGGATATTATTCCACTTATCTGCATGTAAATGGGAAAATTGAACACAAAATTTGAAATCATTACTTAAATTTTCATTAATGGGAATGTTGTTTGTACATACATATAAAGTCATTGATACCGAAAATTAAATACCCGGTACCAATATATCATATAACTTTCAACTGAACTGCGCTTTATTTTTGAGGGTGCCTATAAGTTGAATTACCGACTTCCACCAGTGGCGATCTTTTCTTTATTCTTTAGGATGGTTGAAAGAGAACTATGCGGAATTCGGAATTCACTAGCAACAAACGCCCAACTTCTTTCTCATTTCTCCACTTTGCAAATCAATTTTAACTTTAAGTTAATTGAAAGAATTTACAATAGCCACTATGAAATTATTCACTCGAGTGAGTAACTAATAATAAGTGACTGGTGTAACTATTAACTGGAAAGATAAACAGTGACGGGAAACCGGATTATAAATTACACATGAAATTCTTTTAATTTGTGTTCGAGTAATAGAGGCGATGACTTCTAATATGGTAGTTCGTTTCATAGAGGTGGTCCTAGAAGTTCTCTCTTTTGAACCCTATTTTCAGTTCGACTTATTTACACAATTTTTAACGTTTTCTATCTGAAATCGTCTCTTTGAGGTGAAATTTAAGTGTAATGTACTTCCAACCGCAGATTTTGTTCGCTTATGAGAAAGAAAGAAATACCTCTTGAAAGGTTTTATTGAACACAATTTCACACATATAAAAACTACATAGCATGACTCGTAAAAACTAATAACACTTAACCATAAACTGAGAAGGTTATAAAAAAACATATGAGATAATGAGATACAAATACAATGTTATTATTTACTACAACGTATTTAAGAATTCAGCTTATCGAAGCAACACGAGTTGACTGTATATGTAAATTATTTTTGTTAATAATTTATATTTAGTTACCTTGGAGATTATAGATAATCATAATCATAAATATGTTTAAAATGTAAGGTTATATAAAAGTGATTTTTATTACCTGTTTTTTTGATTTTTCTTAAAAAGTGCTACGTTGATTTCAAAATATTTTTTATGGGACTACCTCTGAAGTAGGCCTTACTGATCTAAAAAAGAATTATCAAAATTGACGGAGGTTCTCAACTCGTCTTTATTTATTTTTTGTTTTTCTTTATGTTACTCGATTACTCCGTCAATTCTCAATCAATTTTGATTATTCTTTTTTAGATCGGTAGGGCATACTTCAGAGGTAGTCCCATAAAAAATATTTTGAAATCAACGCAGCACTTTTTAAGAAAAATCAAAAAAACAGTTAATAAGTGATTTTATGAACTGTTTTTTTTTGATTTTTCTTAAAAAGTATTGCATTGATTTTAAAATATATTTTATGGGACCACCTCTGAAGTATTCCCTACCGATCTAAAAAAGAATCATCAAAATTAATTCAGAATTGACGGAGTAATCGCGTAACATACAAAAAAAAAAAAAAAAAAAAAAAAAAAAAAAAAAAAAAAAAAAAAAATACAGACGAGTTGAGAACCTTCTCCTTTTTGAAGTCGGTTGAAAATATGCACAAATATGGAAAATAAAAATGCCAAATATGTCAATAAATATGCAGTTGAAATTCAAAATATGCAAAAATATGTATTTATGGCAAAATAAAAATAACTCAAATTTATTCCAAATGCCTCAATACATATACATTTTGACGATATTAGATGTTTTAGTTGGCTAGGAGAAATATGAAAATGCATATATTTCACAGTCCTACTAATGAGGAGACGGTTGATAAATTACTAAAGTAAAATATAAGCAATTATGAACCTATTTTCAGTTTTGTTTGTTTTAGATCAATTGATTCTCAATCTCTTTTGCCCGACGACTCCCAAATAGTAAAAATAAATTTAAAAAAATTGTGAATTTGGTTGAAAAAAGCTATATTCCGTGATATCATTTTTTGTATCATTATACGCGACATGTCTTTGTTCGATTTAATTCGTCGAAAAAATACAAACGAAAAAGCGATTGAATTTCTTTAGGAAAAGGTACTTTACATCGAATAACACTTAATAAAATATTTAAATTGATAATTTTTAGTTTTTGTAATTTTTTGGTTTTTTATTTAATTATTTAATAATAGAAACAATCAAACGACCTCTCATTGACATGTTATTACATTTGGGAAGGTTATTCGTAACCTAAACATATGATAATAAACTCAAAATGAAATGCGGGCAATAAGTGCAAAAGACCAGTATTGAAATGAATATACAGGGTGTCCCGAATATAAATGGCAAAACTTTAGGAACTTATAGGGGACCGAAAAACTAAGACAAAAAGTCCTTTAGAGATTTGCTCGTTTTTGCTTAGTTTTAGAGAAAATCGCAAAAAAAGAAACAAAATAAGTTTTCATTTTTTATTTACATTTATATTTATGTTAACCTTTTTATGTAAATATTGCTCAAAATGTTGTCTCTTGCAGTTGATTGACACCTTGAATAAACTTTCTGCTCCATCTATGATTCGGGTTCCCCATAAGAAGAAATCCATGGATGTCATATCAGGTGATCTGGGTGGCCAAGGTACTACTCCTCCACGTCCAATCCATCGTGTATAATTTATATCCAGCCAAGCTCGATCAACTCTGCTATAATGTGCTGGACGTTGGAACTACATTTCGAGTGCTGTAAGGGAAATCTAATAATTTCCGTTCTCCAAAAAATGTGTAAATGTGATACCGTTCAATCTTCCAGGTAAAATATATGGTCCCACCAGTAATCCGTTCCAAATTCCAAGCCAAACGTTAATAGCAAATTCATGCTGAAACCTATTCTCTCTAATAGCTCTGGGATTTCAAGAGCCCATACATGATAATTTCTTTGATTAACAATTCCTCCTCTTGTAAAAGTAGCTTCATTGGTCCATATAATTTTTAATGGAAATAAATCATCGCGAATTTTGTCAAGAAACCAGATACTAAAATTCAATCTCTTGACATAATCTTGAGGTAATAAATTCTAAACTTTTTGAAGATGGTATGGGTAGCGATTATCACCTTTCAAAGTTCGCCATATTGCTTGCCGCGATATTGCTAATGCAGCAGATGCTCTTCGGATGCTAGTCTCAGAATTCTTATCGAAGTGGTGTTGGACACAATTTCTTCTCCGATAATCTGCTCTTATTGCTGCCTGGAATTGGTCGCCTTCATTACGTATTAAGAATGACCCAGTCTCTCGAAGTCTATTAAAAGTTAATGAAAAGATTCGTCGATTAGACACTCTTCTATTTGGAAATGGGTGCGCATACTCCCGCACCGCTTCTAAAGCATTACCGTTACAGAAACCATACACAAAAATCATATCAGCGTATTCAACATTAGAATATGGATGCGGCATTGTGACTGACTATTCACACAAAAATATCTGAGTAACTGACTGAAGACTGATTTAGGAATTATAATCCTAGAAGGAAGCCAAAATGTAAACAAATAAAAGAATGTAAAGGATAACATTAAGTGTTTAAATATCTCACTGGCTAGCCTGACGAACTTTGAAAGGTGATAATTCGCTACCTGTAACATTTTTGTTTTGTTTCTTTTTTTGCGATTTTCTCTAAAACTAAGCAAAAACGAGCAAATCTCTAAATGACTTTTTGTCTTAGTTTTTCGGTCCCCTGAAGTTTTGCCATTTAAATTCGGGACACCCTGTATAAGGAGTTTCTTCGAAAAACGTTTCGTTGTCGTGTTATAGATAAAACCGAATATAACCGGTATTTTGCGATTTTTCGTATGAAGCCGACGGCAAACTTCAGATTCGGATTCAGCCCCCCAAAAAACATAAAGATCCGTTGAGATTAAAAGTTCGGCAGTTTTTTTCTTGAAAACGGCCTTTTGGAGATTTATTTTGCTGGACTAATATAGCTCCTAAACGGTATGGCCTAGCAACAAATGTTATGATTCAAAAAATATTCTCCATTAAATTTCTGATGAGGAAAATGTCATCAAAATTCCTATATAAGCAACACCAACAAAGTTAAGGCTTGTCAAAAAATCCCCAACAACGTTACACCAATAAAGTACAGACCCCAGCCAAAAGGCATATCTATGTCAAAATATAGAATACAATTATTCATATTACTTCTTCATATTTCTGCGTTTGTACGTTTATAGCAGCATGTATGACGTGCACATACATGAGGGATATTTTTATCGTTTATCGATAAAAAAAGTAAACTTTAAGTATGCAGTTGAGCATAATTTCTTCAATAATATTTTCACACATAGCAGTTAATTTAATTGCACGAATTAGTCGTTTGAAGATTACGTAAAAGCATAATTATACATCCAATTTTTAATTATAATGTATGAGTTGGTAATCCAGATGAACAGAGATTATTAAGAAATTCTTGGGGATGATGAACTGCATAATCAATGCTTACAACTAAAAGCCATTTAATCATATTTTTACATAGAATATCAATAAGCTAAGGATCGGCATTTTGATTGGCTTAAATAATTTTATCAAATTTATTTGTTTACATTTCAATTTCTAACTATAATATTTTATGACACACTAATACTGGTCAAAGTTAGGTCATAAAATTTGCATGTCATTGTCAAAGGTTTATAACTTAATCAAAAAGAGCAAAAACTATGAATCAACTGGATAGGCCTAGCCTAGGTTAAGCTGAAGATTTATTTATTGAATTAATTAATACAGAAAATTATAATTGATTATACTTTTGTCTTTTAGCCTTAACGGAAGACTAGATAGCGAAACAAAAAATATTTTAAGTAACAAAGCAAATATTAAGAATTTAATAACAAAACTATAATAAATGTGTGTGTGCAGAGAGAGATTTTTTAATATCCCTTTTTACTGAAAAATGAATTACTTTAAATATTTTGTAATTATTAAATTAATACATGTTATTATTATACAGTACTCTAATTATATGTATCTAATTTATATGTAAAACGTATAAATCACCGAATCGCTTGTTAGATAATGAATAATTTAAATTATTGGTCCTAATATTGACATTTGTTTGACATTACTTAAACAAATTAATATATGAAAATGTACTGACATTATTGTAAAGGTAGGAACAAAATAATAATTAATATGCAGACTTCTATTATCCTTAAGGACGAAAAACTAATAAAATTGTTAAATTCCGCCATTTTATAACAGCATCCTGCAATAGTCCAAGCAACGAAGGATTTTTAGAGGAGTTAATTCATGTAGAAGCCAATTTTGGCACAGTTGTAGGAAGAGGTGTCCTTAACAACATACTAAAAGTACTGGGGGGGGGGGGGTGGAGCTAAGGGTGGGGGGTTCTAAAGGTCGGTTTTTTCAGTTTTTCGTTAATAACTCGAAAACTAAAAATTTATTTTAGTGTGCTAATTAATAAATATCTATAATTATATATATATAAACCTCGGTTCTGCCATTCAACACTGTATATTTAAATTATTACTATAGTAAACTTTAGCATTGTAAAACTTCCTATAATTATGAATATGATCCAGTTATAATTTCGTACAGATGGGTTGAAATGTTTCACCATTGCAAACTCTGTTGCGGAATGGTACTAACCACTCCTAGGTTGATTCTCAATCTTCACCGGGATCCACGTGTGACAACACATATTAGAATATATTTTAATAATATATAATTAAAAACGGTTAGGTAGGTTATTTTATTATCACTTCATGTCGATAGCTTTATAGGTTTTTTATGTTTTTCTTATTTCCACTTCCCATGAGAAAATATAGCAGAAATTAACATCTTGACTTTCAACTAGGATTCTGTCTTATATTATATAATGGCTTATAACATGGAGAATTGACAATGTGAAAATAATCACAGATTAAGAGGTAAATGACACATTACTATATAATTGTAGAACTATTGGTATAATGTTATAGATTAATGTGTAATTTTTTTTTTAAAAAAAATTAGAAGCCTGATGATGAAACATTATCACCAAACATGTAGCTACAAATGTTAAATAAATAGGAGTTATGCCAAATAAATACTTAAGGATTCTGTCTTTTTATGTTTATAATTTGTTATTTTCACTTCTCTGAGAGAAAGTTCATCAGGAATTAACTTTACTGGTGGTTCAGTAGTATATTAATTGTTGATTAAATTAATATTAATTCAAAATCGATTTAGTGTCTTATATTTCGACATTTCCTTATTTCCACTTTAATATTTTCTTATTTCTCATTTTAATATTAGAAGGTAAACAGAAGTTAATATTTCTTTGAACAGGGATTTAGAGTTTCTCAGTAAATGTAGGATAATAACCTTTCTCCTCTAAAAGCAGCGACTAGAACATCGAAATATATCGGAACAAGGTTAGAATCGATAAAAGGTATTCTGAGCGGGTTTAGGGGTTGGTGTCGCCGATCAACCGTTACCAAAATAGGTATATTTTATTATCAATGTCAAGCTTTATACACTCCTGTATGGCGCTGAGAGCTGGATTCTCCCGGACAGGAAGGAGAGCCGAGATACAGCGGCAGAGATACAGCAGCAGAGATAGGAATCCTTTGCAGGATTTCCAAATAACCCCAATAGAAATGGTAACAAATTCATCAAACCTAATTGATTTTTGACCCGCTAAATTACAACTACCATATACCCCTCTTTGCATCTGTTCTTGGAACTTTAATATAAAAATCATATCAATTATGGTTTAGAAATAGGTTTCCATTGAAAATTCTGGAATCATTCGTATACGACTTTGGGGATTAGAATAGGCATAGTTATACGAAAAAAAAAAAAAAAAAAAAAAAACAGTTGGTAACAGAAAGAGAAAATATATAGTCCAGTAACATAAGGGTTTGCCGAAGAAAAAACTGCCGAACTTTTATTCTCAATGGATCTTTATGTTTTTTGGGGTGCTGAATCCGAATCTGAAGTTCGCTACCACGGCGGACGTCGGCTTCATACCCAAAATCGCAAAAAACCGCCTATTTTTAACGACAGGCCGCTGAACAAGTCATAATTGTCATATTTTCCGATATATACCATTTTTACCATTTAGCACCGTGGGTGTTTCACGGTATTTAATATAAATTACATTTATATGATATAATATTAAATTGGGCCAGCTTTTAGAAAAAAAAAAAAAAAGAAATTTTGAGTCGGACCAATAGTTTTTGAGTTATAGTGAAAAATATGCGAAAAACGTGGATTTTACAACTGTACTGGTTTTTTAGCTTGCTTTTAAGGGACATTATTAAAAGTTCATATTTAATAATCTAATAGTAAATTTAATCAGATTTGATGAAAAAAGTAATTTTGAATCGGACAATTAGTTTGGGAGTTAAAGCACCATATACATGTTTTCGCGGAAAGTGGGACGGACCGCCATTTGGCCAATTAATACATTTTTTCCCAAGACGATATCTTCGCGGCAAATGTTCCGATTTCGGAGTAGTTTTTTTCATTCCGTAGTTTATAATTTCAGCTACCATTAATATTTAAAGACTTTCTTCGAAATATGTTTCATTTTCGTGTTATAGGTGAATAACCGAAAATAACCGATATTTTGGGCGGTTTTTTGCGATTTTGTATGAAGCCGACGTCTGCCGTGGTAGCAAACTTCAGATTCGGATTCAGTACCCCAAAAACATAAAGATCCGTTGAGAATAAAAGTTTGGTAGTTTTTTCCTGAAAATGAACTTCTGGAGCCTTATTTTACTGGACTAATAGGTATACGAAAAAAACAACAACAGATGGTAACAGAAAGAGAAAATATAATGAATTGGATACGTTCTCAGTCCATTTGTCTTTGTTTAAAAAAGATATCTCATTGTTTTCCCATTGAAGTCACCAGATTGACGCCATATCGGAATAAATTGCGGATATTTTATCAGTAATCTAGTAATGTATTGATTGACACCTTATACAAATAATGAGGAAATTATTCCATTGTTTATTTACAATTATTTTCAAGTGCTTACGGCTAAGATTGCGAAAATTTGAAGTATTCCTACTTATTGAATCAAGGACTACCTAATGTGTTAATATATATCGATTAATTTTTAACTCTGATCATTTGTGTAAAATACATGGTTTGTGTAGGTGTGGCTTGTTGGACCGGTCATGTCTTCTTCTACAGTACCACAGTACATCTACACCATAGCAGGTCAGTTTTTGTATATACATATATTACAGACGAGTAAATAAGTTTCTACGTCATTTATCGATAATTAGAAAAAAAAAAAAAGCCTAAAGATTTTTAAAAATGTTCTGTTACCATAGTGATGGGCATCGCAATAAAAATATCCATATATCGTGATTCTTTTTTCTTTTTTTTTTTTCTTATTGAAATTCTATTTTAAACATTCCTATCAAGTTACAATGATATTCCTGTTCGTTTTAGTTTATCTTAATTTTCACTCTTGAATTCGTTCTCTTGAAGATAATTGGAATCGATCTTCTAAATTATGTGAGTTACAGTTTAGATATTTTAAAATTAATCCCCTTTGCTGCTGGGATAGTCATGCTAAGCATAGAGAAGTAGATTCGTCATAATAGATACCCAACCCGTTTCATGCAATCATTGAAGTATCATTGTAGAGAATCGATAAATATATAAAAGTAAAACAGTAACATAAAGTGTGTACATAAAGACTACGAAATAAGATTAAAATTAAAGAAATTAAAATGAGTGATAGTTAATTAAAATATTTTAACAATAACTTGGTAAACATAAAAAACCAAAGTGTTTTAGGACCTAATGAGCTAGTATCTAAAGGCCATGAAGAATAATCATAAAGTTTACTGCATTCATTTTAATTGAAAGGAACTTAAACGAGTAATAGTTATTAAAAATTAATGAGTAAATACTTGCAATCTAATCGGTAAATATAAAAAATGAGTAGGTACAAAGTTATAAGTGATGAGTAAATACAAAAACTTATAGAATAATTTAATATACAAAAGTTGGTATATAGTTGATAGTACATATATAAAGTAGAACATTGAGACGTACAAATCAGTAAAGGAGTGATAAAGATTGGGGCATAAGTAATAAAATAATTATAAATGTACATAGTGGAAAGAGAAAATAAAGGAATGAGGGGCAAATGTGAGAACAGTGAAAGTTAGCAAGAACTGTGCAATGAAACATTTAAATGAAAGAAAGGAAAAGGATTTTTTAAAATATCTATAAATAACAGAAGGGATTATTTTTGAAAAAAAAAAAAAAAAAAGGAATGAGAAATCTTCAAGAATAGAGTGTAGTGAGTGGAAAAGAGGTGAGTAATGTGTTATAAAAGAAACTGCTCGTCGTTTAGTATGCCAGGATTACAGGAGACAGATTTAAAACATAAACTGTAAAAATTTGACAGTGAGAATAAAGGGGGTGGAGTAATCTAGCGGCAGGGGATCTCAATCCTCGAAAAAGGGCGGGAGCGGGGGAAAGAGTTTGATTATGAAATAAAATCAGGTGGTACAAAGCTGGTGATAAACTTGTCAATGAAGGAGAGTAAAGAAGGCAATGGAAGAGGTGGAGTAAGCAAAGAATGTAAAGTAATAATAACATATACAAAATGTGAGTAATATATAAATATATATCAAAGGAGGAAACATGGTTTTTTGAGGAGGTTTAAAGTTGGGAATAAGTGAAAGAAATATATTCTTTATCAATTTTTTGATTACCGGGTAGGGGTTCAAAGTGGATGCGGATTCGATTCGCCTATATGCATCCTTGTCTATGTTACTGAATGAACCAATGTAGGGATGGGCATCGTAAGTAGGAAAATCGATTTAAAATTCGACGATTTTTAGAGCTCTAAATAAATCGATTCACGATATATTGGTGACCAAAAAATCGATATACAAATATACCGTGATTTTTTTTTTTAAATGAAATTCTATTTTAAATATTCTTTTGAAATTATAATGATATTCCTGTTTATTTTCCCGTTTTAGTTTATTTTGTTAACGACATTTAATCACTGCTCCACCAAATTCGTCAAACCCGCATCAATCTTGCAAATCGATTCCGATGCGTCACTTCGAGTTTTACATTATAGTCTTCTATTTCTATAGTTTGAGGATGGATTGTATTGTTTTATCATGCTGTATTGATGTTTTCTTATTCCCTCTTCTAAACTGTATGAAGATGTAAGAGAAGTTAATACAAAAAAAGACTTCACGACAAACTCTACGGACCGAACTTAATACAAACTATGGCCTCCAGAAGCTTGCCAGAGAATGACCGAAGAAGACTAAAAAGGAGTTGGTTGAGAGATCTACTTTGTTAAAACTGATTAAATATCATGTTTCATGTTAGGAGTATCGCTGGTTGCTGTCCTCCCTCAAGCCTGACATGCCAATTATCTTGTATACTACAATCATCACATCTGCTTGTTGTCACAGGATAAGTGACAGGCGTGGATTTAGAAATTAAAGAGAGAGAAAAAAAAAAGTAAATACAAATTTTAACAAGGATTTAATGTTCTACCGATTGCTATTATTTTGTTTTGGAAGTTTATCAGAAGTTAATAACAACGATTACAATAATATGTCAAAACTTGAAAAGAACTACTCATCAGTAGTTCTACTAGGTCTCTAGGCCATCATCTTTTCAGATGCCTCGGAGGATTATCAGGAATGGAGTGCGAAACAAGTTGAGAAATTAGGGGATTAGTGTGGTTATGGAGCTTACTATGGAAGGATAGGTATCTGGTTTGGGCTAAATCAGCAACATATGAAACATTAAGGAATTTATGAATAAGTTTATTGGTTACATAGTAAGGAGCATTGAGGATTTTTTGAAGGATTTTGAATTGTAAGGATTGAATACAAGATGAATTGGATGGTTTAATGGAGCCCCAAAGCTCAACTCCGTAAGTCCGAATAGGTCTAATCACAGTCATGTATATGAGTTTTTTGTAATTGGGAGCTTTGAACGTCTGTCTAGTATATGTTGAATTAGTCTGTAACGACGGGCATTTTCTAGTCGTTTTAGTCTGTTTAAAAATTAAAATTAGTTTATTGTGGATTTAATAGTATGCGGTAGGTGCATATACTTCCTCAGATATCGATATTATGAGGTCAACACATTAACTCCCACGTATTTTCATCAATAGATTGCAGGAAAAGAAACACTAGCAATATATTCCCTAGCCAACTTACATAAAATAAGCAAGTTCCATTAAAAACAATAAAATATAAAAACTTTCCCTTATTTAAATTATCCAATTTTGTAAGGATTTTGTCGAATATCGATAAATATCGATATTTCTATACATCCTATATCGATCCGATACATCCAAAACCGAAGGTAATTCTGGGAGTCGTGGATCATCAGCTGCTCAATTCAATGATGACTGTATTGAAAATTATTTTTTGAATTTTCATCTGATTCCATTCAATATTTGTCCAAAAATGTAAAAAAATAAATAAATAAAAAATAAAAAAAAAAAATCCAACATAAATACATTCGGATCAAAAAAACAAAACATGAATGTAACCATGATTTCCTTAGATTAAAACGTTTTCCATAGTAACCTGACCATAAAAAATATTTTGAGACATTTATCCAGAAATAAATTACAATGTGACTTAACAACAAAAGTGGATATAGCTGGAGGTGAGTGGAAGGGGAAGGGGAAATTTAAAGTAGTTAAACCATTAGGTTAACATTGACATGACAAAACAAACAACAAAGCAGCTACATAACCTAGATAAACTATTAGGTTTACATTGACATAACAAAACAAACATCAAAGCAGCTACATTACCTAGATAAACTATTAGGTTAACAGTGACATATCAAAGCAAACAACAAAGTACCTATATAACCTAGCTAAACCATTTGGTTAACACTCACAGACCAAAGCAAACAATAAAGTACCTATATAACCTAGCTGAACCATTAGGTTAAAATTGACATACCAAAACAAACAACAAAGCAGCAACATAACCTAGCTAAACCATAAGGTTAACATTGTTTGACAACAAGAAAGTAAAGGTTGATAAAAAATCATTTTGATTTACTCAAGTTATTGCTGTTCAATGAACTGCATGACAAGTCTTCTAAAAATATTTTCCGATATTTATTTCTCTGAATTATCACTTTTAAGTCCAATTGTTTTCTTCCTCCAGTTCCTTGCCGCTTCGGCATCATTGTTTTTCTTGTCGGAAAAGTAGTGACAGGGAATTAAGTACTTTTCTAGATTTCCTTAATTAAGTTTATTTGTGGACAAAGTAAGAAACATTGAGGATTTTTTTGAAGGATTTCAAATAGTAAAGATTGGATTCCAGATGAATTATATGGTTTAGTGAAGCCCTGAATCTCAACCCCGTATATCCAAATGTGTCTAATTACTGTCATGTTAATGACAGTAATATCATATTAATGAGACTTTAGTAATTAATCGGCATCTTGGAGTGTTTGTGTTATAAATTTAAAACAACGAGCAGTTTCTTGTTGTATTAGTCTTATATGTGGATAACATTGTAATTTAAATTTTTATAATTATTATATATTCATTCCCATCATATTTTTTTAACTATTCCTAAGCCTGTAAGTGAAACAGCATTCAAAACTGTACAGAGAAGATATATCAATTATTTCAATTACCTGGTGGACAATGTTTGTTAGTAAATGGAATCCATGTAAACAATATGTATCACTCATCTTTATGACAATTAATTTACTAGTAATATAACTAAGCTTAACATAAGAAAAGATATCAACAAGTATATAATTTAGTTGTGTACTTTTCAACTGTAATTGAAACAGCTAAACAAAGAGCTGTTTTATTTTATTTTAAAGAAATAAACAGTTGCTGAAAGGTTTTTTTTTTTAACAAAAAATAAATTAATTACAACATTCACACATATTTGTACAAATTTTCAATCTGTCTGATGAAATTCTAATTAATTGATAAAGATTGTCAGTAAACAAAAGTTTTAGCTCTTGAAATGTTTTACTAAAACAAAGATAAAAAGCTTTGTATAACACGAATTAAATACTCTGTCATTTATGAAACAATGATCGATTCCAAACAAATAGCCATCTTTGGAATGTGTTTTGCCACAAACTTTTTAAGTTCTTTATATCATTCATAGAAGTTATGTATTGTAGGAATATAATGAATTTCTAATCACTGTTAACAATCTGTAATTAGTAATTGTACTATTTATTTTTTGTATTAATATTATGATTATATGGCAGGAATATTATTTCAAATTTCACCAGGAATAATTATTTAACTACACAAATATTAATATAACTCAAAACACCTTCATACAACTTAGCATATAATTAACAAACACAATTTAGTTAATTTTTCCACTTACTAATATATTATAGGTTTATATAAAACCTAATAAATAATAATAAATAAAAACAAGATATTAAAATAACATTTTTTTTGTTTGTTTTTTTTTTACCTGGATACGTTTATTTTGGCTGAGAGTCTTATAGGTTTTTTTTTTTTTTTTTTTTTGTAACATTTTTTTCAACATCAACAATGTAACATTTTTAAAATGTTCTAGCTCTGTTGAAGTTGCTTAGATCAAAAATTTGCTGACAGTTTCCTGATCAAAAATTTAATGGAGAAATTTTTTATTTTTTTATTTAACATTTGTTGCTAGGACCCAATGTTTAGGAGCTGTATTAGTTTGAATGCAAAAAAGTCATGTTTTGCCAACATAGTTTGTGTTGAGGCTTTTTGACGCACTCAAGCTCTGTTTGTTGTTGTTGCAGATCAAATCAACAGTTTTCTGATAAAAAAAAATACGACAACATTTGGTAATACAATACAATACAAGCACTTTTACTTGATAAATAAAATTTTAATTTATTAATTTAAAAAGCTGCTGAGAACAAGAAACAGCAACATGTTTATGATATATTGTTTTAATTTTTAAACGACTTTTTGGTAATTTTTAATTATTTAAAGTTTAAAAACAATCAAGATTGCAAAACATGGAATTATTCAATTGTTTTTTAAATCTCAATATTTTCTTAAATATTTTACTTCTTTATTAATATTAAAACTTTTGGACACAGTATTTCATCTCCACTTTTTGCTTGATGAAAAATTATCTTCTGGAAATAAAAACTGGTAGTAGTGTAAGACTATTTTATATTAAATTATTTACAGTAAAACTTTTGGCTTCCTGGTCAAGCAAACATAATATTTAAGTAATTTTTATGAATTTTTTAAAAACATTTATTAAACATTGACATTGTCATTTCAGTGACAATAGTGGTACTCGCTGGAGGCTCTGTTATCGGTTGGAGCTCACCAGCTCTTCCAGAATATGAAAAAGCCTGATTCTCAAGTTCCACTTACTCCAGAGGAATCGTCATGGGTCGGTTCACTTCTCACAATTGGATGTGTCTTTGGAGCCCTTCCAGCAGGACCTTTAGCAGATTGTATCGGTAGGAAGGTAATAACCAATGATCTAAAGTAACTGTTTTCATATATATTGCATATATATATATTCTTTTTTTTATATATGAAATTATTGAAATTTACAACTGTACAAAATGCACAAAATACATCCAGTAAATGTAGTGATTGTGAATACAATGGCATATAAATAACTTGTGAAGAACTACTCACTAGTAGAACGTCAATAAATTCCACACTATAAGGTCTCTAGGCCATCTTCTTTTCAGATGCCTCAGAGGATTATCTGGAATGGAGTGCGAAACAAGTTGGGAGACTAGTGGATTAGAGTGGTTATGGAGCCTACTATGGAAGGATAGGTATCTGGTTTGGGCTAAATCTGGAACATATGGGACATTAAGATGTTTGTGGATAAGTTTATTTGTAACAAAGTAAGGAGCATTAAGGATTTTGGATTGTAAGGATTGGATACGGGAAGAATTAGAAGGTTTAGTTGAGCCCCAAAGCTCAAATCCATATGTCCAAAGAGGTCTGATAACTGCCATGTAAATGAGTCTCTTGTAGTAAAGCAGAAGGTTTGTGCGATTGTCTAGTAAATGTTGAAGAAGTCAAAAACGGTGAGCAGTTTCCTGTCGTTTTAGTCTTTTATGTGGATTCCAAGTTAAACGTTTGTCCACATGGAGTCCTAGGTATCGGATCTGTTCAACAGGGATTAGTGGAATGTCATTATAGGATACTGTATGACAGGAGGTCGTAGGTTTACGACGAATGGTAAAGGTTATTTGGTGAGATTTATTAGGATTTATTTTGATTCTCCATTTATGACTCCATTCTTGAATGTTTAGGGTATGGGATTGCAGTGTTTGAGAGGCAATGAAGGGATCATTGTTTACTGATAACAAACATGTGTCATCAGCGTAAGTGGTGAGAACAGTGGTAGGATGAGTATACACTGTTTTGAGGATGGGGCCTAGGATACTACCTTGAGGAACACTGGCAGTTTGGGTAAAGAGGGAGGAATAAGAATTTTTATGGTTTACTCTGGAAGTTCTATCACTGAGATAGGAACTGATAATTAGGAAGAATGTTGAAGGAAGGAATTTGCGGAGCTTGTAAAGCAGTCCTGGGTATTGCATATTTGAAAAAAGAATACCTAAAATTTTTAATTTACAATATTTAATTATATTCATTAGTAACATAACTTTTTAGAATTTATAAATTATTTTCCACTTCAATTAGAATTCATTTTATTTGAAAACTACTTTTAAATGTTGAACATTCATCATCAGTTCTATAAAAATATACAAAAAATACAGAACATCGACACTTAGCTACATAGATCATATTCCAATATCTCCTTACATCGCAGTCAGGCAGCTGTCAATATGCGTATTAATTAACAATTAATTTGGTTCAATTCAATAAATCCCATACCGATGAATTAGTTATTTATTTTTCTTATATATAAATTCAAGTTTGTTTTTTTACATTAATCAGTAAATTTCCTATAAAAAAAATAATTAGTATCTCATTTAGTTTTTTTTTTATAAGTCAATTTGTATGTTTATACTAGTGTGTACAGAAGATTATGAGTGTGTATACATATATATATGAATGTGTGTGTGTATGTACATTTATGTATATATTATTTTATTTTATTTCTTCTTTTTATGTAAGTATATTTACTGATAGTTCTTTATGCAATGTTATCTACTATTTACTGTATGTACATATCTCATGTTCTTCATAAATAAATAGCTTTGTATGACATTATATAAGCCAGACTAAAGAACTGCCTTATTACAATATGTCCCAGAATAAAGATTATTTTTTAATTTCAAAATAATTAATGTTAAATATCACTTGTGTTAATAATATCCTAATTCTATAAAGTTATTCAGTTTCAGAAAAATCATCAAAATTGTATAGGGTAAGCTAGACAGTTATTAACACTCCAAAAAATTTTAAGAACCCTATCTTAAAAGTTAGGAGAAAAAAATATTCAGCCAAAAAATAGAAATCATTAATTCCTTTGAAATCCTACTACTCAACTGTGTAAAAGTAATAGGGCGAATAAAAAAAAATGACCGTTTAATCAAATTCCAAAGTCTGTAAATATCTTAATGCTATTTATTATTTACCAATACTTTTTTTTTTTTTTCCTTCTTTTCCTTATATGGTATCCCCATATAAGGACCGTTTATTTGTATATTAACATGTTCCATTAACCAATACTTAATAATCCCTTTAGAGCATTCTCTAAGCTTGTTTCTAACCCTGGACTTCTTCAAAAAAAAAAAAAGCCTCAGTTCAGTTATTTATTTCAAAGAAGAAACATGACAGTGTCCTACCAAATTCTCGTAATTTTAAGACATTACTGGAAAACATATTTCACAGCCGCTGAAACAACTCGTGAAATTATTAAATATGAAGGGGAAGGTGGTCTTGAAGAGTGCACTGTGCGGCATTGGTTGAAAAATTTAGAAGTGGAGATATGATGTTGGAAAGGAAGAAGGGCTCCGGGCGGCCATTAATGGATATTGATGAGGTTCTGAAGGAAGCTGTTGAGTCAAATCCGTCCACAAGTACTTGTGAACTTACCTGGGAGTGTGGCGAGTCGAAAGATACTGTTAGTCGCCATCTTCTCTCTATGGGGAAGGTGAAAAAGACCTGTAGACTGGTCCCTCATGAACTTACTCCTCAACAATTTTATAAAAGTTGTGAAAAGTTTACAGATCTTAATGGGTTTGAACTCCTGCCTCATCCACCATATAGTCCAGACCTCGCACCTTCGGATTACTATTTGTATCGATCCATGGCCCATTTTCTTCTAGGGAAAAAATTTGATAATTTTGCAGAAGTTGAAAATGCTGTCCAAGAGTTCTTTGACAGCCATCCCAATGAATGGTATCAGCGATGCATCAAGCAATTGGCTAGCAGATGGGTAATGACATTAGATAACAATGGACTATACTTTGAATATTAATTGTATTTTATATCAAAGAAATAATAATACAAATATTTGTTTCAAAAATGGTCATTTTTTTTTATATACCCCATTACTTCCAATTTTGTCTGTATTTTAAAAGATAACCATAGGGTGTCAATAATTGTTTTTACCTTATCTTTTTGTCATTATCTTGTAAAATACATTCCATGATTAATGTTTGGTGTGGACTTTCTTGTTAGGTTAAACAACAGCTTCATTTAGTAACTACATTCCCTTTTAATTGGATTATTTAATCAGTTTTTTTCATTCTAAGATGAGCTCTACTTTCATAGATTCAAGCAGAGAGGAATATTTAATATCTGGTTCTTTACCTACTTTTATTAATTATCGAGGCTCTCATTATGTATCAATCATTGATAATAATTTTAAGATTTATTTGATTGGTTTTTTGTTTTGATATTTGTATTTGTACTTTGATTTTAATCTGAGTATAGTAAATAAGGAAAAATTACTACAAATTTCAACTTTATTGGATTATTCTTTCTATAATTTTCGTATGAATATTTCCTTAAGGGTGTCAATAACTGTCTGGTTTACCCTACTTCATGAAATTCTCCTCATCACTGTATTTACATATGAAAATATACATACGCTTAAGAATAGTTTTTAAAGAAGTAAATTGTTGGGGTTGCAGTCATAATAGATAAACAGCAAACAAATAAAAAATAAGTCTTTTAATTTGTAATCCCCGACGTTTCAACTTGCATTGCAAACCTTCATCAGGGCTAGAAGAAGAAAACAAACAAAAAGGTATGACTAAATTGTAGAGAGTATAAAAAAACAAAGGTATGAAAAGAATAAAATATATAAAGAGAACATAAAGGTAATAACATAAAGGCATGAAGACAAAACATAAAAGACTATTGAAATAAAATTAAAATGAAAAGAAATTAAAATGAGTGATAGTTAATATGATTGGTAAATATAAAAACTGAGTAGATACAAGTTAATGAATTGTAAGGACCAGTTAATGAGTTAATATCTAAAGGCCATAAAGAATAATGTATACAGACTACTGAATTAATTTAAATTGAAAGGAACTTAAACAGAGTGATAGTTAATGAGTAAATACTGCAATATAATTGGTAAATATAAAAAATGAGTAGATACAAAGTTAATGAGATAATGAGGTAAAGCTGATGAGTAAATACAAAAATTATTGAATAAAATTAATAACAAAGGTTGGCTGTATAGTTGATAGTACATATATAAAGTATAACACTGAGAAGTACAAAGCAGTAAAGGAGTGATAAATATTGGGGCATAAGCAATAAAATAATTATAAATGTACATAGTGGAAAGAGAAAATAAAGGCATGACGGGCAAATGTGAGAAAAGTGAAAGTTAGCAAGAACTGTGCAATAACATTCAAATTTGAAGAAAGGAAAAGGATTTTTTTAAATATATATAAATAAAAGAAGGTATAAATTTAAAAAAAAAGGATGATCATTCATCCTATCAATCAATCATTCAAGAATAGAGTGTAATGAGTGGGCATTAATACTTAACTCTCTAAATACCTAACAGTCAAATACCTTATCAATAGAATAGTTTTTATTAATTTTTTTTTTTTTTAACTTTTACACCTCATGATATCAAATAATCCAGCAATCTTGCTAAACTTTATACCAAAAATAATAGCATTAATAAATAAAATAAACTTTTACGTATTGACTGGTGGCTAGTGTACAACTTCAATTTGCAAGACAAAAAGTTTTACATGGTTGATCTCAAATGAATAATGCTTGTAATATGATATTAGAAATATATGATTATGTACTTTAATACATCAAAACTATAATGCAACATAAATTAATAGTAATAATCTTGTTTTCAGTTCACAATAATGGGTATGACGATCCCTTTCATCTTATCCTGGGTAATGATTTACTTTGCCAAATCTGCAATGATACTCTACATAGCGAGGCTGATCGGTGGAGTAGGCCTCGGGGCTCTCTGTACCACTGTCCCAATGTATATTGGAGAAATTGCAGAAGACAGTGTTAGAGGTAGGTTATGGTAAAATTAGTTACAGCAATCTCTTATTTGATGGGATTGATTTAAAACAATAAGACCATCTAATGTGCACGTCAACACTTTTATCAGTTAATATATTTCTTAATTTATAGGACTTTTTACAAAATATCCAATAAACAATAATTGAATAATAACTATAAAAATATGAGTCAAAAGTATTCGTACACTTAATAAAATTGTTATTAAATACTGACATTCAATAACAATTAATACTTAGTAGGTCCACCTTTGGCTCTTAATATGCACTCAATGCACTGAGGCATTGAATTCACTAATTTTTAAGCGCTGTAATTTTGTAATAATAACGTCCTTAAAATTTTCATAGTTAGAAACACACCTTTTCCTAACTCCAATATCCAGTATTTCCACAAATGTTCAATAAGGTTAAAGTCTGGTGACTGAGGAGGTGTGACCATCCACTTTGGTGTGTTGTACAAGACCCATATTTTGGAATTCCAAGCGTATGCTCGGATTATTACTCTACACATAAGGTAGGAAGAGAAAACTTCTTGACTCTCGTCAAAAGGCTGTTAAGTGAGACCATGAATGTCTGCAGCTCGATGATGTGCTGGTTGAGTTTGCTGGATAGGTGCTGCTGGCTGAAGCTGCTGCAGAGCATCCACTAATAACCTCACTAAATCCTCTGCCATGGATAAAAGATATAAGAGCTACTTACTATAAACTTTCTCTGCTAATGCTACTTGTTAGATCCCATCCACGTCGCCATTTATTCTACTTCTGTCTCCAGCATACAAAAAAATTGGGTAATAAACAATAATAATTTATTTGTTAGCACAATAACTTAATACAAAAATTCAATCAATAATCTGGTCCTCCAGGTTGGGGGTTAATGCAGTGGGCTTCATAAACAAAATTCATGAACTGCTAAAAAACCAATAAGCAAGCCTCTAATAAAAAAACAATTCAGTCCTCTGGAGTGCCAACATATGTGCCAATGTCAAAAAAATAATATATAAGGCCCTGGTAGAAAGCATAATGCTATACAGCTCAGAAACATGGCCTCTTGAAAAAATGCAAGGCAAAAGATTTCTGGCTGTGGAGATGGATTTTTGGAGATCAGCAATAATCTCAAGGATTCAACGATTCCAGAATGATATGATAAGATAAGATGATATGATAAGAGAAAGAATGGAAGTTAAGAGAAATATTCGGGAGGAAATGGAGGGAAGGAGACTGAGATGGTTCGGCCATATTAAAAGAATGGAGAATAGAAAAATCCCCAAAATAGCTTATGAATGGGAAGCAGAGGGGAGGAGAAGGAGAGGTAGGCCTCGCATCTGGTGGAGAGATGTTGTGGCTGAAAGTATGGCTGGCCGAGGATTAACGGAAGAAGATGCAATGGATAGAGAGGAATGGAGGAACCAGCTGAAGGAAGAGTTTGGTTGAAGGAAACTTCGATAGCGAAGAAAAATCCTTTCAAAGAAGAAGAAGAATCAATAATAATACTACAAAACAGTAGGTAATCAATCATCATGCGGTTATTGGTTGCTAGGTAACCAATTCAAAACAGAAATAATTTAATAGACAAATAATAAATATGGCAATGTTGAGGTAAGTGACACCTGAGCACTGCACATACATAGATTTTAATGATTTAGACGGCCAAAAGTATTTTTTTAAGAATCAATATAATGGTTAGGGCTAGAGAAGACTTTAAAAAAAGATTTTTAATGTAAAATCACAAATTAAGCAACGATGGGCCAAGGCAAATAAACACCAAGATGTTATCCTGAAAATAAACCAATCATGGTTAGAGGGAACATTGGAACATGGGAACGAGGTCTTTGGTGGTCCACCTGGAATAGAAATAATTTAATAGACAAATAATAAATATGGCAATGTTGAGGTAAGTGACACCTGAGCGCTCCACATACATAGATTTTAATGATTTAGACGGCCAAAAGTATTTTTTTATGAATCAATATAATGGTAAGGTATCTGTACAATTGGTGAGTCAACAGTTCTATGTACAATATAACATCCTCTCCCCCCGCCTTTGAAGCGCGGGAGTCGACTCTCGAACAGTCGGAATTCGATAGTGAACAAGTGTGTATATCTCGGGTCTCGGCGCTCTCCTAAACTTATAACTTTCCAAAGTGCATAATTCATTTCAAGCTAATATTTTCGTTTTAACTGTGCGGATAATGGATTGCGATAATACAGGAAAGAACAATTTATTTTCATTACAGAAAAATTTAATTAACATTCTCTGTTATTCATTTTTAACACGACAAACATCACTCTGTCGAAAATTTATTTTTTTAGATATATTTAAATTCGAGTGCCTTTTTAATGTACTCATGTGTTCGTCCCTGTAATAATTTTCATAATACTATACAGTTCATGTATGTAACTAACTAATTCCAAGTTCTAAATTCTAAAACTAGAAGGTCTCTGGGCCATCTTCTTTTTCAGACGCCTCGGAGGATTATCAGGAATGGAGTGGGAAGCAAGTTGAGAAACTAACGGATTTGAGTGATTATGGAGCTTACTGTGAAAGGATAGGTATCTGGTGTGGGCTAAATCAGCAACATATGGAACATTAAGGTCTTTATGGATAAGTTTATTGGTGACAAAGTAAGGAGCATTGAGGATTTTACGAAGGATTTTGGATTGTAAGGATTGGATACGAGATGAATTGGATGGTTTAGTGGAGCCCCAAAGCTCAACTCCGTAAGTCCAGATAGGTCTAATCACAGTCATGTATATTAGTATTTTGTAATTAATTGGGAGCTTTGAACGTTTGTCTAATAAATGTTGAAGTAATCTGTAACGACGGGCAGTTTCTTGTCTTTTTAGTCTTGTATGTGGATTCCAACTAAGACGTTTGTCCAAGTGGAGTCCAAGGTAGCGGATCTGTTCAACAGGGATTAGTGGAATATCATTAAAGGATACTGTAGGACAGGAAGTCGTGGGCTTACGACGAAGGGTAAAGGTTATTTGGTGAGATTTTTTGGGATTTATTTTGATTCTCTATTTTTGACACCATTCTTGAAGGGTTAGGATATGGGATTGGAGTGTTTGGGAGGCAATGAAGGGATCATTGTTTACTGATAACACACATGTGTCATCAGCTAAGTGGTGAGGACAGTGGTAGGATGAGTTGGAATGTCAGCTGTATACACCGTGTAGAGGATGGGGCCTAATTTGTGATTTTAAATTAAAAAATCTTTTTTTAAAGTCTTCTCTAGCCCTAACCATTATATTGATTCTAAAAAAAAATACTTTTGGCCGTCTAAATCATTAAAATCTATGTATGTGCGCTGGTGTCAACTCACCGTAAAACATACAAGTACCATAAAAAACACTAATCAATATTATTTAATATTATATTAAATCAAAATTAATATAATTCTATATCATAAGTAATGGTAATTCTGATAAACTTTCTGATCTAAGGGAAGTGAAAATAACAAATTATAAATATACAAAACACAGAATCCTTGTTGAAAGTTATGGTGTTAACTTCTGATAAATTTTCTGACGTTAGGGTAGTGGAAATAACAGATTATAAATATATAAAAAACAGAATCCTTGTTGAACATTATGATGTTAATTTCCAATTTATTTTCTCAAGGGAAGTTGAAAGAATAAAATATGAAACTTCTGATATACTTTCTCCTATTCATTTTTATAGCGATGTGTTTTATTGAATTAATAATATAATTTGCCTCTCTTTACGGAAATAAGTAATAGGGCCAACACAATCCAAGTTGAAACTGTAGAAGTGAACGTTTACATGCGAGGTTATAGGAATAAGCTATCGATAAATATAAACTCGAAGTTAAGCGTAACTTTCGAACTGGTCGGTCAGGCCGGTGTGCTGGAGCGCCGCTTCTAAAAGGGTACCGTCACCCAATAAGCTATTAAGATGGACATAGTGAAATAGACACAGGTTAGTAGAACTATGTGCTGCAAATGGAAGTAACGCACACCAGCGGAGAGTCCAAGAATGTATCTAAAGGATGTGGCGCCATCATAAGAAACCAGAGAGTAACAGAAAAACAACATCGAAAATTAACTGGATGGATAAGTTCACTTAAAAAAACAAAAAAAACATCGTCACACCTTAAATCGAACGGATGGGAACATGTTGACTTTTGACAAAAACGTTGCTCATATTTAGCCTAAAAATGAATAGAATGGACATGGAAAACACGGAAGTTTAGGCTTTTATAATCAGGTAATCATGTCAGTCGCTAGAAAAGAGGGGAATTATTTTGTAGTACAGTGGAACTCCAACTATCTGGACTCCGGATATCCGATTATCCGGATCGATTTGAAGAAAAAAAATATATATTGTTTTTATTACATACAATTTTTTTTTAATAGTTTATTAACAGACATTGTGGGCCGTGGTTTGGAGTTCACGTAAAATACAATAGGTCCCGTCTTATTCGTTTTCTTTACACAATAAAATACGTAAAACTAAATAAATCAAGCGGCATCTACCGGAACTGCGTCTCAGAATTAGAAGCGGAGCCCACCTTCCTCATAACAGTCAAGTTCTGAGTAAACGTACTCAGATCCGGGTTTGGGGTGAATAGCGCGCTGGGCTGCAAACTGCTTTACTTCTTATGTAATTGTAAACATCAGGTATGGTCTTCATGCCTTCCAATTCAAGGTACATCTTAAAATGGGAACACTTGTTTACAAATTCTTCAATGATATTTTCTGAATAACACTTTACCAACTTCGTTGCAGCCTTCGCAATAGATTCATTTGAAGACTCCTTCAACGGCGACAACAGAAGTGACATAACATCAAAGCGGTCCGACTATACTTCATATGCTTTTTTTGTATACTCAAGTTTGATTTCAATGAATCAATTATTTTAAGATATACTTTAATTCTAAAAGCTGACCTTACATAAAATTCGGCTCCATTCTCATCTGTTATATCGCCAAATATTTTGCGTTTTCTAATTATGGAATAAGTAGGAGCTTCACATCCAAGAAGAGCAGTGGTGGATTGTTCATATTTGTCAAATTCGTCTCTTTTTTCATCGATGAATGCTTCAACAGTGTGAATCTGTTTTGTAGCCGCTGAAAGATGCATGGTCTGCTTTTGTAAGTTGTCACTACACTTGTCAACTCTCTCAAGAATTTTGATTTGGCGCCGCTAAAAATTTGGCGCTCTGGGCTATAGCCCAGTCAGCCCATACACAAAGTGGGGCCTGAACTTACTTAGTGAATTTCTAGAAGCATAGCACATCCACCCATCCTACACGGGTTTTGCCCAGCCTGGGCCGTCGTTGCGAGTGGTGTCTTTATAAACTTAAAGAGATATGACAGCTAAAAGAAAACGTGTTGTATTTACTGTATCCGAAAAACTGTACATCGTCGAGCGTCTAAGGAAAGGCGAATCTGGGAAAAAAAATTGGCGGGTCATTTCTGTGTCGGAACATCCACGATTTCCGACATGCTAACTAAACTTTATTATTACATTAATATAATTTTATAAACAGTCACATTTTTAATTATTGAATAAAATGCATAGTTAAAACATGACATATGTCTGTATTCTTTATCTCAATATCCTAATTCAACAGTAAATCTGGTTATATGGATCAGTTTCGGCCCCAATTAATCCGGATAATCAAATTTCTATTGCAATAATGTTTAACTTAATTTTTACTTATTTATTCGCTCCTCATTTAAAAGTAAATAATAATACTTTTATTTTCAGGAACTCTTGGTACAGCGTTCCAGCTGATGATAGTTTTAGGTCTAGTGTACGCTTACAGCGTGGGAGCAGCTGTAAAATACACGCTGCTGCCGATACTTTGCGGCAGCGTCAACATAGTGTTCCTCATCGCCTTCTTCGCGGCACCTGAGAGTCCTTTCTGGCTGGTGGTTAAAGGTCGAAGGAAGCAAGCCGAAGCATCGCTTCGCCGCCTCCGAGGGCAGCAATACGATACTTCCGGTGAGATCCAGCTTTTGGAAGAGGAAGCCGAGAAACGGAAGGAGATTAATGTTCCATTCCTCAAAGCGATGAACAAGAGATCCAGCATCATGGCCTTCATCATGAGCCTCGGGTGTATGTTTTTTCAGCAGATATCAGGAATAAATATTGTGATTTTTTACGCAGGAAAAATTTTTAGTGACGCCGGAAGCAGCTTAGACCCCGCAATCGCTGCCATCTTGATACCCCTATCGATGGCAGTTGCTACTATTGTTTCCGCTATTCTTATCGATCGCCTCGGCAGGAAGATACTCCTCCAGATGTCAGCAGCAGCTATGGTCATCTGCCTTGGTGTTCTCGGCTACTTCTTCTACATGAAAGATAATGGCAAAGACGTCTCCTCTATTGGATTTGTTCCGCTGGCAGCATTGATCGTTTACGTAGTGCTCTTCGGCCTCGGCTACGGTCCAATCCCATGGATGATCTCCGGTGAACTGCTGGCTCCAGATATCAAGTCCACCTGTACCGGTATTGCAACCGCTTTCAATTGGAGTATGGCCTTCATTGTTACGAAATCTTTTCAACCACTTGTTGATCTAGTTGGTTTTGCAGGAACCTACTGGATATTTGCTGGCTGGAATGTTGTATCTTTTATTTTCGCAACTTTCTTGTTGATCGAAACCAAAGGTAAGACTATAATAGAAGTGCAAGATATTCTAAGCGGTAATAAAAAGAGCCATAGCAAACCATCAGTATAGAATACCAGCGGCATAGTACATCTTCGGTGTAGCATACCTTCGCTGTAGTATGCCAGCACATTCTACGATCTGTATTGCAAACTACCTGTGTAGTACACCATTGCTATTACATACCCCGAGGCGTTCCCATGTCTCACACCTACACATGGACTTGAAGTGGCTTACCCATCCACCAGCAAATCATACTTCCTAGGTTCATTCCTGCATTTATAATCTGTTGAAATTTAAGTCTTCCTTCTACTCCCGATTCACAGTAAGATTACGTTCCTCTGACCTATACTTGTCTTTCCATCGAACAGCATTATACCAGCGCTCCTTCCTAGCCCGATCCACTACTCTCTGGTTCCTCCTGAAATAAGACATGCCCCTTCCTTAAGTTTATTTAAAACACTCCTTTTCCAATACCTCCTCTCATCCCAGTCTGATGCCAGTCAATATGAACAATAATTATCATTAAATTTGGTCAAATCAAATAAATCTGATGCCGGTGAATTGATTAATAAATTTTGTTTTATATAATAAAAATCTTTTATTTGTTCCATAATGGTAAATAATCATTTTATTTGTTTTATAAAAATTCAATTTTTTTTTTGCTTTAACCCTCTAGTGCATAGTGTAGCATATCTGCAACATTATATTTATACTTATGGCAGCGAACTCTCTTTGCGTTTTCTGGAACTAAATCTTGTATTAGAGATGCTACATCATCTCTCTAGGCATGAGAGGACTTAGCATGCTTTAACTGGACCAGGCATGTCTCTAATTGCCACTTACACTTGCAAGTCCTAAGTTGTGGAGACTCCTCCTTCCAGTAAAGTGTTTTTATTTATTTGTATACCATCCATTGTGTTTTTTTATCAAATAAAATTTCTGTGGCTTTTCCCAAGGAAGTAGTTTGTAAAATATCAATGAGGATAGAATTCTTGTTTTTTACTATCGAGATAAATCACTTTTTAGTTATGTGCAACATAATGTATATTATTAATTAAAATGATTTGTAGGTGAAAGATATTTTTTTCAGTATTTTTCTATTAGTAACCTGACCAAAACATATAAAAATTTATTAGAATGAAAAAGAGAAAATCATGCACTAAAGGGTTAAATGTTTTTCCTATACAAAGAAATTTTATCTATTAACTTGACAATTCTTATTACAAGTGTATGGTTGTGTGTATAGGTATATAAGTGAATAAGTGCAGTGTGTATAAGTATATATCGTGGTATCTGTAAATATTTTCTTCATCCAATGTACATATAGACATTCTTCATTCTCTGTATATATGTTTTCTTATTTTCTCATGTTTTTTTTTTTTCATTTCTCCTTCCTAATTATCTTATTTACTAAAGTTCTTGATACAATCATTTACAATTGACTGTATTTGCATGTCTCATGTTCCTCATATATAAATACCTTTGTATGAAAATATATATGCCAGACCATTGTACAATTTTATGATACAATTTTGTTATTCTTAGAGGACAATACATCCCAGAATAAAGATTATTTTTTTCACTTCATTCATTCATACTATTGGTAAAGCATAACTTCGGTATAGGATAGCATACCATACCAGCATGTATAACATACCATTTTTATATTTTTTACTATGTGTATAGCTAACCATATATACACTGTACCATTGTTATAGCATACCTTCAGTAAAATATAGCAAAAATGGTTTTCACAAGTGCTCTATTTTATATGTATAGGAATGTATAAATATAATATATCTATATTTCATTTATTTAATTTATTATTTTGTAAATAAAATGTATTTTTGTAATTGGGTTTTATTGTTAGCTACGCTTCCCTGCTTTGGTAATATTAGAAAGACTTTTGGTATGAGGATAGTCTAATAGCTAGCGGTAAGCTAAAACGTTGTTCCCGAAGAGGGGATAACCATTCGGCTGTTTTAACTTAATTAAAGTGAGACTTACTAATTATTAATAACAGCCAATAAATATTTATTAACGAAAATATTGTTTTATTTATAAATTAAAAAATATCCTAATAGATTTATTCTTGAACAATGGTATCTAGACAAATGCATAACTTCGGGGTTCAGCAAAACGTATTTAGTCCAGTAAAATAAGGGTTAGGCGAAGAAAAAACAGTCGAACTTTTATTCTCAACGGATCTTCATGTTTTTTGGGGTGCTCATTCCGAATCCGAAGTTCGATACCACGACAAAATCGCAAAAACCAGCGCAAAAATACCGGTTATTTTCGGTTTTTACCTATAACACGACAACAAAGCGTTTTTCGAAAAATGTCCTTAAATAATAACTGTAGCTGAAACCAGTACCTACGAAAAGAATAAAAACAACTCCGAAGTCGAACCATTTTTCGAAAAAACGTTTGTCGTACTCTTTTGGTCATAACTCCGAAACTATTAGTCCGATCCAAGATTACGTTTTTTCATCTTGAAGCTGGTTAAATTTGCAATCAGAATCTATTTTATCAAGTCCCTTAAAATAAACACGCATAAAGACTTTTATAAAATACTTGTTTTTTTGGCACATTATTCGCTATAACTCGAAAACTATCTGTCCGATCCAAAATTTCGATAATTCATCTAATAGCTGGTTAAATTTACCACTAGCTCATATATATGTAATTTATATTAAATACCGTTAAACACCCATAGCAGCCCAATCAACATGTCATAAATGTCATATTTTGCCAAAACATACAGATTTAGCGTTCTAGCGTAGGTGTTTAACGGTATTCAATTAAATTTGAAATCGGACAAATATTTGCAGAGTTAGAGCGAATAATGTGCCAAAAATCTTGTTTTTCACAACAGCGGTTTTTTAGCGTTCTGGCATGGTATTTTATGGATTTTTATCGAAATTTTATATATGGTTCCTGATAGTAAATTGAGATGAATAAGACCAATTTTGAATCAGATATATATTTTCGGAATTATATTGAAAAATGTCCCAAAAACTTGTATTTTCATAAAGTACGGGATTTTTAGCGTGCTGGAACATAAGGAGCTTGATTATGTGGATTCTAATTGTAAATTTAACCAGCAATAATCGTCATAAAAACTACGACTTCCTGTCCTACAGTAGCCTTTAATGATGTCCTACTAATCCCCATAGGACTCCACTTGGACGAACGTCTTACTTGGAATCCACATACGAGGCTAAAACGACAAGAAACTGCCCGTCGTTTTCGACTACTTCAACATTTACTTGACAAACGTTCAAACTTTCCAATCAATTACAAAAGACTCATTTACATAACAGTAATTAGGCCAATTTGGACATATGAAGTTGAACTTTGAGGCTCCACTAAACTATCCAATTCATCTCTTATTCAATCCTTACAATCCAAAATCCTTATAAAAATCCTAAATGCTCCTTACTTCGTCACAAACAAACTTATCGATAAATATCTTAATATACCTTCAACTTTAACGATACAACCATTCAAATCCATTAGTATCGCAACTTGCTTCTCACTCCATTCCAGATAACCTTCCGAAGCGCCTGAAAAGAAAATGGCCTCGGGACCTTCTAATATAGTACTTCATTATATAGAACCTTTATAAGTGTTCCTAATAAGTAGTTGCTTTAAAAACAAGTGACGTGTTATTTTTATCATTATCATCATATTTTCTTGATGTATTGTATATACAGTTGTATATTTCAATAAAAATAAATTTTTAAAAAATTTCAAAAAAAAACAGCTATAAGATAAAAAAGTAATTTTGGACTAGTATTTTCGGAGTTATAACCAAAGAGTACGACAAATGTGTTTTCGCGGAGCGGTGGGACTTGTGTTAATCGCAAGTTGATCAATTTCTAAAATTTTACCCAAGGCCGTAACTTCTCGAAAAATACAACATATCAACATAGAAAAATCTCGAAGACCGTACCGAATGCCGTAACAAAATAAAAAAATGCAAAGTAAGAAATACAAGTGTCGTGACAACCTGGAAAAATGTGGACAGTTGAACGGAAGAAAAATCATTCCGAAAGGATGAAGAGATTTTGGGAGGTGGAGAGAAAGAGCAAAAGGAAAGTGAAATCGTGAGTTTAATGTGTTATTAATTATTTTATTTAATATTAAATGTTTAATTTATTAAATTTTTTATTATAATTTTTTATTACCTCCCTGCCAATCCAATCTGCTAAAGCTCCTGCTGGAAGTGCTCCAAAGACACATCTAATCGTTACAACTGAACCAACCCATGACGATTCCTCTGGAGTAAGCGGGACTTGAGAGTCAGGCTTTTCGAGTTCCAGAAGAGCTGGTGAGCTCCAGCCGATAACAGATCCTCCAGCGAGTATCACTAACATCACTGAAATAATAATCTCAATGTTTTAAAAGTGTTTTCAATTTATTCCTAAAAATGCCATAAATGTTCTGTTTACTTGAGCAGTATAGGCAATTCCACGGTGAATAATTTATATACCTGCAATAATCTTATGATACGAGGGTGGTTTGAAAAGTTCTCTGAATCACCGCTAGATGTCAGTGCTATAGCAACGAGGCTCCGGCGCAATAACCACACATCCTTCTTGAGTGAACAAGTGGCCTGAGTGCTAGTGATGACTTTTTGTTGTTTTTTTTTCGTAGTGATTTGTGGCAATGGAAAAAAAACTAAGATTCTAGCAGTGATTAAGTACTTTGTAAAGAAAGGTATGAAAGAAAAGGAAATTCATGCAAACTTTCAGAACACACTGGAGGACTCTGCTGCTTCATATTCAACTTTTGCCAAGTGGACCAGCGAGTTTAAATTTGGTAGGCAGAGCTTGGATGGTGATCCGCGTAGTGGACGGCCAAAAAGTCCTACGACCCCAGAATTTATCGCAAATGTTCATAAAAAGGTCATGGAGGACCGTTGACTGAAAGTGCAAGAGATTGCTGCCGCACTTTGACATTGGACCATAAACGCACATGAACTGAGGTACGAATTGTTGCCACATCTACCTTATTCACCTGATTTAATACCATCAGACTTTCACCTCTTCCCCAAGCTGAAAATTTTCCTAGGTGGATGGAGATTTCCTACAACGGAATAACTGACTGAGAGGTATGTACAGGCCTGGAGGAATCTCATTTTCGAGATGGGATCAAGGCATTGGAACATCGCTGGACCAAATGCATTAGTCTACACACTATTAGACAGCAGTACAAAAATGCATAAACCAACGATAACCCACATTTTTTACACTTAGAGATACTCACCCTGTATATATACAAAAACTGACATGCTATGGTGTAGAGGTACTGCGGTAGTGTAGAAGAAGACATGACCGGTCCATCAATCCTCACCTACACACACCATGTATTTTACACAAATGATCAGAGTTCAAATTTAGTCGATATGTATAGTAACATATTAGCTAGTCCTTGATTCAATAAGTTTCAATATTTTGAAATTATCGCAATCTTAACACTTAAAAATGATTGTCAATAAACAATAGAATAATTTCCTAATTATTTAAATAAGATATGTTTCATAAACAAAGACAAAAGAACCATAAATGTATACAATTCATTATATTTTTTCTGTATTTTACATTATTAATCCAGTATTATGTCATATCACGCAACACGAAACAACTAAGAAACTGTTTGTGTGTCTTCTCCATTGAGACCTTTGTTGTAGATTTGTGAAATTTTTTAACACTTATATTTTTCATTAACTAATTTAAATTTATTAAAAATTGTTCTTCCCTTTCCGATTTAATTTGTGGTGTCAACGTTAAATTTTTCTCTTCAAGCTTTTTTATTTTGCGAAGGTAGAAACGATAAATGGGATCCTATAAATGCTTGATCTGATGCAACGGGTGTTAAATTTAAAACGGTTTTTACTTTTTTTTCATATAGATACTGCGTCATCTTCAAGAGTAGAAACAAACTCTTTAAAATTATTAAAATGATTTGAATAAAATAGGGCAACTTTAATCCAAAGATATTGGGAACATTTAAATGATATCATGTGAAGATGGAATGTACTAACTTGAGTTGCGATGAGCATCCACTTGAGATTTCCGATCGGAACCAAATTGATTCATTGCAAGAACAGCAAAATATTGTTTTTCTGTCTAACTTCAATTCTGGATATGGTTTTTTTCCAAATGTTAATTTTTGACGATTGGCTGACTGTCACTTTAGGCATTTTCACTATTACGTGTATTGTGTTTCACTATCATTATTATTGTGCTCGCCTACCGAACTGAATTCAACTGTAGAATGAAATGAAAATAGGTTGAAAGGTGAAGTAAAATCAAATTAAAAATTCTACGAATGCTAGTGCAAAGAAGACTTTTCTCAACATAATACCATTTCTTTAAAGAGTTTGAAGAAATAATTGGAAGCCATTTTTTCTCTCTCTTTTTTTCTTGGAAAATTATGTAGGTAAATGTTATTGTTAATATTTTCAAAATAAATCACAACATTTCTCATGAAATAAAACTTTTTTAGTGAAATATCATAAAGTGCGCTTTAGTGCTCTTAAAACCTGA
Source organism: Euschistus heros (assembly GCA_003667255.2). Classification (NCBI taxonomy): domain Eukaryota; kingdom Metazoa; phylum Arthropoda; class Insecta; order Hemiptera; family Pentatomidae; genus Euschistus; species Euschistus heros. Next base: position 1,614,802 of record RCWM02000237.1, read on the forward strand.
AATGTGTAAATTTGTGCAGTAACCCCCAAAACGTGCAGTTTCGTACAATTGCACGGGAGTCCGGTCTCTAGTTATGACATTAAAGAGAAGTTGTTTGTTATTGTTTATAGGCGTAAAACTACAAAGGTCATAAACGCCTGATTAAAGAGAAGTGTTTCGCCCAATGTCATAACATATACCCGAAACAACGACGAAACAGATCTCTGTTATGGCATAACACGCAACAGTTCTTTGTTACGTCATCTATTATTTTTCCCAGTTTGGAAGAAATTGTTTTATCCTTCCGTCTCCCCTCTTTCCTATATCTCATACTTTAGTTTGTCCTTGTTTATGGACTCTTTATTCTCTCAAATATCATTTAACTTTTTCTAAATGCGAGGCAACTCAATCTCTTTAAAGTCAGTTCTTATTATTTCTATAGCCCATTGTCGCTATCTTCTTCCTGAAATTTTATCTACTTTGAGACAAAACTGAGAACGAAAATGAACATAAGCTACGAAAATGTCTTTTTAACTTAATAAATTGACCGAAAATAAACAATGTCTAGGCCACAATATAGTTTCCAAATACAAAGACAATCCTAAAAAATATATAATATAGTCCACGTCAATTCAAAATTTTAGAAATTAATTATTATTGATTTAAATTATATATTTTTAAACTATATACCGTTTGAGTACCGCTATGTGCTCACTTAACGTCATTTATTTTCATTTTTTTTTAAAGTTTTAATAGTTTGTAATTTTAAATCAGTTATTATTGATGATAATGATTAGCTATTTGAATGCCTTCACGATTATTCGCTGTTGCTAAGCGAATTTGTAAATAAGCGATTGTCTCTGTTTAGGCTTGTGTTATGTGGAAACAAATTTCTTTTGATTTGGGTTAAAAACGGTCTTCTATAGCGATTTACCCATAACACGAGCAGAAACATCTTGATAACACATAGCACGAGCCGAGTGCCCATCCACACATTCGTTATCTTCAACGAGCATGTCTGTTTCGTGTTGCGTGTTATGACATAGCACGAATGTGTGGAGCCGGCTTAACACAAACCTGTTTCCGCGAACATTGGGCGAAACAGTTTCTAAGTTGTTTCGTGTTGCGTGTTATGACATAATACCAGATTAAGAATGTAAAATACAGAAAAAAATATAATGAATTGTATACATTTATGGTTCTTTTGTCTTTGTTTATGAAACATATCTTATTCAAATAATCAGGAAATTATTCTATTGTTTATTGATAATCATTTTCAAGTGTTAAGATTGCGATAATTTCAAAATATTGCAACTTATTGAATCAAGAACTAGCTAATATGTTACTATATATTCCAACTAAATTTGAACTCAGATCATTTGAGTAATATACATGGAGTGGATTGTTGCACCGGTCATGTCATCTTCTACACTACCGCAGTACCTCAACACCATTGCAGGTCAGTTTTTGTTTATAAACAGGGTGAGTATCTCTTAGTGTAAAAGATGTGGGGTACCGTGGTTTATTCATTCTTGTCCTCCTGTCTAATAGAGTTGGAAATCATAGTTTGCCCAAAAGATTGAATGATGAGAATTACTAAGATTTGTTGCAAAATATCCTACCACAACTTCATCGCGATATTCCATCTGAAGTTCGGCAAAATATGATTTTCCAACACCATGGTGCTCTTCCACATTATTCGAAAGCAATACAAAAATAAATTGAGGTCTATGTTCATTATCATTGGGTTTTAAACCTACATTTAAAATCTAATAAAATAAATCCTAAATAATACTAATAAATAAATAAATGTAATAACATAAGATCCATTGATCCGGTATCGCTTTATTGACAGTTTTCCTTTATTCTCTATTATCATTTTTTTTTCTTTTTATTGCAATGAATATCATTATCATGTTTAAAATGCACATTTTCATAAAGGGATTGCCATAACGTTTTATTTACACAAGTAACTGATTTGAAAGCCAAATGAGTACACCATATTTTTTTCAGTTTTAAAAGTAAATTTCTCCATGAAATTGAAACAGAATCATTACTTTTATCATATCATTCGAAAGCTGATTAAGTTTTCAAGTTTTTGTGAGATTTGCAGTTTTGTAGATAGTTTTTTCGACTAACACTGAGTGTTGATTATTATATTATTATATTGATTATTTAGGTTTTTACCTTAATCCATACTTGTTTTATATTCATATTAATATTATTTATTAATCCTGAGACATTAAACATTAGATACATCAATGTTTTTCCATGTTAATAACATACAATGGAATTTTAGATTATTTTTTTCGAATTTCCTTCAGTCTATGTAATCATTCGTTTCATTATTTACAAGTATACCGACACTAGTGGAAACATTCAAGCCAGAGGGGGCAATATGTCTTATTAAATAAAAATTAAAAATTAAACAGTCACAATTATTAAAAATGAAAATTTTAAAAAGTAAGTTTTCAAACCTTTTTGTTTATTGGAAGAAATGTAATTTATTTTAATAAAAAATGTTCATATCTAGTTTAAGAATGTTTATTATAGACTTCAGAACCTTTCTTTCTTATTAAAAAAACAGTGGTTTTTGTAAAATTCAAATATTTCAAAATGATGCTCAGATGTTGCCAAAACATACATATTTATAGTGCTGGCTAGGGTGTATATAAATATATAAATTTTATATAAAGGCCCTAAAAACAAATTTAACGAGGTTTTAGTTGAAAAAATGAAAGTTCAGATCGGAGAAACAGTTATGGAGTTATAGTGAAAAATGGGCCAAAAAAAACTTGGATTTCAAAACAGTAAGCGTTTTTGAGTGTGCTGACATCGATATTTTATGGGCCTTGATCAAAATTAATATACAGGTTCTTATAGTAAATTTAACCAGCTTTCAGGTGGAAAAATATATTTTGGATCGAACTATTACTTTCGGAGTTACAGCTAAAAGAGTACCGAAAAAACGTGTTTTTGCGGAAAAGCGTTACCCCAACGAGAATGCTGAAATGAGGGGTGTAGAGTGCATGAATTATGCGACTATTTTTGACTTCACAGCTTCGTTAGGAGTAGTTAGAAGGTGAATATACTAAAAGTCCCGGTCCCTGTGGGTACGGGAATCCCCAGTTTATGGTGGGGGAAGGGGAGGAGGTAACATGTTTAGGTTTTTCAATTATATCTCTAAAACCGTAGACTCTAGAAAAATAATTTACAGATCGAAATTAAAGCTAATTAAATTTCCTATAAAATTGTTTTGATACATTTTGTTCAACTCTCGACGGTGTTCGAGATATACGTTATTAAAAACCAATAATTACAGAGAAAAATATTTTTAATTCATGATGATAAAAGTACGGTTGACCGGATGATAAATGGAGAAGAAGATAGTCAGGGATGCAGTCAAAGTAACACCACGTCAAAGAAGAATTCTTTAATACGTGCCACTTTCCGCCTCAAACTCCCCCGCACCTTCATCCCCGTTATTATTATACAGGTCCCTACCTTATATCCCCTTCCTTTCTGATAACATCCAAAAAACTCTCCGCTCTACCTTCCCGAACCTACGCCTAGGCCTGAAATCCCATAACAAACTCAGCTTCATCTACACTAACCTCAAAGATCCCATCCCTATCCAACTCAGATCCAACGTCATTTACCGTATTCCCTCTGCTTTTCCTAATTGTCAGTCCTCATATATTGGCCAAACCAAAAACCACCTTAAAACCCGCATCTCCCAACACAAACTCTCAATATCTTCCAAAAATTCCTCTGCCACCAAACTCTCGGAACATGCTATATCCTTAAACCATACTTTTGATTTTGAAAAAACTTCTATCCTTGCCACCGTCCCTAACCATAGTAAACGTTTATTATCCGAATCCATTTATATCCATCTCGAGCCTAATCCCGTCAACCACAATAGTGACAAAGAGTACATTTCCAGTACTTATTCCTAAGTTTTTAACCTTATTAAAAAACAATAACCTTCCCTTGGGTTCTTCCCGTCTCTTCTTGTCATTTTTTGCTTTATATTTTTCGCTTTATTTTGTTATTTTATGTATCTTTTTTTTATTTTGTGTTGCACCCTTTCATGATGGCATTGGCCTTATTGTATTTTCTCTTTTTATTCTGTCTATATTTACTTGTTATTTTGTTATCTTATTGTCTCTCTGTTGTTCATATTTCTTTTATATTTTTGTTTCTTTTTCATTGTCTCATTTTCCTATTCTGTATCCATGTGCCCCGCGCCTTTTCTCCCTTATCCTACCCAGCTGTTCTTACCATTTCACATCAGTCATCGTCCTTCTCCTCACAAGTGTGGTTCGGTGGGTAAGTGTTCTTTATATTCTTTTCCTTTTACTTTTATCTTTCCACTTTTATTTCCCTTCCCTTCATTCTTTTATCCGTTTCTTTTCTTTTATCACCTTCTACTTATTTCCCTCGTTTTGTCCTCTATTTCCATATTTTTATTTTATTATTTATTTATTTATTATTTTATTTATTTATTTTTTATTATTTTTTTATTATGTTATATATATATATATATATATATATATATATATATATATATATATATATATATATATATTTTTTTTTTTAAATTTATTTATTTATTATTTTATTTATTTATTTTTATTTTTTCATTCCTGTCTTGTCCTTATTCTTACCTTGCTGCTTTGTATTCTTTGTTATTTATGTATCTGATCTTTTCTATACTGTTTTGTATATTGTTTTTTTTTTATCTATGCCATTCTGTATTCCATTTGTCATCTGTTTATCGGTCTGTTATTTTTGTCACATCTGTTTTTTTGTCACTTCTGGTATTTTGTTTATTATAGCCCTGAAGAAGACCTGCAACGCAGGTCGAAACGTTGGCACGTATTAAAGAATTCTTCTTTGACGTGGTGTTACTTTGACTGCATCCCTGACTATCTTCTTCTCTATTTTTAATTCACTTTTTGTCAAACATTTGATTCATGTGAAAGAGACGTACATATGAAATTAAACTAAATTTAATGCTCTACAACTTTGTTTCTGACAATATTTCTGATAAAAAATTGTCAAAGGCACTAGAATGTATGTCCGAACCGGTGCCCACTTCTCCTTCTCCACGCTATATCTCGAAAACGGTTAGTCCTATAAAAACAATTAATAGAACCAAAATTATAGAGAATATTATTATCTAAAAGTTTTGTAACCTTCTTGATTGACTCTGATGGATATAAATCGAGATATTTGAAAAAAAAAAACTGATTTTTGTGACCTTTGACCTTGAATATATAATTATGCTAAAGTGCTGAGATCGGTGGCTTTTTAACAATTATTCAGAAGACCAAAGCAAAGGTATATGCAAAAATTTAGCTTCATTGGTTCATTTCCGAGATAAAATCCTTATGTGATTGGGCTAAAAGTGCGGCACCTATCTTGCGGATAATTTTTTTATACCCAATTCTTCGGTTAAAATGTGATGTACCCGTTCAGATAACATCCCTACAGCTTCAGCAATTTCTCGCACTTTCAGTTGACGGTCCTCCATGACCCTTTTATGCACTTTTACGATAAATTCTGGGGTCGTAGCACTTTTTGGCCGTCCACTACGTGGATCATCATCTAAGCTCTCCCAAACAAATTTAAACTCTCTGGACCTCTTGGCGACAGTTGAATATGAAGGAGCGATCTCCCAGTGTGTTCAGAAAGTCGGTATGAATTTCCTCTGCTTTTATACTTTTCTTTCCAAAGTACTTAATCACTGCTCGGATCTCAGTTTTTTCCATTGTCACAAATCACTACGCAAAAAAAACAACAAAGAGTCGTCACTAGCACTCAGGCCACGTGTTCACGCACGAAGGATGTGTGACTATTGCGCCGGAGCCTCAAGCTTTAGCACTGACATCTAGCGGTGATTCAGAGAACTTTTCAAACCACCCTCGTATTGTTAGATTATTTCAGGTAAATAAATTATTCACCCTGGAATTGCTTATATTCCTGCTCAAGTAAACAGAAAATTTAGGGCATATTTACGAATAAATTGAAAACACTTTTAAAACATTGATATTATAATTTCAGTGACGTTAGTGATACTCGCTGGAGGGTCTCTTATCGGCTGGAGCTCACCAGCTCTTCCGGAACTCGAAAAGCCTGACTCTCAAGTCCCACTTACTCCAGAGGAATCGTCATGGGTTGGTTCACTTGTAACGATTGGATGTGTTTTTGGAGCACTTCCAGCAGGAGCTTTGGCAGATTGGATTGGTAGGAAGGTAATAAAAAATTATCAATAGTAACTAATTTCATGTAAGACCGAAATAGCTACAATTTTATAAGCCTGTAGAGTAGCAACACAATAATTATTTGTTTCCTTGCTTTTATCTTTAATACATAAATAAAAATATTTTATTTAAAAAATATAACCCTTTACATAAACGTATCACGTACAACACTCGGTCGTGTCCATGACACAGCCACCCCCTCCCCTTTTTTTTAATACTAATTCATCTATCCTAATTTTGCAATGGTTGATTTTAAATGGATAATGCTTATGATATGTTATTATATGGACGTAATTACATACTTTAATAAGTCAAATATATAATATATCCATAAATGATTTAAGAATCGTAGATTGGTATGACCTCCAATCCAATGGATGAAGAATCGTAGGCAATAATGGGTATGACGATCCCTTTCATCTTATGCTGGGCAATGATTTACTTTGCCAAATCTGCAATGATACTCTACATAGCGAGGCTGATCGGTGGGGTAGGCCTCGGGGCTCTCTGCACCACTGTCGCGATGTATATTGGAGAAATTGCTGAGGACAGTGTCAGAGGTAGGTCATGGTAACAATAACAACAATCTCTGCCTACGTACATACAAACTATTCATCTACTTAACACCATAATTTAACGTCAAAGCTCAATTCTCACATCTGTCTTTCGGTCTACCCCCTGTTTGCATGTTGAATATATTTTCAACCGACTTCAAAAAAGAGGAGGTTCTCAACTCATCTGTTTGGTTTTTTGTGTGTGTGAAAAAAAAACAAAAACCGGCTTCAAGATTAAGCCTACATATATATTTATGTAGAACTAAAAAGTGAAAAAAATTATATTTTAGTTGCTTCGAAACAAAGAGAATTAAATGGCAATCCACAAAATTATCGATACCTATATCTATTGACAATTTATGATCAGTTATTTTTGGAGTCGGTGCCAACCAAAACAAACAGAATACGAAAGAAATAAAAAATGTTAATTGTAAAGATTCCCCACTATTTCATCACCACCACACCGCTGTCTCTTGCCATTCGAAAGTTTGTTGCAAAGGTAGGATTAAGCTGTCCTCCTTGGCTGGCACCGACTCCAAAAATAAATTGTGAATAGGTATATAAGTATCGATAATTTTGTTAATCATCATTTAATTATCTTTGTTTCGAAGCAGCAACTAAATATTATTTTTTTACTTTTTAGTTCTACATATATATGTATGCTTAATCTTGAAGTCGGTTTTGTTTTTTTTCTAAAAATTATTTTTATTCATTAATTCATTTGCAATCTATCCCCAAGCAAATTTTCCCATAAATTTCAATTTTTATTTATTAATTTATTATTAAATGCTACAGTCCTATTTGGACCTTGGCTTCACTAAGTACAGACAGCCACTCCTGTCTATCTTCCGCCTTCCTCCTCCTACCATTCACTCCCAGTCTTCTCATGTCATCCTGAACGTTGTCCAGCCACCTCAGCCTTGGTCTTCCTCTCAATCTTTTTCCTCCCGACCTGCTGTTCATCATCTTTTTTAGAATTCTATCTTCCGTCATCCTTTGCACATGACCGAGCCACCTTAATCTGCCTACTTTTTCTAAAGAAATGATGCTGGGTTCACCGAACAATTGTTCCAGCTCCAGGTTGGTTCTTATCCTCCAATTTCCGCTGTTATTCACCGGACCGAAGATTTTTCTGAGAACCTTTCTTTCCCGAATCCTCAGCAACCTCTCATTCTCTTGGGTCAGCACCCAACACTCGCTTCCATAAGTCACAACTGGCGTTATTACAGTTTTGTTGACCGCAATTTTGGCAGATCGAGATACTTCTGGAGACCTTATAAATAAATTTCAATAGCTATCATCAATTCAATATTTTTATTTATAAAGTGCAGTTAGTCAGTTCTTCTAAATTATTCAATCAATTTATCCTACTTCGGACCAAATTCACTCAATATATTTTTTTTCCCTCAAAAGCCTAGTAATGTTCTTTCTTAATGTATTCTATATTTTTCTATTGAAAGTAGAATGATTTTAACCTTGCTTTTTATTTATTTCTTTTGTTCATGTTAAATTTAATTTATTTTAGTAGAAATTTAAGGGCGTACAGCAAAAATGAGATTGCTTCATTTTATGTTGTCAGAAAAATAAAAATACGAATTGGAAAATTTAACAAACAAAAGAGAGATACAGTTCCATCTCCAGAGTCATTAATCAGATCTTTTCAGCAATAATGAGTAATATATATACATATGATGACTTATACAGAGATATCGTTTCAAAAACCCATTCATCCCCTCTACATTCTCTCCCTCTCAAAATCAGACATGTTAACAAGTACCTTATTCTAACAACAGTCCATAATCATGTTAGTCTCGAAGAAATGGGGAAATTATTTTGTAGTAATTTTGTCCAACTTCATTTATACTTACAAGGGGAGGGCACATGGAGTCTCTCACAGACCTTGTTAATATTCTTGGAGGTTCCTGGTAAAAAGAACTTTAGACACATATTTTGCCGTAAACACTTATGGGCCCTTGAAGCCGAAAAAAAATGAATTAAATAGCATTAAAGTAATTTATTTTATATCTCGAGTTTAAAAAATGATGTTTGTACCAAACTGTTATTGGATTCAAATTCAGCATTCAAAAGAACCCTTAAATACGGAATTTCATCCAAAATTTACGGTTAGACGGTTAGACGTATCAATTTCATATTTTTACTCAACATGTAGGATGGTATACGCTTGAAATGTATTTGTTTTCATCTTCCTATCTGGTTCTAAACAAGCTAAAAATAAAAATGAATTACGTAGTACCTGTCCTGCTTCCCTTCCTTCAAATGTGCCGGGACCTGCACGCCAATGCAGGTCCATGCCTCCTCACTCCATACCCATCGCCCGCGCATCTTTAGTCCTGTCAGTCAGTGTCCAGCCTTAAAGGAAACTCCCCATTTTTACAATGTTCGAACTCGTATACCGTGCGGTTATTAAATTATATAGTAAAGAAAGTCTTACTCCTGTGCAAATTAAAAAGCGCTTGGTTTGTGTATACGAGCAGTCCGCTCCCCCCCTCGCATTCCACAGTGAAAGAATGGGCAAAATTCTTTAAGTTAGGGAGAGAAAGTCTAGAAGATGACCCGCGCACCCATTGGAAGCGTCACTTCTGAAACAAACCAACTTATGGAATCTAAATTGCTGTCTGACTACTGCTACTGAAAACCAAGGAAATAGCGCAAGGTTGGTGCTTTCAAAAACAAGTGTTTTGAGGATCATCAAAGAACATTTACACTGCCGGTCAAAAGTTTGAGACCATCCTGAGCCAAAGTATGTAAATTTAAAAGTTTAATATCTTTAATATCGTTCCGCCTCTCTTTTTCTATCTAATTTTATGTTGATGTTTTTATTTATAAGTAAAAACACTTTGTTTCACTTTTGAGATTTTCTCCGTAATAAATCAATTACGAGCTATTCCACGCAGGAAAAAAAGGAACTTAGTTCATAAATATCTAATTAAATTTGAAATGGCTCAACAAAAATTCCCGCTGCCTTCATTTAATATGAATGGGAGATTTTCGTTTCTCAATTTTTAATTCAAATTTCAAATTTTTTAATCCAAGGTTATTCTGTCGGCAAACGAAATTGTTGGAATTAATATGGAAAATACAGTTTGTTTTAAATTATGTATTGAAAACTTAATTTTAATTTCTTCTCTTAAAGGTAGATGAACTTTAAAGATCTTGGTATAAACTATATAAATGCGTTTAATTTTATTTAAATCCATTTATTTTTCACCTAACATCAAACTTTTAAATTTACTGGTATCGTTTCAGGGTGGTCTCAAACTTTTGACCAAGCAGTTCCAAAAATTCTTTCAGCTGCTCAAAAACAGAAACGAGTTCACTGCAGCGATGAATTTGTACGCGTTCCAAGTAGCAGTGGAAGAACATTTTTTTAACAAAGAAAAAAATTATTTTTTTCATGGTATAGAAATGTTGCCAAAGCGTTGTATTGCGTGTGTTGAACTTAGAGGAGAATATATTGAAAAACAGTAAGAACCGTTTTTTTCTTTCACCTTTCCTTTTATCCCAGGCCAGAAACTTTTGGACCTTACTACGTATATTGTTAATAATTTAGGTTTTACTTTACCAGGTATGCAAGTTTAAAATGTCGTTTATTTCTTAAAATATATACACAGTAATTTAAAAAAAAGTATAATATATTTTATTCAAAGTACTGACCCTCGCTTTCTACACATTTTGTCCATCTCTCGGGCAATATATGGATACCATTCCAAAAGAATGCTTCATCTTTATTTGAAATCCATTCATCGAGCCATTTTCGTACGTTTTCGAAATTGTTGAAGTGTTGCTCCGCCAATGAGTGTCCCACCGATGAGAAGAGGTGATAATCAGAAGGCGCCAGGTCAGGTGAATACGGCGGGTGGGGTAGGAGTTCCCAACCAAGCGAAGAAATCGTTTCCTTAGTCAATCTGGCTGAATGTGCAGGAGCGTTATCATGCTGAAGAATGACTTTGGCGTGCCTATGAGCCCATTCTGGGCGTTTTTCGATCAATGCGTGACTCAAATTGATCATTTGTTGTCGGTAGCGCTCGGTATTGACTGTTTCGCCGGGTTTGAGAAGCTCGTAGTAGACTATTCCCTTCTGATCCCACCACACACACAGCATTGTCTTCTTCCCAAAACGATCCGGTCTTGCACTCGATGTGGATGGTTGTCCTGGCGTTACCCATGATTTTTTTCGTTTGGGATTCTGAAAATGAATCCATTTTTCTTCGCCAGTTACAACTCGATGCAAAAAACCCTTTCTTTCGTGGCGTAAAAGCAGCATTTCGCACACAGTTTTTTCGTTTTTCCATCTGTCGTTCGTCCAATTCATGTGGAACCCATTTTCCAACCTTTTGAATCTTTCCCATAGCTCTCAGGCGATCGGAAATGGCTTGCCTAGTGACATTCAACTGTTCTGCCATCATTTGTTGGGTTTGGGTATTGTCTTCGTCTAATAAAGATTGCAATTCGAAGTCCTCAAACTTTTTTGGTCGATTTTCTCGTTTTTGATCAGTAACATCAAAATCACCACGTTTGAAACTTTGAAACCAACGTTCACATGTCCTGATCGTTGGAGCAACTTCGCCATAAGTCTCAACAAGAATTCGATGACATTCAGATGCCTTTTTCTTTTGATTAAATAAGAAAATCATGACATGCCGCAAATGCTCTTTATTTGGCTTAAAATTAGACATTTTTAACACCAAAGAAAGGTATGATACGTCCACGTAAACGACTTAAAAACAACTGACTTTTGTAAACAAATGACTAACAAACAAAATAGCGTTTAGAGATAAGCAAATCCTTCAATAGGCTAAGAGCGCATTCTATTGGAATTAAAACGACATTTTAAACTTGCATACCTGGTATTTTGATTCCAAATTAATTAATCATAATTGATTATCTACCTTTATATCGCCATAAACAAACTTTCATGAAATAAAAATTATTTTCTTTATAGGTTTGCAATTAAAGCGTGTTTTTTTAGGTTTTTTAAATTGTAGTTGCTTAGAACTTGATAAACCTTAACCAAATTCTATGAAGCAGCTGTATTTTCTCTTAAATCTGCAATTAAAAATAAATATTTCGGTACAAGAAACCTGTCGGTATTATTTTTTAAACTTGAGATACAAAATAATAGGGTGTATAAAAAAAAAAAAACGAGTGTTTTTTAAACAAATATTCGTATTATTATTTCTTTGATATAAAATACAACTAATACTCAAAGTATAGACCATTGTTATCTACCCATCTGCTAGCCAATTGCTCGCTGATAATACCACGCCGATACCATTCCTTGAGATGGCTGTAAAAGAACTCTTGGACAGCATTTTCAACTTCCCCAAAATTATCAAATTTTTTCCCTTGAAGAGAATGGGCCATGGATCGAAACAAGTGGTAATCCGAAAGTGCGAGGTCAGGACTGGATGGTGGATTAGGCAGGAGTTCAAACCCATGAAGTTCTGTAAACTTTTCCGCTGATTGTTGAGGAGTAAGTTCGTGAGGGACCAGTCTACAGGTATTTTTCACCTTCCCCATGGAGAGAAGATGGCGACTAACAGTATCTTTCGACAAACCACACTCCCTGACAAGTTCGCAAGTACTTGTGGACGGATTTGACTCAATAGCTTCCTTCAGAACCTCATCAATATCCATTAATGCCTGCCCGGAGCCCTTCTTCCTTTCCAACGTCATATCTCCACTTCTAAATTTTTCAAACCAACGCCGCGCAATGCGCTCTTCAATGACACCTTCCCCATCTTATTTAATAATTTCACGAGTTGCTTCAGCAGCTGTGAATTTTTTTTTCCAGTAATGTCTTTAAATTACGAGAATTTCGTAGTACACTGTCATGTTTCATCTTTGAAATAAATAACTGAACTGAGACATTTTTTGAAGAAGTCCAGTGTTAGTAAACAAGCTTAGAGAATGCACTAAAGAGATTATCAAGTGTTGGTAAATAATAAATAGCATTAAGATATTTACAGACTTTTGAACTCTAGAATTTGATAAAACGGTCATATTTTTTTTTTTTATACGCCCCATTAAATTAGTTTAATGCTATTTCCTTTTTCTTTCTTTGCTTCTAGGGTCCATAAGTCGAAACAGCAAAATAATTGTCTAACATTTTTTGACCAGGAAACTCCAAAAAAATTGCCAACAAGATTTATGAGAGACTGAGTGTGCCCTCTCCTTGTTAGTTATTCGCTCCTCATTTAATGGAAAATGATAGATACCAATTTTATTTTCAGGTACCCTTGGTACCGCGTTCCAGCTGATGGTAGTTTTAGGCCTAGTGTACGCTTACAGCATGGGAGCAGCTGTAAAATACACGCTGCTGCCGATACTTTGCGGGAGCCTCAACATAGTATTCCTCATCGCCTTCTTCGCGGCACCCGAGAGTCCTTTTTGGCTGGTGGTTAAAGGACGAAGGAAGGAAGCCGAAGACTCGCTTCGCCGCCTCCGAGGGCAGCAATACGATACTTCCGGTGAGATCCAGCTCATGGAAGAGGAAGCCGAGAAACGGAAGGAGATGAATGTTCCATTCCTCAAAGCGATGAATAAGAGATCCAGCATCATGGCCTTCATCATGAGCCTCGGGTGTATGTTTTTTCAGCAGATATCAGGAATAAATATTGTCATTTTTTACGCAGGAAAGATTTTCAGTGACGCCGGAAGCACCTTAGACCCCGCAATTGCAGCCATCTTGATACCTCTATCGATGGTATTTGCTACTGTTCGATCGATCGCCTCGGCAGGAAGATACTCCTCCAGATGTCAGCAGCAGCTATGGTCATCTGCCTTGGTGTTCTAGGCTACTTCTTCTACATGAAAGATAGTGGCAAAGACGTCTCCTCTATTGGATTTATTCCGTTAGCAGCACTGATAGTCTACGTAGTGCTCTTCGGCCTCGGCTACGGTCCAATCCCCTGGATGATCTCTGGCGAACTGCTGGCTCCAGACATCAAGTCCACCTGTACGGGTATCGCAGCCGCTTTCAATTGGATTATGGCCTTCATTGTTACGAAATCTTTTCAACCACTGATTGATCAAGTTGGTTTTGCAGGAACCTACTGGATATTGGCTGGCTGGAGTGTTTTAGCATTTATTTTCGCGACTTTCTTTTTAATTGAAACCAAAGGTAAGACTATAACAGAAGTACAAGAAATTCTAAGCGGTAACAAATAGAGCCATAGCAAACCATCGGTATAGAATACCAACGGCATAGCACATCTTTGGTGTAGCATACCTTCGCTGTCGTATGCCATCCGCGCATTCTACGATCTGTATTGCAAACTAACTGTATAGTACACCATTGCTATTACATACTATCGGTAAAGCATAACTTCGGTTTAGGATCGCATACCATATCAGCATCTATAACTGAAGCCCGGATTTTCGTGCCACAAAAATTCTGAAATGTGCAATAAAAACTTGAAATTGTGCAAAATAAATTGCAAATGATAAAAAAGGTTGAACAAATAGTTCGCTAGATACAATTCTTTCCAAAAAGTTGTTTTCATCTTAAAATTTATTGATCTAGTCCTTAGTAAGGGAGTAGTTAAATAATCATTGTTTAAAATACAATAAGAACATATCTTTCTTGTACGTGGTATACATAAGCTATATGTACATATTACTAGTATATTACTAGCTATAGTACATACACGAAAGTATTGTGCATTCAGGATTTGAATGCAGGAATTTTGTGTATTCAAACTGCAGAATGTGCAATTTTATGCAGTAACCCCCAAAACGTGCAATTTGTGCAATATTAAACTAAGGTAAATTTGGCCTAAACGTCCTAATTCGTATAAATAATATGGCTGATTACGAACTTGCAGCAAAAAGATGCCATTGCACGAGAATCCGGGCTCTATCTATAACATATCAATTGTTATATTTTTTACGATGTGTATAGCTAACCAAATATACACTGTACCATTGTTATAGCATACCTTCAGTAAAATATAGAAAAAATGGTTTTCACAAGTCCTCCATTTTATATGTATATGAATGTATAAATATAAAATCTATATTTCATTTATTTAATTTATTATTCTTTAAATAAAATGTATTTTTGTAATTGGATTTTGTTATTAACTACAACACTAACTGTTTTATTCCCTACTTTGGTAATATTAAAAAGAGTTTTGGTATCAGGATAGACTAATAGCTAGTAGCTAGCTAGCGGTAAGCTGAAATGTTGTACCTGGAGGGGGAAAGGAGAGGGAATGTAACGGGTGTCACCATTCGGCTGTTTTAATTTACTTAAAACTGAGTGAGACTTACTAATTATTAAAAACAACCAACAAAAACTTTATTAACAAAAATCTTGTTTTATTTATAAATTAAAAATATCCCAATAGAGTTATTCTTGAACAATGATATATAGACAAGAGCCATAGCAAAAATGATTTGTGCATAGGATGCATTTTAACTTTATGACACCGAGTGCTTCTAAATACCTGAGGCTCCATATCTCAGCAGCGTAAAGCAATACAGTAATAAGGTAATTCCCATAGATTACCTTTTGTTTATAATTAGCATACCTTAATTATAAGGCCCCACGCTAACATCTGGAGAAGAAATTATATATTTAATTAATTTAAACATATATTTATAATTTGTCAGGCAATTAAGTCCTGAATGGCATCTCTTTACTTTAATGCTGATTATATCCGGACTCGACAGAGAGCGGGGACATAGCAATACATAAGCTAAATACAAATCCGTCAATAGTTGAAGGTTATGTTTTACCGTGGATCAAAAGTGATACGTTCGCGAAGGCATTACGCGTAGTTAAAAAGGGCCGTAGGATTAAGCTATTTAATATTAATTTGAAAATTTATATCATATAAACAAATGAATCTCAAGTAAGCGAGAAAAAAAAAAACTAGAAAACATATGACCATCGGCATGGTCATAAGATGGCAGCCCCTAAAACATGTTCCATCTTATTATTTCTTTAGTCGGCAGGCTCAAGGGGCCTCTAGTTTAAATTTATAGAACTTTATTGAAATCTCTCCAATAACATAACACTACCCCCCAAAACAAAACTACAGTCAGTAGTAGTCAACTACAGTACCACGAGAAAAAAATAAATTAAATGAGTGAACTGCCCTCACCACTTACGCTGATGACACATGTGTGTTATCAGTAAACAATGATCCCTTCATTGCCTCCCAAACACTCCAATCCCATATCCTAACCCTCCAAGAATGGTGTAAAAAATGGAGAATCAAAATAAATCCAAAAAAATCTCACCAAATAACTTTTACCCTTCGTCGTAAACCCACGACTTCTTGTCCTACAGTATCCTTTGATATTCCACTAATCCCTGTTGAACAGATCCGCTTCCTAGGACTCCACTTGGACAAACGTACGTCTTACTAGGAATCCACATACAGGACTAAAATGATAAGAAACTGCCCGTCGTTACAGATTACTTCAACATTTATTAGACAAACGTTAAAAGCTCTCAATTAATTACAAAAGACTAATATATATGTCTGTGATTAGACATATCTGGACGTACGGAGTTGAGCTTTGGGGCTCCACTAAACCATCCAATTCATCTCGTATTCAATCCTTACAATCCAAAATCCTTCGAACAATCCTCAATGCTTCTTACATTGTCATCAATAAACTTACCCATAAAGATCTTAATGTTTCATATGTTGCTGATTCAGCCAAAACCAGATATCTATCCTTTCATAGTACGCTCCATAATCACTCAAATCCGTTCTCAACTTGGCTTCCCACTCCTTCCTGATAATCCTCCGAGGCGTCTGAAACGAATGTCTAGAGACCTTCTAGTGTAGAAAGTGCTAATGATGAGTAGTTCTTTTCAAGTTTTAAGATGTTATTATAATCGTTGTCAATACATTTACTTGATGTATATATTTTGTACAGTTGTAAATTTCAATAAATGTATATTAAAAAAGAACTTAATATAAAGTCCTCAAATAATATAAAACTAGCCCCTCCCGATTAAAAAAAAAAGAAAAAAAAAAAAAAAAAAGAAAATGTTGATACCACATACTAGTTTTTATTATTCAAACTTGCCCAAGCAAACAGTGTTTTAATCGAAATATTGAAAGTATTATCAAATAACTAAAACTTCAGCTGTTATCTGCAAGGGGTTGGCGTCCTAATGTACCCCCACAAAGGTAGGTTGAGGAGGTAAATAAACTGTTATCTAGGGCATGGAATCAGGAAGTCGAGGAATTGCTGCTACGAGCTGGTGGTCACGTATTCCAGCTGATCAAAGAATTGAATTGAAGGTCACCAAAGTAACTACAGCAGATATCATGGATCTATTTGGATACATCTTGGGATGGTTATCGTTAGTAAAATATCGATATACCATTGCACGATAATTTTTTTTAATATTTCCTTCTGTAGAAGAATGCGATAAGTAAATCAGCCTGACAGGGTATTAAGGTACCGTAACTTGAACTTCATTCTTTAACTACCTATTAATCATTTTTAAAATGCATGTATTAAAATATTTGCTTGGATAATTAGCTTAAAAATGCTGTTGATTAATCGCATAATCTTGGAATCGCAAAATTTACCTTAACTTATAATTAATTTTATTGTTTTTAAACTTTGGTGCAAAGTCAACCGGATACCCGTGACTTTGCATCAACATATTTTTTTCTATTCAAAAAGCATTAGAAACGTATTCTGGTGCAAAGTCAAAGCTTAATAGTAGTTATGAGATGCTAAGTCATTTCATTGCAAGCCACACTGCAAAGTCAGTGGTAGTGTTTGGAGTTTAGCCTAGTGGTTTTTTTCTCTGTTTATAAAGATTTTGCTAAAGGAAACGATTGTAAATTACAATGTTTTCATTGAAATGAGAAAGAAAATTGCACGATTTTCAAAGTATTATTGAGGAACGATAGAAAATACAAGAACACAATAACAAAATATTATATAGAAACAAAATAACGACTTAAAACATGCACAAATAACGTAAACATCTATTATTTTGGTTAATAAGGAACAAAACGATACCTATAAAATAAATTGCACACAGATTTTTAGAGAAGTACTTTTGGAAAAATGCAATCTGCAATGGTTAGGTTAGCATACAATTCTAACAGCATTCGAGAATATAATTTCACATAAATGACATATACCTTATTAACAAGAAGCAAAACGTTATCTCAAATAATGTGGATTTTAGCAACCTATTAACTCCTTAACTTCAAAATATCCTCGATTATTGATTTGTTTAGGAGGAGCAATATCTGCCTAAGACTTCTTCCCACAAGGGTGGTCACTTTGTGCCAAAATATACTTGATGCAAAGTCATTCCTAATTTATATCAAAAAGGGATTCTATTTTATTTTCAAATACTATGACTTTTTGCAAATATTTGGATTAATGAATATCATATATTTAAATTAAAATAGTTAAAGAATAAAATTAACGCAAAACTAAATCGATTTGAGAAATATTTAGTTGTAGAAAGCAGGACTTTATCTCACAAAGGAATCACACCTGTTGAAAACACTACAATCAACTAACTGTTATAAAACATTGGAGGTATCTAGGATCAGCGTGAAAATTCCTTAGACCCAATCAGCGTTGTCTAATGTAAGTAAGAAATATAAAATATCCCTCGTTTAGGCAACAGCAAAACACTTTTTCTTCAATTGAAACTTTTTAGTGAACTAGGTGCAAAGTTAACTCACTGGTGCAAAGTCAGGCCGTTTTACGGTATTAATAATATTAATACTGGGTATTATTGATTTAAATGACTTTTAGAACAAATAACCATTGGTAACAATTCAATAGATGTTCTTTGTAAGAACGTTCGTTACCATTCCGCTAGCGCGTCTCCACGAAACCTACCTTACCCGCACTACAGCGACTACTTCGATCCTTACGCTCTTCGAGTTTAAATTTATCGATGATTCATTCCTATAACCTCACAAGTAAACAATCACTTCTACAGTTTCAACTCGGATTGAGTTGTTTAGTGTGTTATATTGATATTACGTCTTCTTAAATTCAAATAGGTGAAACAGAAGTCAACCTGAGTTTTATAAAAGATTTATGTTTTATAAATTCGTGTTTTCTTATTTTCTCTTCTCTTATGTATAAAAGGGTTACAAAAATTAAGAAGATTAATTTCTACATGGATTTGGTGTTTTATATATTAATATTTGTTTTATCAATTTAAGTGAGAAATTTTCAGGTTACATATTTTGTTAATGGATTCTTTGTCGTCCGTATTACTCATTGCCCTAAAGTGAGACAGATTGTATTATTAATTCAATAAAACACATCAGTTTCATATTTTCTTATATCCACTTCCCTTGAGAAAATATAGCAGAAATTACAGTGGGGACTCGTTATTTCGTCACTCGATTATTCGTCATATTCTGTAGTTCGTCAGATTTTTTATTTTTATTTATTATTAATGGCAACTATAAATACCAAAATGAAATACTATGTAATTCATTTTTCCCCTTGCCACTTATTTAATATTTAAACCGCCTCATTTGGTTTGTCACTAAAACATACGCGTATATTTATTCATTTTGTAAATTATTTCATAGAAAAAACAACAAGCCCGGAGTCGATCCCTCCATTGATTATAGTAAGAGATGGAACGAAGTATGAGTGCTGTTGACGATTTCCCGGAGTCCGTTAATACTGGAAAGCTCTTCTACAAAAACATTAGCATCTTGCTCAGCAACTTCTGCTCTAGGTTATAAAATGAGAAAAGATAAGCAAGAGGTAAGCAGCTGGTTAAACATTGATAGTACGGATGTGGGATATGAAATTTTAAATAACAATGGAATTATAGAACAAGTGTTGAGTGCTCAAATTGAAGCTAGTGATGAAAAAGATGATGATGACGTTCCTAATTCTTCCACTATTTCATGCAAAGAAGTAGAGGAAATGTTAACTAAGTGCATTAAATGGTTTCGAGCAGCAATGTGAATCAGATATTTCACACCTGATGGGATGCGGCAAGTGTTTAGCGTTTTTTGTCATTTTCACTCAGGTCCAATGTGTACAATGTTCATCTGTTCGTTTTTACATTCAATAAATTGAAAAAAATATTATAATTAAATAGTATAAAATGTTTTTTTCTTATTTTACCAGCCAAATTCAGTAATTCGTCATTTCCGTTATTTCGTCACCCCCTCTACCCCACTTATGACGAATTATCGAGTTTCTACTGTAACATCATAACTTTCAACAAGGATTTTGTGTTTTATATATTTATAATTTATTATTTACAAGTTTATCCAGGAGTTAATATTACTGGTGGTTTAGCATTATATTAATTCTGATTTAATATAATATTAATTCAAAATTGATTTAGTATCTTATATTTGGATATTTTATTATTTCTCATTTTAATATTATGCTGTAAATAGAAGTTAGAGTTTGTATGTAAATGAAGGAGAATAACCTTTCCCCTCGCAAAAGTAGTGACTAAAACACCCAAATAAAACAAGCCTGAGGCTTGTTTTATATTATCCGACACGACACGTAGCGAATCAAACACGACGGACCGGGAGCACAGGAGAAGCGGAGATTTTTTTTTTTTTTTTTAAATGATTTGTTGTTTATAGTATATTACTTCAAACTAGTGCTTAGTCATTATGTTTGCCCGGGTTTCCACCGAAGATTTATGCGTGTGTTATTTACCCAAGACAAAATGATAAAAAAGTCAAGAAAGCTCTAAATGTAGAAAACCTACATGTTCTAAACATGGAGTAGAAATTTGTACTAATTGTTTTGATTAGATTTTTTTTTTTTTTTTTGAATTGCATATGTAAAATTTCTGTTTTGAAATTCTTATATTAATTTAAAATTTCAACGTGTTACTCCTTACGCACTCAATTAATTTTCAACATCCAGTTTGCAAAAAAAAAAAAAAAAAAAAAAAAAAAAAAAAAAAAAAAAAAAAAAAAAAAAAAAAAAAAAAAAAAAAAAAAAAAAAAAAAAAAAAAAAAAAAAAAAAAAAAAAAAAAAAAAAATTTGATAGGAATCAAATTTAAATACAAAAAAAGAACTGGAACGGGTAAAAGTCACTGCATCACTGCACTCCGGAGTCGGAAAGTAAATTATACTACTCAGACGTGTTAAGACACGGTTCCGACAAAATATTCTTTTCAAGAAATGTCCTAATGTCTTGTCTGAAACGTGCCGTGTATTGCCGGATCCGATCCGCTATTTATACGCAGTCACATTAAAACTAACTATACTAATATTTATCTTGTCTGAAACGTTACGGTCCCGCTACGCGTCGTATATAAAACAACCTTAAAGCGGAACAAGGTTAGGGGTCACCTGTGGTGTAGTGGTAGTATAGCAACCTACTAAACCCAAGATTCGCAGCCCGGCAGATGACCTAAGGATTTTTTAATGGGAGTAAAAAATCCTTAGCTAACAGGTACTCGTTAAAGATCCCTATCCTAATTATACCTGGATAGGCAAAATTTAGGACAAAACTGTAGCATCGTCCGATTAGCCATAGCAGCATAAAGTGACGTTAAACGAAATAAACGGAACAAGGTTAGAATCGATAAAAGGTATTCGGGGCGCGTGTAGGGACTGGAAACCTGCTTGCGGAACGGTACCGAATGTTCTCTCGACAATTTTTCAGATAAGAATCGAATGAGAAGCTGGTAGCGAGACTATATTATAGCTTTTTGTATTATTTTTTTCTTTCATTTCATATCATGAATTTGTATAGATTTATTTAAATTTGTCTAATGATAAATTGTTTTTAAGTTATCTTGGTCTATTTTATAGGCACTTATTGTATAGGCAAAACCTTTCTGACGCAGAACTCGGACGCCCACTTAGAGAGACGATATCCCAAGAGTGGCAGACATTGTGGAATCACATCCCTACAAGTAAACATAAGATAATTAAGAATGACGTAAACCCATGGAGCAGTTCCTGTCGTAATAAACGCAGAGAAGTTAATGTGATTTATAATTAGCCATACAAGAATTACACACCTTCACCCTACAACAAGAGATGCTCCTTCCAAATGTGAAATGTGCGGTAAGGGATTTTCAGTATTACATATGTTTAACGAGTGCCCTTACAAAACCAAAAGGTTAACTGAATCAGGGAATACCTCGAGACATCTCAAAGGCACTGGGAAATGAAGAAAAAATGATAGCCCTGATCCACAGAGAAAAACTATTCATAAAATATAGATAAATCTTTATTTATTATTTTCTATACGAAAAACGAGCGTTGATGACTCTTATGTTTGACGCTCGAAACACTCAAATAAACAAACAAACATTACTAAATACAATCCATAATTTTCGATTACCTTGAATATATATATATATATATATATATATATGAAAATTTGGTAATTGTTCGGATCGGCGACACCACCAAACTGGCTTGACCCGCGCTACACCGACCAGTTCGATCCTTACGCTTCACTTCATGTTCACATTTTTTTCGATAGCTCTTTCCTATAACCTCACATGTAAACAATCACTTCTACAGTTTCAACTTGGATTGTGTATTGTTTAGTTTGTTATATTGATATTTAGACTTCTTAAATGTAAATAGGTGAAATAGAAGTTAACAACTCGAGGATTAAGTGTTTTTATCAATTCATGTTTTCTTATTTCATCTTATCTTATGTGTAAAAGTGTTACAAAACTTAACAAGATTAATTTGTACATGGATTTGGTGTTTTACATACTTATATTTGTTCTATCAATTTAAGTGATCAAATTTAAAACTTGTAAAAGTGTTACAAAACTTAACACGGTTTATTTGTACGAGGGTGAATCAAATATAAACGGTAATTTTCAAAATTATATTTATTGAATAATATTATACAGAAACTATACCTTCAACATTTTTCAATGTAGTCTCCTGCATTATCTACACACTTCTGCCACCGATTTGGAAGCTTGAATATTCCCTGTTCATAAAAAGACTGAGGGCGAGTTTTTAACCATTCGCGCACGTGCTTTTCGACAAGTGATTCTTCATAGTGTCTTTTAAAATCGTTTTGAGGCCTTGCGTTGTCATGGAGAAGGATGACCATATTTTTTGAATGGATTCTTTGTCATCCATATTACTTTTTGTCCTAAAGTGAGACAGATTGTATAATTAATTCAATAAAACATATCAGTTTATAAATAAATGTGAGAAAGTATATCACAGGTTTCATGTTTTTTTAATTTCCACTTCCCTTGAGAAAATATAGCAGAAATTAACATCATCACTTTCAACTAGGATTCTGTCTTATATTATATAATGGCTTATAACATGGAGAATTGACAATGTAAAAATAATCACAGATTAAGAGGTAAATGACACATTACTATATAATTGTAGAAATATTGGTATAATGTTATAGATTAATGTGTTTTTAAAAAAAAATAGAAGCCTGATGATGGAACATTGTCTCCGAAACATGTAGCTACAAATGTTAAATAAATAGGAGTTGTGCCAAATAAATACTTAAGGATTCTGTCTTTTTTATATTTATAATTTGTTATTTTCACTTCTCTGACAGAAAGTTCATCAGGAATTAACTTTACTGGTGGTTCAGTAGTATACTAATTGTTGATTAAATTAATATTAATTCAAAATTGATTTAGTGTCTTATAATTCGATATTTTCTTATTTCCACTTCATTATTTCCTTATTTCACATTTTAATATTATAAGGTAAACCGAAGTTAATATTACTTTAAACAGGAATTAGAGTTTCTCAGTAAATGAAGGAGAATAACCTTTCCCCTCTAAAAGCAGCGATTAGAACATCGAAATAAATCGGAACAAGTTAGAATCGATAAAAGGTATTCTAGGAGCGTGTAGGGGTTGGTTGTCGCCGATCCGAACAGTTACCTTTCATACATCCGATACTTACACTGCTATTTACTTTTGGATGGGTGTTGTTTTTGGTTTCTCTTTAGATAACCGTTTATCGTAAGCGACGAAAATCATATCATATCAGGCGTTTGATAGATTGTAAGTATACATTTAGATTGTTATTAATTGTTGGTAAAGATACAAAAAACTGGATTTACGATATTTTCAACGGTGATTGCATTGTTAAAACTTAGTATGTATATTTGAGGGGGAAAACATATTTAGGCGCTTATGATATTATGATAAAAAGATAGTCTTTGTCAAGACGGTTCCTGCGGTTCAGTTACGGTGTCATTTTTCACAAAAATGGCGCTGACGATCTTTTGCGTTGGAGGGGACTATATATACAACATATAACCACCCTTATATAATTAGGTGTATATAATAGAAAATATTATTATGTTCACCGAGAGAATTTAGTTACCTTTGTTTATTATTTAAAAGCTACTGTGGGTAAAAAAAGCATTCGTACACATAGTTTTTAGGAGTAAAGTACGCCTAATTAGCTTTTAAACACGTAATTATTAGAGATAACATTGTGTAAAACTATATAAGCATTAATTCATATGTGCCTCAAAAATTATATAAAAGTTTTTTAATTTGAATAACAAGAAAATTTCAAAGCCAACAGGCAAAAAAAGTATTCATACATATCTTAGGAAATTTATTCCTAAACGTCTTTACAGTTGGTTGCAATTTTTTTTAAAAAAACTTTGCTCCTCTCTGTTTCCAGACAAATTTCCTTTCATCGCATCCAAAAATATAAATTAGCTTTAATCTGAATGAGAGTGGATTGTTGGAATGTTCCCGGGGCGAATTGAAATCTTTTATCCCTTTTTTTTTTTTTTTCTTTTCATTTATGAAGCGTTTTTCTTCCTTTGTCGCTCACCCTCTGCTTCATAGTCTATTTTTGACAGTTTTAAGTGCATGTTTACCGTTTTGTTGCGATGTGTTCCGCTATTTCGCAGGTACTTATTTTAGAATTGTTAACACTAATTTCACTATTTTCGTGATTCTCACATCGATGGGGGTCCAGAACGTTTTTGGACAAGAATCCGGTTTAAAACTGTTTCATAATGTATTGCACGGTCGTATGAGACAATGCTGACTTTAACACTGATATATCAAAGACTTGGTAAACCTTGCTGGAAACCTTGTTTTTCCTTAGAAATAGAGCTCAATTCTTTTGATTTGCGTCCCATTTTTTAGGAATTATCTTTTAGTACGCAATCAAACAAGTTCATCCACCTCATTTTGTTCACATAAGAGCAAAGGATTACGTTTAGATGAAAACATTGATCTGATAATGAACTTAAAAAGTTATTATGAGATGAATCTTTTGCTGTACGAATAATTGGTTTGCTTAAAAATATTGATTTTTTTTTTCATAAATTAGATTGTATGGGCTTTTTATTTCCTTGCTGGTAAGAATTAATGCACAGTACTGTTTTTATACTAATCATAAGTTTTTCCGTGTCCAATTAATTATTATTTGTACTTCTACCGAATAAAAATATGGTGTACGAATACTTTTTTTACCCACTGTAACTATTATAGAGGCCGTGCGCCCCGATCTGGCCCAGATCATCTGGGTGTCCTCAGCTGATCGGCTGCTACGTATTACAGAGCCTTGTGACGCCATCGCCGTCATGTTATACAACTTCGCCGTGATAACTGAAATTAAATTCAAATATTGTATTATCAAATACATAGCTTGGAGGTCCTTTTGTTTGTTCAGCGATATAGAGCAGTTTTAAAAACAGTCAGTACACACCTATTGTGACTTAATATACAACTATGATGACTTGATTCAATAAACATAAATCCTTAGCATACAAAATGCCATAAAATAAAATAATGTTATGTCACTAAGCAAATATTTAAAAGACAATAAAACCTTTTCTGATTTATAATAGATATATTGGACCTTACAGGAAAGGCATAACAAATGTATTGATATCGAATTAAAAGAATACGTATGAAGCCAGCCTTAGTTATAAAAATGTTTTGTTTTTTTCTTTTATTAATAGAAATTTACAACTGTATTAGAAAAACACATCTAGTAAATATGAGGTATATATGAGATATAATGACATGAATACAACTTATAGAGGAACTACCCATTGGTAGTACTCAAATGAATATTTACAAGGTAAGAATCCTTCAGATTGCGCCGCACAGTGGGACGAATGGCCAATCTAGGAGGAAAAAAGTTATAATCGAAATTAACGAATTTTCAATTCCTCGAAGAGAGTTATTTTGTATTTGACAAAACTTTAAGTCATTAATTTATATGTTGTTAATTGTAAACACTTAAATTAGAGGATATTATTTCAAAACACTTAAATTAGAGGAGTTACGAAATAATAACAGGCTTTCAACGTCATATTACATTTCAGCTGCAATTGAGAAAATCACTTTTATTAGAAGAGATACGATTACATAAAATTGGTAGTTACGATTATTGAATTTATTAAAATGTGAGAGTTCCTAAAGCATAACTGAGTATATATATATATATATATATATATATATATATATATATATATATATATATATATACTATATATATATTTTTTTTTTTTTTTTTTTTTTTTTTTTTTTTTAAATATATCTTTATTATATAAAATAAATTACATATCTTTAGCCAAATTAGGCTAATAAAAACATAGGTACACGTTTGGATACACATCCATCTCATGTGAAATAGTAATTAATATGGAGGAATCTATAACAAGTAAATAATGCAAATTTGATAAAACAGTAGGAAAAACTAAAAAAAAACCTACACAACAAAAAAAAACAAAAACAATACTAGTTCATTTAACAATTATAGTTAATTTTATGAATTATAATAAATAATAGTTAAATTATAATCTAAGCCAAGTAATAAAAATAATAATAAACAACTTATAATTACAAAATATAAACAAATGATAATAAGTCTACTTTTGTGATATAATACAATATCAAACTTTTAAATAGTTTTGTTTAGTAGGCAAACAAATAAGTAAGAGTATCACAGAAAGATTTGAAAACAGTATCGTTTCATAATGTGAATTAGATTAGTACACCGGAAACATATCATTTATACGATACCAGCTGGACGTGTTTTTTCATTCATTACTTTTTTAAGATAATTAAAAATAATAACTATAAATAATAACCCATTTCCTAATAGTTAGACACGATCTAACTCATTATTTCTATTAAGTTAATAGGATAGATATAAAATAAATAGTGAAAAAATAAACCTTATAAAAAAATAACTAAAATAATGTAAAATAAAATATCGGAACCACGGATAATGGGTGCCTACTGTATAGTATTTTCCTTATGGTTGTGACTTAAGTGGTTTTATTTTAGCTTATTTAAACTCTATTGTTTATGTAAATCAGGTTGTCAGGTCTGTTTAAATGATTCAGACTTTTTTCCTACTAGATTGGTCATTCGTTCCACTGTGCGCTGGTGCAGTTTTCATATACTTAACTTGCTAGACCCTTTGAAATGTAAAATCTTTAAAATGTAAAACCTATTCGCTATTGAATAAAACTATATTAATCATGTAAAGGATTTATAACACCTGAACATGTAATCTTAAATAAATTTTTAAATGTTAATATGTAAATAAAGCATTATTATTATTATTATTATCATTTTTATTATTAATTACTAGGATACCCCGTCGCAGCTTCGCCCCCCCTTTTAAATAAATGACTTACACTTAGATTATTTCAACTAATAATTGAATTTCATTTGTTTATCGATAAAAATCTTGTATTGAAGTATAGAATTTAGCATTATTTCCTCAATGATATTTTCACGCATGGTAGTAATTTTTAACTTGGTTAAAATTGCATTGATTATGTGATAAAAGAGTACATAAAAGCAAAATTATACATCCAATTTGGCTGAAATAATTTTATCGATCTATTTGGTTGGATTCCTGGTATAAACATTCCTAGAACTATTAAGATGTAGTTAAAATTTGGTTTAATAGTTTAACATTGCAAAATAGCCACATGTCGGTCGATTTTTAAACTGCACTGGGAACCGCATGTCACTCCATATATTTCCGGCTTTTGTAATAACAATTTTTTTTTTTTTTAACATAATAAATTTATTCACAACTGTACAAATGGACAACCAGTGAATGTGAGTTACATTGATACAACAGACATGATCAGGCATGAGGGAGTCAGCACCCAGTGGTACAATCTGTAGGCGTGAAACTAAATTATTAGCGATTAGACTAGGAGATCCCTCATCCACTTCCTTTTCAGCCTCCGTTGAGTTATGTCTGGTATCTGTACTGTTGCCATATTATGTATCTGTTTGTTAGTGTGTCCACGTAGTTTCTCATGAAATTGTCGATAAAGTTTATGAATATGGCTCTTAACTGTCGAAATACGTAAGTCTGTATGTAGTATATCGTTTGACACATAAGGAGGGGAGTCTGTTATCAGTCTTAGGAATTTAGATTGAAATGTTTGTATTTTCTGAATATGTGTTCTTTTGGCCGGTCCATAAATTTGCGATGCATACGTCCAGATGGGTTTAATCAAGTAACTGTAAATGTTAAGCTTTTGTTTTAAAGGTAGTTTTGAGCGTCTGTGAAGTACTGAGTATAGAAGTCGCAGTCTTAACTGTAACGTCTGTTTTTTTGTCTTGACGTGTGGGCCCCATGTCAGTCTTCTATCAAGCGTAAGTCCTAAGTATGTAGCTTTTTCAGTTTGATGTAAAGGTTGGTTGTCAATGTAAACAGGCGGGCAGGTCTTGCGTCGTAGTGTAAATGTAATATGAAGTGATTTGTCATAATTAAGTTTTATTTTCCATTTCTTACACCAAGTTTGAATCTCGTTGAGGTTGTGTTGAAGTGTTAAGGTGGCTTGTGTAGGTTTAATAACAATTGAATTGAAAATAAGTAATTTTTATCACAAATTTCTAGCTCTATATAACACCAATTAAGACTATACATTTAAATTATTAATATAGCAAACTTTATTAATGTAGACCTTCCTATGATTATTGCTGAATGCTAAACCTAGCTAGCCACATAAACCGCAATGGGATATTTATAGTTAAAAAAAAAAAAACATTTTATTTGAAAATAATTGACTTTTTATAATTTTTAAGCTCTATATAATGCCGTACGTTTGTAACCTTTCTCGAATGGTGCTCGCCACCTATCGGTCGATTACGAAACTTAATTGCGCATCATATATTTATCTCTTTTTCATGGCAATATAATTGAAAATCTTTAAATATGATCATTGCTAAACCTTCCTTCAACTAAGGAGATTATGTTAGAATGTGGTTGAGATTGGTTCAGTTGTTTTCGCGGTTAGTGATCACAAACGAAAAAATGGATTGTCCTTTTATA
Organism: Euschistus heros; assembly: GCA_003667255.2. Taxonomy (NCBI): domain Eukaryota; kingdom Metazoa; phylum Arthropoda; class Insecta; order Hemiptera; family Pentatomidae; genus Euschistus; species Euschistus heros. The sequence goes on from RCWM02000237.1 coordinate 1,643,888, forward strand.
TAATTGTGTAGATATAAAATTGAACTAGTACTAATAAATAAACAATTATTAAAATGTAAAATTTTAAATATAAAATACCAAACAAATGGCCTAGAGGCCATCAAAAGACAGATACAAGTAGAGAGGAAAAGCACTCAGAATATCAAAAGAACAGATAATCAAATTATGCTTATGTTATACGTGCAATTTATTAAGGTGTGTGCCTGATAAGAAGGCGTTTAGGCGTCAAAAGATTTTGAATTATTAGTTTGCGAACGAGCTGAAGAATGAAGCATTTGTAAACAAGATTCTAATTTTAGCGGATAATCTAGACTGAGTAAAGCTAAGGTTCGCTTTTATGACCTGAGTTTTATCCAACTCAGCTCTGTCCTCCGGTGCCTCTTGGATCCCATTAGTAGGAATTGTATCCCTGCCTCGAGTATGAAGCAAGTTGGGAGACTAGTGGATTCGAGTGGGTATGTACCTTTTTCGGTATCTTGTTTGGGCCAAATCTACAGCGTATGGAACATTTAGATTTTTACATAATACTAATAATTGAAGTTATGTCTTTCTATCGGTAAAAATCTTGTATTGAAGTTAGGCAATTGAGCGTTACCCCTTTAATGATATTTTCACGAATAGCAGTAATTTTCAACCTGGTTAAAAATGGCATGATTAGGTGTTTGAAGATTACGCAAAATCATAATTAGACATCCAATTTTTAATTGTAGTATATGAGTTGATAATCCAGATGGACAGAGACTATTAAGGAACTCTTGCGTTTAATGGACTGCATTATCAGTGCTTACAACTAGTGATGTGGGCCGGGAATATACCCAGTGGGAGGGAACTTATAAAATGGGAATTTTGCCGGCAATATATATACAATTTTTTAGATTTTGAATGTTTTAACAGTTAAATAACAATAAAAATGTGTAACCAAGAAAATTCATACATTTTAATCCAAAAACTATCATTCCAAGCAATAATTTCCAGTATAAACAATATCCTGGGAATTTATAAACTAATTTGATTTCGATTCCTAAACCATTATTAAAAATACAAGCATTTAAAAACCAAGCATGTTTTAACAAGCAATTTCTCCTTGGAACTCATGTCAAGCTGTTGAGTCAAATCCGTCCACAAGTACTCACGAACTTGCCAGGGAGTGTGGTTTGTCGAAGGATACTGTTAGTCGCCATTTTCTCTCCATGGGGAGGGTGAAAAAGACCTGTAGACTGGTCCTTCACGAACTTACTCCTCAACAATCAGCAGAAAAGTTTACAGAACTTCATGGGTTTGAACTCCTGCCTCATTCACCATTTAGTCCAAACCTCGCACCTTCGGATTACTACTTGTTTCGATCCATTACCCATTTTCTTCAAGAGGAAAAAAATTGATAATTTTACGGAAGTTGAAAATGCTGTCCAAGAGTTCTTTGACAGCCATCCCAAGGAATGGTATCAGCGTGGCATCGAGCAATTGGCTTGCAGATGGGTAATGGCGGTAGATAACAATGAACTATACTTTCAGTATTAATTTTATTTTATATAAAAGAAATAATAATACAAATACTTGTTTAAGAAATGGTCATTTTTATTTATGCACCCCATTAAAATGTTTTTTAAAAAACTGTAAATATCCCAGTGTGGTTTATTTAGCATTCAGCAACAGATTTTGCAATGGTAAAACTATCGAACCCAACTGGATCTAATTTTAACTAAAACACTTCCATAGTTCAAGGAAGGTCTACATTAATTAACATCCTAGGTCTAAAATATTCAAAAACTACATATTTTTATAAATTCCCTGTTTCTTTATGTTTTTTCAACTTTACAATTTGTAATTGTTAGACCGATAATTGTCAATATTTCCACACTATTTAGTACATCAAAGTTTTAATAAACAAGAGAGGAATGAAAGCTTATAATAATATTTACTTAATTCTATGATCTTTAAAACACTGAAAACAAAAAAAATGTGTCAATTTCTAACGAGGAGGTCTACAATATTATTTTTGAAGACTTTTTCTCGTAGAATGAACGTTTTAGAAGACATGGAGGGGAGTTGAAAGAAAACGTGAGGTGAAAATTTTTTTTCTCGAAAAATATGTTTACATTTGCCAAGCGTAAATCTTGGAAACGGTACAGAATATGAAAAATGTGTATATACTAAAGTTGTAGACAATTTAATTAAAATTAATTTAGTAAATTCTCATCCAAACTGACGCTTGCTAACTATCTAACTACTTAGTCAAACATTATTATTGCATTGCTGGATTCAGTTCTGGAATAATTCAGATTCCTTTTAATAAAAATTTTACTTTCCATGAATATAACATTGGGTACTTCAATTGTACATACAAATCTAATCATTGCACCAAAAGATTTTTCTATATTATATTATTTTATTTTTTTCTTATTTAATTTGATCTCCTCTAATCTGTAGAATGTTATCTTCTTTTCTTTTCATTTAAATATAATCTATGTACATAGTGTCATTAATGTATTATTGTTTTTCTTTTTTTTTTTCTTTTCTTTTGTATCTCATTATGTCTCTAACCAGATTTAATTTAGTTATACCTGCACTTATCTGTTATTCTTAAGGGACTTTGTCCCAGAATAAAATTATTTTTCTATTCTATTCTAAATAGTCATGTTTTGCATGCGAAGCACCGTTTTCGAGATATGAGCGGAAAACCTAAAAAAAAAAAAGGCCGAAACCTTCAGGACTTTTAGTATGTTTACTTTCTGACTACCCTGAAGATGTTTCCGAAGAAAAATCTCGGATTACAGAAAACGCAGTCTAGATCCCATTTCAGGCCTTCATTGACTGGAATACGAGGTGTGATCAAAAAGTTCCAGGACTGAATTTTTATACATTTATTCATACAACATACAGGTTATTCAAATTTGTCTCCTTCCAAGTACTCCCCTTGGGAAGCTACACACTTTTCCCACCGGTGTTTTCACTGATCAAAGGCCCCAGAAAACTCTTCTTTTGTAAAGGTGTTTAGCAGCTCCGTTTTTTTTTTCTTTAATTTCGTCAACTGTTTGAAATCTTCGTCCTTTCAGGTATCTCTTGAGCTTCGGGAAAAGAAAGAAGTCGGCTGGAGCCAGGTCAGGTGAGTAGGGGGGCTGAGGAATGACAGTCATTGCGTTTTTTTACACAAAAGGGTCATCTTTAAACCTCTTGAACCACTGATGGCAGCATGATCGGCTTAGACATTCTTCACCAAAAGCCTCTTGTAACATCGAAAAGGTTTCAGAAAACGTTTTGTTCAGTTTCACAGAAAACTTCACACAAACACGTTGCTCTTCTTTCACATTCATTTTCATAAAATAGCCAAACTCTATAAAACTAACCTCAAACAAACTGTGCTAATGTTACTTTCAGTGATGTTATGATTGATCTGCAAACACAGCTGTGTTCCTGTTGAGTCAGGCAATACAATGCTGCCAACCGCATCGCTGCAGACATTGCATTCCCATAGTATATAAAAAGTCCTGGAACTTTTTGATCACACCTCTTATATTGTAGTACGGTAACAGATGATTTTCAAACTTCACTGAGATCCACAAATCGCACCACATATTTAAGCCATTATGGTACAATCGCTAGTAACAAAAGGATTATGCCTCAACGTTTTGTACCTCACACATCAATTTAAAATATGTTAAGTATAGGTCGTAGATGGTGAAATTTCTTCACGTAAGTTGTCCAAATCCATTTAATGACACTTTCTAATTAATTAATTTATCCTAGTTTTCTATCTCCTTAGACATGTCAAATGTCAGGTTTACGAAGTTCACCTTATTTTTATAGCAATTAGATGGGCTAATAAAATTGACAAATTGTTTGATTGTACTTAAGTACACAGATAATCTTGGACTTGAGCCACTTCATCCATTTTCTACATTTATATTGCTGTCACATTGGTGACACCTATCTCCCTAGACAGTTAACAAATCTTAAGCTGGCGGTAGGAGAAGGGATTTTTTGCTTTTTCTTAAGGTTGGATGCAACAGCTGACCCACTCCAATGACGTCAGCCATGTTTTCAGTTATTAGAGTTGATTAAAAAAAAAATATTAAACTTTTTTGCGGAGCAAAATATTGATGTCGAATTGCACCATTATGAAATAATGACCCATTTAGGTATTTATTTTTTAATAACCATTCAATTAAAAATGATTAAATTTTATTATCAATGCCTAGATAACACCGTACCGTTGTAACCTCTCTTGCAGAATGGCGCTCGCAACCTATCTGCCTGCTTTTAAATTTCAGTTGGATCCACACATTTATCACTCTGTAATAACAATTTAATTGAAAATCAGTAAATTTAATCATTGATAAAACTATGAAGATAATGAGACCTAGGACTAAAACTGGACAAACGTTTAAATTGAAATCCACATAAAAGACTAAAACTTTTCTTGTGGTTTGCAACTTCTTCAACTAAACAGTAAACATTAAACATCCGCAGACAAATGTTCAAACCTTCCGACTTACTATAAAAGACTCATTTACATGACAGTTATCAGACCTATTTGGACATATGGAGTTGAGCTTTGGGGTTCAACTAAACCTTCTAATTCTCCCCGTATCCAATCCTTACAATCCATAATCCTTAGAAAAATCCTAAATGCTCCTTACTTCATCCCAAACAAACTTATCCACAAAGATCTTAATATACCTTACGTTTCTGACTTATCTCAAACCAGATATCTTTCCTTTCAAAGCAAACTCCACAACCATTCAAACCAATTAGTATCAAAACTTGCTTCTCATTCCATTCCTAATAACCCTCCGAGGCGCCTGAAAAGAAGATGGCCTCGAGACCTTCTAATGCAGTACCTCATTATATAGAACCTTTATAAGTCCTACCAATGGGTGGTTGCTTTAAAAACAAGTGGAGTCATTTTTATCATTATCGTTATATTTACTAGATGTATAATATATTTATATTGTATATGCAGTTGTAAATTTCAATTAAATAAAAACGTTTTTGTCCTTAAGAATAATATTTTGAAATATTCCAGGATTTAATGATTTTAAGGTGGCGGAAGGATATTAAACCATTGATGTCCGTTACAAGAATTAATGGTTCTTCGCCACAAATTTCCAATTTCAACAATACAGAGAGGTTTCCTCTTCAAAACTGTGCAAGCAGAACTAAACGTTAACTTTGAAAAATCCTTAATGCTCCTTACTTTGTTACAAATAAGCTTATCAATAAAAATCTTAATGTCCCATATGTTGCTGATTAATCCTAAACCAGATACCTATCCTTTCATAGTAAACTCCATAAACATACTAATCCACTAGTCTCTCAACTTGCTTCTCATTCTATGTCCGATAATACTCTGAGGGGTCTGAAAAGAGGATAACTTAGAGACCTTCTAGTGTAGAATTTTTATTGAAGTGCTACTGATGTGTAGTTCTTTTTAAGTTTAGACATATTAATGGTATCACTATCAACACATTTATTTGCTTTATATATTTTGCACAGTTGTAAATTTCAATAAATAAAAAAAATAAATATTCGTTCAGTAATTATCGAGGTAATCACGAATGAAAAATGGCTTGTCGTTTTATATTGTAGTATCGATTATTTTATTATTATTATTTTTTTATTTTTTTCAAGTTTTCATAATGATTTTCTCACAAACTGTTAAAAATAGTGAGAAAAAAAAAAATGGAAAAGCGCATCGCCTAGTGGCCTCTCCCATAATCCTTGCAATGACCTTTTAGATATAAATTGAACTTACAGAGGAAGAGATAATAAAAAGCGATCTCTAGCGATCATAATCAGAAATAAAATCAATAAATACAATAATAATCGATTCTGCTAATTACTTCTTTATTATTCTTGCCATAGGGGTCATTTCGAATGTTTTAGTCAGCGCTGTATGGTGCCATGAAGATACAGATGTAGTTTAACTTCATCTTATGTTTCCACCTTAGAGAATATTATAAATTGTTAAATTTTACGAATTTGCGCGGACGATAAAGATTATTTACGGTGGAACGGTTAGATTTATAAAGAGATAGCCGGCACTTGTCTGATAAGGTTCGAGTAAACATTTATAATGATGTTTAATTAGATCTCCGTATAGAAGCGATAATTCATATAAATAAAAAAAAACTGTTCTGTCTCGTTCTCAGTAAGTGAAGACTCGGCTTCCAAGGTAGAGCTCATTGGCCATGTTCTAAGCCAAAGTCCTTCATCATCATCTACACTCCTTCATCATCATGACCATCAGGATGAGGTGAGTCTGTTGTGAGCTTGTAGTTCATCGTTATACTCGTACCTTAAGGGAAAAACTCTAACACTGGAATAATTCTCTAAAACCAATCTGGACTTAGATTTACAGAACGCACGCCAAACTAACAAAAAAAAAAAAAAATATATAAAAATTCATTTCGAAAAACATAAGCATTTCAATCCAAAGTGTTATGCTCGGTGTTGCAATTAGTTTTCAACTCAAATTTTTCATGATGAAGTTTTGATAGATGATGTGGTAAAGTTTCGTACTTTGTGTTCATCAAAAAGATTTATAAAGGATTAATGAATGTAATATAATTTTCATTAATGATAAACACAATATATATATATATATATATATATATATATATATATATATATATATATATATATATATATATCGACCAACTAAATTCCAACTGACCTGCATCTTAGTAGGAATGTCTTAGTATTCTTCACACTTGCTAGTTTTCTGTTGGATTTCTTCATAAAATCCCATTCCAGTCGATACCATATCCAGTAACATTAGCATGAATATGAGAACAATATAGTCTCGAAATGTCACCTAAATAGTTGTTTTTTATTTATTGACTGAACCTCAAGAACCTCACTAAACATTTAATAGTAGCAGTCAAGAAAGTTATCCATATTAACATATCGAGTCAATACTGGAAAATATCTATAGTGGAAGAATGGGATTTTATGAAGTAATCAAAACAACCCACAGTCCTGAAGCAATTACAGTGATGAAGGAACTCCAGAAATTCAACAGAAAACTAGCAAGTGTGAAGAATAATAAGACATTCTACTAAAATGCAGGTCAGTTGTGTACTAGAATTGTTAGAATTTAGTAAGTCATTTTCTATTGGATTTCTTCATAAAATCCCATTCCAGTCGATACCATATCCAGTAACATTAGCATGAATATGAGAACAATATAGTCTCGAAACGTCGCCAAAATAGTTGCTTTTATTTATTGACTGAACCTCGAGAACCTTACTAAACATATATATATATATATATAAAATAACGTGACAAAACATGACTTTTTCATTCAAAACAATTATAGCTCCTAAACGGGAGCTTCTAAACGGTAGATTTAATATCGCACATAACCAATCTTCTTAATGCAAAATTTTAGATCGTGTAATTATCGGTACAATTTCGTTTGATCTGAGCAACACTAACAGAGCCATGAGCGTGTCAAAATGTACAATGTTTGAGTGTGAATAAAACGGCTACTCCAAAAGAAGTCCTATTTTTACTATGTACTATAAACTAACAATGCATTACACAAAACTATAACATAATATTTTATTCAAAGAAAAAAAAATACTAATACATAACATGAAAGGATTTTGTGTTAATCGTTATATCAATGGATTAGAAATTTCATTTCCTTTAATAATACTTGAAGATAATCTATTAAAATTGTGTTTGCCCTAGTTAGTAAGAAAAGTGTTTACGTAAACAAAGAATTAAAAGGTAATTAGGTACATGATTAACCAAAAATTCGTGTATAAAAAATAAAAAAATAATAATGAAGGCTGCGGTTATATTGTTCTATGCTGATTTTGATATAAGAATTCGTTTGCCCTTGCGAACATATCCGATAAGTGTTGTTTTTTTGTTATATTGGAGCCTTAACGTCCTAATGTACTCCAACTAGGAGCAGGAAGGAAGGTTAAACCTACAGGGTTACCTTATCTATATGTAACATAGGGTGGGAAAAGTTAAAGATTTGTATTCGTATGTTTCGCTAAAAATAAATTTTAACCCGCCCAAGTGGTTTAAACCACCTTCGACTCTCTGGTAACGAGCGCGCTGAGACCCATGCCCCAATTCGAAATTGTGTCAGAGCATT